>CM046041.1:37441162-38041162 GCA_025215565.1 Flaveria ramosissima
ACAAATTAATCAGAATAATCCAGGACCCATTAGATGCAACCCTAAGTCGGCAATGCATTTGTTAATTGCACATCCAAAAGCCCCTATCCACTACTGATAGATTGCTCTGATATTGTTTAAGGATAAGATTATCTGATATTTTTACTTGATTTTAATAATTTTTTTTTTATGAACAATTTTTTGTTGATTCTTGTGAGATGGAGTGGATAAACGTATGCCTAATGTAATTGATGCTCATAATATATATTCTATTAGTTATGCATGCTTTTTACATTTTGTTCTTAAAATGAAGTGGTAAGTTAGGAAAGAAAGAAAGTCAATTAATTGTAATGTTTTTTCTGCATGTTCTCGAGTCGGAGGAAACAAAAAGGTTTTATGTTTTCTTGGTCCCAATACATGAAAGCTTTTAGGTTTTTTTTCCATTTCTTTTCTTTCTAATCCTTCTCTTTCTCTCTCTCCCACACTTGAAGTATGTATAGATGGTTTACTTTATCACCTGTTAATCATTTAGTTTATCTTTGTTTCAGATTAGTGACGGATGGTTATTGTTGTTTCAGATTAGTGATGGCTGGTTGAGGCTCTCTGAAGCCGAGAGGACATTCAACACCATAAACGACCCTAAAACCGATATCTGGTCTTCTGGCAAACACTCAAAGAAGTGAAAGGTTTTCCATATATTCAACAAGGTGGTAAACATCAAGGTGCTTTCTTTGGTTTTTAATCTATAAAGCAACTTCAATCTTAAACAGGTTTCTCTTTGGTTACTAATTGTACACTGCACCTGCCTACCTTTGGTTTGTGGTTTGATTGTGATCCATTTGGCTTTGACTTTTTGACAGTTATTTCTTAAAATAATGCTATTACTAACTGTATTGACTTGATGTGATCAACAGGAAAGAGGAAGGGAAGAAGGATCAACATGTAGGATATGGCAAGATACGTAAATAATACATTCCTTATTTCCAATATTAAAGATTTCTTTTTCAGTAATTATTATTATTTTTTTGACCTCGTGTGTGTGGTGGGGTGGGGTTGGGGGGGGGGGTGGGGGAGGGTGGTGGGGGTGACATGTTCTAGACTTAGATTGAAGATTAAGATTTTGTTTTTGTAATTGAAACAATTTTAAATCCTCTTATTACTTTTGCCACATTAATTACAGAATGAGATACAAAAATTTTAAATTGGATTTTGGAGTAACATGATTTAGAATTAAATGGCTTCAAAATATTGTGTTTGCAATAATAATCATTGCGTTGTCATCACGGTAAGCGTGTATTCAGCTAAAATATATACCAAAATCAGCCATTAACTATATCTTTTTTACAAGAAAAAGTTTATCTAGATATTCCAAAGGCGGTATCAAATGAATCTATTTTCTTTTGTTTTAGTTTATGAAGAAACTTCAGTATTAATGTTGTTTATTCTTATTCTTTGTTATTTCTTCAATAGGTTCTTGTTGTTAGTAATTGAACAGATGCACTTGCCTACTTTGTTTGTTTGACTGTGATCCATATGGCTTTGACATTTTGACCGCATACAGATTGCTCAGTGGTAACTAATGACTTTGGTTACTAATAATCTATCAAAGGTAATCAAATCTATGGTTGTGCTTTACATTCTTTGGTTCTTTTTGCACCATAATTTTTTTATGAAGCTACTTTACTTGGCCTTATGTCACTGTTTTGAACAATCCATCGTTGACCGCACCTGCATACTTCTTCAGCATAGTTGCCACAACCTAATGTTTATGTAATGCCCTCATCTTTTTATATCTATAATGTTGTTGCTGTTAAGGTATATTTGTAAAAGTCTCCATCTATGACTTCTCTAATATTATTTCTTTTTTATTTCTACGTACTTCTAACTTCATGGTGCCAATACTTCTATTATGTAACTAGGGTTTAGGGTGACTCTAGAATGCTGTTATTTCTTTTTTATTCCTGCCCACTTCTAGTTTCATGTTCTGTTCCTTCCCTTGCAGCTGTCTCTGTCCCAAAAGGGTGGGAATGGTTAAAACTCTAAATAACTTACTATGCTGAGTTTACTTTATCATTTGTTAAACATTTAATTTATTGTTGTTTCAGATCAGTGATGGGATGGTTCAGACCTCGTAAGCTAACTGGATATTCAACACCATAAACAAACATGAAATCGACTTTTTTGGGTAGACACACTCTTTTCTAGGTACTTGTAGAAGAAGTGAAAGAAACTAAGATAAAGGAAGAATTTGCTATTCAATTCTTTGACAAATTCTTTGTTATTGTTTTTTGATTATGGTTGCTTAACTGTCTTTTTTGTATGCTAATTGTGTTAACTGATTGCTAATTAACAGGAAAAAGGAAGGGAAGGAGTCACCGAGGAGGATATTTCATTGAAGGAATACATGCAAACAATTTTAGGTCTGACAAACAGGCTTGGTGAAGGTGGGTTTGGTAGGGTCAGCCATGGTAACTTCCAGGACCTGCATATGTAGATTACACGTGAAGGTGGGTTTGGTAGGGTCAGGCTTGTAATCATCATTTTCTATTTTAATGTTTTTTATTAAATGATTGATTTTGGCTTCTAATTGGTCAACTAAGATGGACATGGGCTTTTGAAGTAGGGTGTTGTTTTTTCTTTGCTCGTTATGTTTCACAAGGGGCTCTGTTAGGTATGTTTTTCTTTCTCATGACTAATTGAAACTAGAAACTAATGATTGTTATGTTACCCCTAAATTCAATTTTAATTTGGTTTTAAAGTTTTGATCGCACTCATTAGTAGGGAATGTTTGCTGTTCTATTATTTATAAAGACTTGGTACTATACATTGTTGAAAATGTCAAAGCCATCATGTGCTTCATCAGGATACCAGGGATTTTGATGTCCATTCTAATCTACTACATTCTGATTCAAACATCTCCTGGTAAGTTCATCCTCAAAATCTGCATATGTAGGTTTGAGTAGATCTCAATAAGAACCTTGTTTAACTTTTGGCACCCAAATCAGGAGGTAAAAGTGTTTTCGTCGTTTTTTTTGTATATGATTACACGTGGCTGCTTTTACTTTGGCTTTTGCATAGACATTTAACTTGATAATGCATTTTACTGGTACTATAAGTATGTGAACCGGAGTTTTTAACCTTGGCACCTTTGATCTATTATCTTTATTCTATATTTATATTAATCGCCTTTCACTTGGTCTTCTTAATTTACAATTTTTGCTTAATTATTTTTATGCAGATTCCTCCAAGAACTATATAGAGGTTGACCTTGATCGCATTATTGAAAGCATTAATGTGTATCTGCAAGAAATCCAGATGAGGTTTGCAACTTTGCATTATACTTGTTTATGTTAATTGCGTTTTTTTTGGGTTGTTGATTTGTTGCATTTCTAATTTGTATTTCACTCATTCTCACCGAACTAGGGTGATAGATAAGATTCGTTGGTGGCTTGTAAATCACACACACATAATGTTTTGGACCACAAGAAGACTCTTAAAGCACTTAGATTCTGATAAGAGCCGAACTAGTCGGCTATAGATTACTAATCAAACAAAGGAAATACAGATAGGGAAGTCGTCTTCGAGATGGACTGATCTCCAAACATAAAACAGGAATTTAAATACTAATTTCTCTCAACCTAAACTAGAACAAAAGAACAGAATTAAATAGACTAATTAAGCTAATAACTACCCACTAAGTTCTACCCACTAAGCCTGAAAATCAGCATCATCCCCCACCTCCAGGACCTGCACCTTTTTTCCTGCCATTCCAGATGGACTGGGTATGAACCGACCCAGTTTGACCCACTGGAATCGTATCACTGCTGCCCGCCCGAAGAATCGACTTGTCCTCAAGTCGAGATGAAGCTGTGCGGTGGAATTTGACTGGTCATCGCCCAGAAGAGTGATCTGGTCGTCCTCACTTCCAGTAGCTTCAAAAGCTTAAAGGTCCCTGTTCTACAATGGTGTCTGGGACCATATTTTTCTCCACATCGGTAGCATTCTCCTTTAATGTTTTTCTGAATCAGAAAGGTTCAAAGGTGGAGCTGGAAAAGGATCAACAGCGAATTGAATTGCTGAGTGTGCTGAATCGGTTGGCTTGGTGACTGCAGAAGCTTTCGACTGCTGCTCTGGTCTAGTTCCCATCTTCGATTCAAATTCTAGGCTTGTGGATGCGTACATCAGCCTTAAATTCTTCTTTCAACCCTTTTAGAAACACCCCGAGAAGGCAATGATCAGGCCAATTGGAAACACGAGCGGATCTCTTGGCATACTCTCGACGTTGCATAGGTACTCATCTGGATTCTATAACTCAGCATTGCCGAAGTGCTTCTGCAAGGCATGGACTAATTCCTCCCAAAAAGTGACGGGTTGATCTGTTGACAGCCACAAATACAGGTCTAGAGCATATCCTTCGAGATGCATTGATGCTACCTCGACCTTCTCATCATCCAAATACCGGAAATATTTCTCGGCCTTCAAGATCCAACAGCGAGGGTCGCCACCGCTGAAAGCCGGGAACACGATTTTGGTGTGGGGTCGAGACTGATTATTGTAGCGCCAGGAAGATTCCCCCTCACTGAATTTTCCCTTCGAATTATCTCGCGATTTGAGGTCTGCAACATCGGTCTTCAAGGACTCCAAGGATTCCAGCTTAGCAGCGATTGCTGCCAATTGGGTGCCTGGGTGGTAATCAGATCAGGTGTGTTACCGCTGCTGTCTCCGGAACTGTTTCGAGTCTGCACCATTTTGATTTCTCGGCAATGGAACCAATTGATAGGAACCGAACTAGTCGGTTACAGATTACTAATCAAACAAAGGAAATACATATAGGGAAGTCATCTTCGAAATGGACTGATCTAACAAAGGACTGATCTAACAAAGTCCTTAAAGAAGCAAGATTAGAAGATTGTAACCCAACAAAGTATGCAATGGAAGCAGGTTTAAAGTTGACAAGAGAAGACAAAAGTAATTTAGTCAACACAACAGAGTATAGAAAGTTAATTGGATGTTTAAGATACCTCACGCATACAAGACCTGATATAACTTACGCACTTACATAAGTAGATACATCGAAAAACCAAGAGAAATTCAAATGCAAGAAAAGCATTTAGATAATAACAGAGAATTGATAAAATATAGAATTAAAAAATAGAACACCAAAGGAAGAAACAAAGAAATCATTGGTTTAAGCGATAGCAGTTATGGTGTAGATGCAGATGATGGAAAAGGAACAACAGGAACTATATTTTACTACAATGAAGCACCTATTACATGGTCAAGTCACAAGCAGAATACAATAGCACTATCATCGTGTGAATCAGAATTTATGGCAGCTACATCAGCAGCATGTCAAGCATTATGGTTACAAGGACTTCTAAGTGAACTTACAGGAGAAGAACCAAAGAAGATAACACTAAAAGTTGATAACAAGTCAGCTATACTACTCATGAAGAATCCAGTATTTCATGGAGATCAAAGCATATCAACACAAGATATCATTTTATCAGAGAATGTATAGAGAATGAGCAGATTCAAGTGGAGCACATAAGTGGAGAAATGCAAAGAGCCGACATACTCACTAAAGCTTTACCAAGGATCAAGTTTATGGAAATGAGAAGCCTTATTGGAGTTAAAGACCTAGCAGAAGGAATCAAGAATTAGGGGGGAGAATGTTAGACCATAATTCTTGTTATCATAAGTAGTATTATTAATATGTATTATTATTGTGTAGCATAAGTTAGTCGGTTAAGGGGTAGTTATGTTACTTGCAACCCAAGAAAAGTAAAGGTATAAATACCCATGTAAACATTCATTTGTGTGTAATGCATCTCTAGAATTCAATCAATTCTCTCTCAAACAAACAGACCCCTGGGATCTTCATACCAACTGTTAATGATCTGCATTTACGAGTTTTATTGTTTTGTATTCTGTTCAATAAAACCGTTTTGTAGTGAACATATGCACCAGAGTAAAGCTGACTTATCATTTACACTTTGAGAGTTAATCTTTTAACAACTGCTTCCCGGGCTTTAGTATTGTGAGGCCTTTGGAGAAGTCATTAGAGAAACGTGATGATTTTCGGCCAAAAATGCTCTCTGGTGTTTCTGGAGGTGGTGTGTCAATCCTGTCAGGCTCTGATTTTAGGCCAAAAATGCCCTTTGTTGTTTCACAGGAAACCCTAGAAGATGGTGGCTGGGATGATGTTCTGACAAACGGGTCATTGAGTACACAGACAGAGAATAATAAGAAGAGACTACTGTGATTTCCATAACTATTAATGTAAGTAAAGGCCTGAAACGGGTCAATTTGTGTTGTAAAACAGTCAAATGGGTTAAATCTCTGAACCTTAGCTAAAAAGTAAACGGGTAGAACCTTTTAGAAGTCACCCAAAACACACCTTAGATTATAGAACCTCCTAATTGGATGATTTGTTCAGTACTTTTTGTTAATCATATTTAATGGGTGTAGGATCTTGCAAGTCTAAGGCGGTTAACTTTTTGCTGTTTTGTTGCAATCATGTTTGCACTTCTAGGATACATTAGCGTATGTTCTCTACTACTCAAGCAATGGAGCTCCTGCATTTCAGGCATCTTCCAGCTAGCATCGTAAATATTTTAATATGCATAATAAGATGTATATTATATATCCGAATACCATTCCTGAGTCTCTTTATTTTAGAATGCAATTGTGCATTTGGGATATAACCAAGAAGATTCCGTTATTATGAACGAGTCATGATTGTGGTTTCTTCAGATCACATTTCTTCTGCTCATGCAGGTGCTCTCCGTCAATCCATCTGTTTGTACTGCTTTTTAATGTATTCTTTTTTCTCATTAATCTTGTCTAGTGACAAAGGAACAAAGACAGGGACACTTGCTCTCGGTCAACATTCCTCTGGTTCTTTATCACGCACACACACAAGAAGAGAAGTTTTTTAAATGAGTTGCTGATTATTGTTTCATGCTTCTGTCTGCACCAGTTAGTTAGGTTTTTGTGGTTTTTCCTTTTTACATGTTCTGTTCTCTTTGCCCTTTATTTTCCCCCCTATGCCATGTTGATATGAAGAAGTACACATAATTTAGTTTTTACTTGGCTATATTACACCAGGAGCTACTTAATTTGTGTTTCTTGTGAGATTTACAAGCTAGCTGCTTACGTAAAAACGATATTGTAAGGTTTTACTCACTTTATGCTCATGCACACAGATAGTGCTTCTTGTCTTTGTTTTATGAAAACTGTGATCTAACGTGGGTACATAACTTCTGGTTATATTTACTTATCTTTCTTTTGTTTATTGCTGAGCAAATTGAAGAAGTTTCATGATCCTCTCCGCACCAGATAGTTAGATCCTTGTGTGAACCAGAACTTTTACCTTTGATGCTATGAACTAGAGCTGTTACCATGGCACCTTTGATCTATTTGTTTTATTATAAATTTTAAATCAATCAACTTCCACTGATTGTGCTTCTTTAGTTACAATTTTTGCTTATTTTATGCTAATTCCTCCGAGAACTAGATATGAGGTTGGCCTTGGTCGCATTATTGAAAGCATTGATGTATACCTGCAATCAGGAGGAGGTTTGCATCTTAATTGTTTTATTTTAATTTTGTTTTTATGATTGATGATTTGTTGCATTACCAATTGGAACTTCACTTAGGCTAGCATGAACCATTTATAGAGTAGGAGCATATGACAAACCTGTGCACATGATGAAGAGGGTTTTGCATGAGCTTCTAAAGCTTCGTTGGGTTGCAATAAAACGTAAACTTTTAAGTGAGTTGTCAATTATTATTTCACGCTCCTATATGCACCGGTTAGTTAGATTTTTGTGGTTTTTCCTTTACATGTTCTGTTCTCTTTGTCCTATATTTCCCCTTATGCCATGCGGATATGAAAAAAAAAACACAGTTTAGTTTTTACTTGGCAATATTACATCAGGAGCTACTTAATTTGTGTTTCTAGATTTACTAACTAGCTGCTTAATTAAGTGCGATCTTGTAAGGTTTTAGTCGGTTTATGCTCATGCACATGGTTAGTGTTTTTTGTCTCTCTTTTTGAATATTGTTATCTAACGTGGGAACATAACTTTTGGTCATATTTACTTATCTTTCTTTTGTTTATTGCTGAGCAAATTGGAGAAGTTTCATGATCCTCTCCACACCAGCTAGTTAGATCCTTGTGTTTTTTTCCTTTACATATTTTGTTCTCTTTATCCTTTATTTTCCCCGTATGCCATTCTAATATGAAAAAAAAACCACATGATTGCCCCTTTTGGTGGCTTAATTGGCCTTACAAGCTGGAATGAAGCTCTAGATATCATTACATATGACTGTTTTTGCTTTGGCTTTTACATAGACTTTTGACTTAAGCTTAGTGATGCATTTTCAAGGTATTATGAATATGTTCTCTACACACTTATGAGGGTGATTGGCCATAGTGATGTAATTTTGTTGCATCAATTTAGGGTAGTTTAACTATAGTTTCTTATGTTGCAAGACTGTCCCTTTTTCGCAGACATTTCAAATGCTTTTGATGCTGTGAACTAGAGCATTTACCTTGGCACCTTTGATCTATTTATTTTATTACATACTTTGAATCAATCAAACTTCAACTCATTGTTCTTCTTTATTCACAAATTTTGCTTATTTTTATACAGATTCCTCCGAGAACTATATATGAGGTTGGCCTTGATCGCATTATCCAAGGCATTGATGTATACCTGCAAATGAGGAGGAGGTTTGCATTATAATTGTTTTATTTTAATTGTGTTTTTACTTTTTACGGTTGATGATTTGTTGCATTACCAATTTATACTTCACTTAGGCTAGTATGAACCACTTATAGAGTAGGAGCAGAGGACAAACTTGTGCACATGATGAAGAGGGTTTTGCCTGAGCTTCTAAAGCTTCCTGGGATTGTAATAAAACGTAAGTTTTCTATGGTTCCATGGCGGCACAAACCGGTTTAGGATCGGTTAAGGCTTTGAGGTGTGATGTTGGTAGGGGGGGAGATGGTGTGTTGAGATTGAGTGTGTAGGTTTAAAGGTGCACGGGTACGTATGGTACCATCTTTGTGCGTGTGGTTATTGGATGTGAGGAGACAAATGGGTTTGGGTTTGTATGAGGCTGTTAGGCGTTGGCTGGGGTGGGTTGTCGAGGTCTATGGTGGTAGGTGAAATGGAGGATGGTGGTGGGGTAGAAAAACAATTAGGGTCAATGTTCAACAGAAACATGGTTATCAATAGTAAATTTTCTTTCGGAAGTTAGATTCTTAGATAACATTTAGGGTGTAGAAAATATTCTTTCGGTGAAGGTGACGAGTAGTGGTAATTGGAAGGGTTGAGTTTCTTGATCCATAAAGTGGAATGCGCGTGCCGTTACCTACAAAAATCGCACGTGTTGAACATGATAATAACGGGGAATTTATTTTACCTATGTCGTCGGTGAGACGATCAGATGCACCCGAGTCCATATACCACTGGTTATCCCTATTATCCATTGTCATTGCCCGGAGAGCTTCACTTAGTTGAGTTGGTTCCAAGTTCCAACGGGTCAACCGAAGCCTGACGTGCCTCATTATCCACGACAACGGGCTGTGCGGGCTGTTTAGAACCTGTTTGGGTTGAGGGGGTGCACGCTAGGGCCGGGCCAGGCCCAATCGGCCTGGGTAGAGAAGGAACAAGGTGAAGGTGTCTAGTAGTGTCTAGTAGGCCCGGTGCTTAATAAAATTATGCGAGTGTTTTTATCAATGGTTATTGTGCCAATTGTCTAACAATTGGTATCAGAGGGTTTCGAAAGGGTGTAGCCTGTCACTGCACGGCAAACACAACAGTCAACCGTAGGGTTTCGAAACATCAAGATCTGTTTAGGGTCTATTTTTTATAGCATAAACCGAGACGTGAAGGTGTTTCGGTTAACCGTTGTCTTGGTGGAAGTACTATTTCCGACAACGTAGGTGACGAGTGATAAACATTGTTGTTCCGGGGCTGTTATAGGTGATTAAAAAGCCTTTGAACGACTTGATTCGTGATAAGAGGAGACCGGCGTAGGTGCGTGAAAAACGGCGGAAAGGATACGTCAAAGCAGGTGTCTTTGGATTCGGCTTCGTTTGGCAGGTGAAAGAAAACGGTAAAGGTGGTGTGACCTTGTTTTTTTGTCGGTGGAGAAGCCTCTTTGAACAAGGGTGCTCGGGAAAAGATGCAGTTTGACGACGTTGTTTGAAGGTTGAGAGCTTATGAAGAACACATTAAAGGGCTCAACAAAGAAGAAAAAACTCAAGGGAGTTAATGCTTTCTAAAAGGGAGAGAGACAAAAAGCACGAATGTGAACAATGTGGTTATTGAAGTTCAAATCAGGATGACTTTGGGAGTGGCCGAGGAAGAGGTTGGGGTACCGGAAAAGGTCAAAGTGGTGAACGGTTCCAACGGAATAAAAGCATGTTAGATGCTACAAGTGTGGTGAGCTTGGACATTTTCTAAGTGAATTTCCAAAGTGGGAGTATAAGGAGGTGGCTAACTTGGCACAATATATGGATGACGAACCAAAGTTGCTATGAACAATGAAGTGCACAAACCATGATTAGGGATGTGAATGATGGTTTTAATCATGTTTGTGAGTTAAAATGTTCACGGGTCAAAAGTTGATTAACTAGGTCATGGGTCAAAAAACTGGATCTGTCAAAAAACTATTTTTGGAATTAGTAATTTAATAATTAGGCAATCAAATATAATAAAGCAGCCAAAGTGTAAATCAAGCAATGCTTGATTTAAGCTATTAGTTATGATTCTCTTTTATGATTAAGAGTTATTTTCTTTCTTATAAATAGATAGTAGGAATACGATGCAAAGTGTTTCAAAAAATATTTCCTTTGTTCTACTTAATTAGATTATGTGAGTGTGTTTTTATCAATGGTTATTGTGCCAATTGTCTAAAAGTTAGTACCATAATGTCGATTGCCCTGAGTTTGGTTAGAGGGCTGATTTGGTGAGACTGCTGCCATGGCTGCCGAGGGTGAGAGACTGTCACGAGTGGCTTGTCTCTGACTCTCGAGTTGCAGCATGTTACAGGCAGATTCCTAGTCGGGAAGATTCTGATCGAAGAGGGCCCGATAGTGTCGAACTCAGTTAGTAAACCACATGTAAGTTGTAGGACTAATCTCTTCTCATTGACAGAACAATCAACATCATTCAACTGATTTCCAAGATCATGAAGTTTTTGACAGCAAGACTTGAGTGAGGGCATGGACTTGAGGGTAAGGTTATTAAATTCATGCTTAAGAGCAGCCGCAAGCGAGCCAATGTTATTAAGGAAAATGGTTTTGAGTCGGTTCCAAGCGGCAAAAGCAGTGGAATCGGACTGGAGCACACGTACATGATATTCGTCAGACAATGTCCCGTAGATTCATCGTAAGGCGACCTTGTGCGTGCAACTGGAACGATTTGACCCGGGCCGAATACGTGAACTTGGTTCCATCTAGAATCATGACTTTGCGCTGAATGTCTGTGACAGTATAAGCAGGATGAAAGCCTTGGCCGTTGTAAGGCTGCAGGTTGTTCATTGGTCGGAGGTACGTTGGATTCAACCATCGGATTGAGTTGCAGAAGGCAGAAAGCACAAAGCAGAAAGGGCTGCAAAATTGAATGGTTTGGCTTGGTTTGTGCCTGGTCTCTTGATACCATGTAAGATAATGGCATAGGACTGAAAGAGTCGATGCCCTCTCATTCATCATCCCCATAAATATATACACAATATCTACACACTTATGAGGGTGATTGGCCATAGTGAAGTAGTTTTGTTGCATCAAATTAGGGTAGTTTAACTATAGTTTCTTAGGTTGCAAGAGTGTCCCTTTTTCGCAGACATTTCAAATGCTTCTCATGCTATGAACTAGAGCTTTTACCTTGGCACCTTTGATCTATTTGTTTTATTACATATTTTAAATCAATCAACTTCCCTCATTGTTTTTCTTTATTTACAATTCTTGCTTATTTTTTGTGCAGATTCCTCCGAGAATTATATATGATGTTGGCATTGATCGCATTATTCAAAGCATTGATGTATACCTGCAATTAGGAGGAGGTTTGCATTATAGTTGTTTTGTTTTAATTGTGTTTTTACGGTTGATGATTTGTTGAATTACCAATTTGTGCTTCACTCAGGCTAGTATGAACCATTTATAGAGTAGGAGCAGAGGACAAACCTGTGCACATGATGAAGAGGGTTTTGCGTGAGCTTCTAAAGCTTATTGTGATGCAATAAACGTAAGTTTTCTGTGGTTCTTTTATAAATTGAATCCCAATCTATAATACTCACCTACATTGATAATTTTTAGTCACTTATGATCACTTTGTCATGACTTCCTTTTAAGTTATCTTTTATTTATTTATTTCATTTTATGTAAAAAGGTAATGAGTTGACCCAATGGCCTCTACACATTCTCTCTATGCCCAATTGAAGGTGAGTTTATATCCTTATCAACATAATGTTGCTTTTAGATTGGTAATATTAGCTTGAAATTCTCATGAAAAAATTCGCAGTTGAGAAATTCTTTTGTTTTTTTTGGTTAGGCTGATCAAACAAGAACAATAGTATATATTATTGCTAAGGATGGGAAGCCAGTGAGCTTGGATACGGTATCTCTCTCTCTAGATATATAATGTGTGTGTGCGTGTGCGTGTTACAAGAGATAGTTATGTTCTGATTTGAACCAAAAGTCCAAAACACCATATTTGTTTGCAGCCTTTACTTGTTATTGAGCCGTAAGGAGGAACATTAGGAAGTGGAGTGCATAGATAAAGTCATGTGGCAAACGTTTCTCTTCTTTTTTTTTCAAAATACTTAGCACTTGTCAAGAACTTTTGTGTCCAAACAATATATTGTTTTACTAATATACCATTTTCCCATCAACTTATGATGTTATAGGATATTGAAGTGATATATTGTCCATCATATAAATCTGTAAAATGTGTACGCTTTATTTATGGAGGTCTTTTCAATGCTTGAGAGGTTTATAAGATTAGTGTGGTCTTTATTAAGGTAGTGCTCGAAAGTCAACATTTATAATTATTATTATGATGTTATAGGAGTTTATTGTACTTTCACCTAGTTATTGACTTGTTAGCAGGAAGTTTTTCATCTAAAGCGCCAACAAGTCTATGATGCTTCCAATGTACTTCTTACAAAACTTGATAAATTTGATGGACATTACATAATGTATAAAATTTAAACATAGAGTTTATCATTAGCCGGTAGTTGGATCCTTTTGTTTATTTTTCTTAACGTTTTTTGTTATTTTTGTCCTTTCACCTTATGCCATTCTGCTGATATTAAAAACACATGATTTGGTTTTGAATTGGTTTTATTTTCATTATGATAAGTTTTATTTGTGGTTTTAGGGATAATTATACTCTCATTGAACCTCCAATGGCAAGACATCTTGTGACGCACTTGGAGGGGTAAATGGCTTATTATGTTATGTAATTTTTGTTACATCAAATATGACAATTTAAGTAGAGTATCTAATGTTGCAAGATTGCCCCTTTTTTGTAGAATATTTCAAAGTAAATGTTTGCTCATGCTGTCAATTGGAGAGAACAGTTGACATTCTAGTGACAAAGCTTTTACTTTAGCATTTAGAAGAAAGGGTTCCATGGATGGATGACAAGGGTAAGAATATGCGCTATTTTGCTTCATTTAAATGCGGATTTGTCAAAGTCAAATATCAAAGTTGACCTTGATTGTATTCTTCAAAGCATTCATGATAAATGCAACAACTTGGGTGGAAGAAATCTAGAGTAGGTTTGCATTATGATTGTTATATTTACATTGCTTTTTATAGATTTGTTGATTTGTGTATTACTAATATATAATTGACTTTTGCTATTATGAACGAATTGTAGAGCAGATGGCAAGCCTTTACGCATAGTGATGATTGTGCTACATGAGCTTGTAAAGCTTCGTTGGACACGTTCGTGAGACATGGAACCTCAACCTATAATACTAGCCTACATCGATCAGAGCTCTCAGCAATTTATGTGTTTCTAAAGGTGGTTACATTGAGCAGAGCATTGGTGATCACTCTTGACAGGTCATGTAGTCTTTCTCATCTATCAATTTTATTTTAGTATTAATGATTTGTGTTTTGCATTTAGTGTGTTTTATGTTTATTTTGTTAGGTAGGATCAACTGAGTTTAATGAATGCATGTTAGAATTTTGTTCCTTGGTCTATGTCTTTTGTTGGTAATGATTTTGATGGTTATGCATGAGTGAAGTTACTTGTAATGATGTCCCTTGAATTAGAGTTGAAACTATATAGGAAATGATAGGAAGTTGGTATGTTAATACTTATACATGGATTGGATCTTTGAGGAGGAAAATGCAAAAGATTTTTGATGTGTTGGATCTTTGTAAGGATATGTATTTAGCTCCCATCTTAATATACATGGTTTAAGAAACCGAGTCTCGACAAGATAGGTTGCGAGTTAGCATTCCCTTACATACATACCAAGCTTCTTCTGTTTTGCACTCAAATTAAAAAGAGTGAGAAATTATTCTTATGCTTGTATTAACATGAATGGCTATATATAAAAAAGAGAAATAACTATGGTTATTGAGGATCAGAGAATCGAAATAGGGCGTATAAGACCCGAAAATCATCAATATGATCCTCATAACCTTAAGATACCCTAAACCCTAGAAGAAAAATATCACTGCGGTTATTGAGGATTAGAAAATAAAAAATAGGGCGTCTAAGACCCGAAAATCATCAATATTATCCTCATAACCTTAAATCTCACTATGTCATTATGCTGGTATTAAGCATGAATGGATATATATATATATATATATATATATATATATATATATATATATATATATATAATATATATATATATATATATATATATATATATATGTATATATCTATATGTACTCTATATCTCGTATCTATATCTATATAGTCTATATCTATCTATGATATATATATAGCTGTATATACATACTATATATCTATCCTCTATATATATGTAAAAGAAAAAAAACACCACGGTTATTGAGGATCAGAATATCAAAAAATAGGGCGTCTAAGACCGAAACATCAATATGATCCTCATAACCTTAATACTCACTGTGTCATTATCTGTAATAGCATGAATGGATATAATATATATATATATATATATATATTATATATAATATATATACATATAATCATATGTATATACATATGTATCTGTATGTACATATGTATATACATATGTACATATGTATCTATGTCTATACATATGTAATATGTATATACATATGTATATATGTATATACTATGTATATATGTATATACATATGTACATATGTATATATGTATGTACATATGTCATATGTATGTACATATGTACATATGTATGTACATATGTACATATGTATATACTATGTACATACATATATACATATGTATATACATATATATATGTATATACATATGGAGAGCAATACAAGCGTCGTGCTGCTAGCGAAGCAGTAGAATGCTGCACACCCTAGATGGCGAAAGTCCAGTCCGTATATATACATATGTATATACATATATACATATGTATATACATATATACATAGTATATACATTATAATATGTATATACCTATATACATATGTATAATGTATACATATGTATATATGTATATACAATGTATATATATATATATATATGTATATATATATATATATATATATATATATATATATATATATATATATATATATATATTATATATATATATAAAGAAAAAAATCACCGTGGTTATTGAGGATCAGAAAATCAAAAATAGGGCGTCTAAGACCCGAAAATCATCAATATGATCCTCGTAACCTTAAGGTACCTTAAATACTCACTGTGTCATTATGCTGGTATTAAGCATGAATGGATATATATGTATATATAAGAAAAAAATCACTGCGGTTATTGAGGATCAGAAAATCAAAAATAGGGCGTTTAAGACCCGAAAATCATCAATATGATCCTCATAACCTTAAGGTACCTTAAATATTCACTGTGTCATTATGCTGGTATTAAGCATGAATGGATATATATGTATATATATAAGAAAAAAATCACCGCGGTTATTGAGGATCAGAAAATCAAAATAGGGCGTCTAAGACTCGAAAATCATCAATATGATCCTCATAACCTTAAGGTACCTTAAATACCCATTGTGTAACTTTTAGAGATGCATGGCCAAGTCAAGTTATGGTTTTGTGAGTCCTTAAAAAACCTCATGGTTGGGTAGGTTTTACTGTGTATGTTAAGTGTGGGGACAATTAACCATCATGGTGGATATAAATTAAATTCACAAGGACAAGGCATTAGTTGAGACTGAAAAGGGTATGGTTTAAGGACAATATACCAACAATCAAGGTTAGAGCATTAGTACTTGTACTTAGTGAAATTTGGTGTGAGAAAGGTTAACACATTATTTATGATCCATTAAATTTCTTTTCGGAATGAAAAAGTATTAAGTTGGGGAACGTGATCGTGTGGGATTTAATGCATGTTTTAGGCATGAGTATTGATGGATAGGAACAGAAAAAAGAACCAACTAAAGTTATGCATGAAAGATTGGACTTGATTTGGACAAGAGAATTGGTGTGATTGTCTAATGTTTAATTTGATTAACACATGTTATTATGAATCATGTCTATGTGATAATCATTGTCTTACTTAAACACAAGTATGTGTAGGTGAGATTCTTATCTTGAGGCATGAAGTGATTGTCTAATGTTTGATTTGATTAACATATGTTATTATGAATCATGTCTATGTGATAATCATTGTCTTACTTAAACACAAGTTTAATGATTTACTTATAAATTAACTTCCATTCATTGGTCTTTTTTGTTTACCATTTTTGCTTATTTTGATGCAGATTCCTCAAAATATCATCTGCCTTTATCATTTCTTTAATTAACATGTGTTGCTAAATTAATTTGGCATTATTCTTAATGTAATTTTTTTTCCTGAAGTTGGCTATTTCTAATGTGTTGATACTAGTGGGAAGGACATCAATCATGCTTAGCGGGAAGAATCCTAAACATGCTACTGTGAGTTTCACCAATATTCTGTCACATTCTTTATTGTTTTATGTTTGATATATATTGATCCCTATTCTTAGGTGTTGATATTAGTTTTCTCTCATCACTATTATAAGGTAGGACCTGCAAAGACGGTTGTTGTCAAGAAAGCAGATGAACCTATCAAACTGGAAAAGCTTGACCTGAAGATGTTGAGGTGAGTTCCTCGCACCACACACACGCACATGTACACACATATTTATGTCTGCAGACCTGAAGATATTGAGGTGAGTTCCTCGCACCACACACACGCACATGTACACACACGCACATGTACACACAGACACACCAAACAATCTTTTCCTTGCGGACTGCACAGGTTTGGTCCACCTCTTCTTATGTCTGCAGATCTGGAGACTGCAGACATTTTACTTCTGAAAAAACAAACCGCACCTTAGTAGTTTGAGCCATAAAGGCTTCTCATTCCTGCCAAACTAGGGTTATTGCTAAGCAAATTGGAGAAGTTTCATGATCCTCTCCACACCAGCTAGTTAGATCCTTGTGTTTTTTGCCATTACATGTTTTGTTCTCTTTATCCTTTATTTTCCACGTATGCCGTTCTGATATGAAAAAAAACCACATGATTGCCCCTTTTGGTGGTTTAATTGGCCCCTTTTTACGGTTGATGATTTGTTGCATTACCAATTTATACTTCACTTAGGCTAGTATGAACCACTTCTAGAGTAGGAGCGGAGGACAAACCTGTGCACATGATGAAGAGGGTTTTGCGTGAGCTTCTAAAGCTTCCTGGGATTGCAATAAAACATAAGTTTTCTATGGTTCTTTTATAAAGTGAATCCCAATCTATAATACTCACCTACATTGATCTTAATCTTAAGGTACTTTGTGTTTTAGAAAATCTGAGTAAAGGAATGTGTCACAACTCCTAAATACTTATACCCTTTCAATATTTCTTTTCTTGTTTTGAAAATGATTTGATGTTCACTGCTAATATACTGTTGACACGAGGACCTGATAATCTAAACAACTTGGGGCGATTCTGTGACCAATCCAATGCCTGCTAAACATTCCGCTCTTGCCCATTTAAAGGTAAAAGTAATGATTGGTTTAACCTAAATTGTGGCATTCTTCTCGTTAAAGGGAAGGCCTTATCCGGGCTTCAAGCCTGATAGAAAGGCTCAAAATTTAGATCAATTGATCCTATTCACGAATCAAATTACACAAATAACCTTTGGCGGTTGCACTTGAAAAACTTATTGTCTATAAAATGCGAATTCGTATCTAAACATTTGTTATGAAAGATCATACCATTTTTATAAATATCTACTTTTTATGGGATAAAATGGTTTTTTTAATGATTGTTTGGGGGGGGGGGGGGGGTTGGTATGTTTCTAAGAGTACAATTTTTAGTAACATTTGATTACTTCATGTCTTCTTTTAAGTTAATTTTTTTCACGTTTGATTAAGTACAAGCAGTAGCACATCATGGGTTAGTGGGGTAGAAATTAGTGGGCCAGTTTGTTAGCATGTTATGGTATTTTTATATATGTTTTTTGATGTCCTAGGTTAGGTGAGGACTATTTGGTTTTTTGGCTTGTAATTGGGAGACGGTCCCCTCTCGAAGAGGACTGTATTGTTTCTTGTTCTTGTTTAATTTCCATTCAAGCCCACTAGAGTTCTAATACCCCACTTTCAAGTAGGGCAAAAGAGAGAACAAAACTTTAGTGTCAGGTCAATGGAAAGTGCTTGTCCAAAATCATAGTCCATCAAGAAAGATAATTAACTTATCCATAAAACTACTTTACCTGGCAATATGTCAATGTTTTCTTCATCAAATTCTTTTAGTTTATATCATATAACAACACAATCAGTTGTAGACAGCGCCATCGATGACATTTGCATACTTCAATGCAGTCACTACAACGTAAATTTTCCATGTAATGCTCGTCTTTTTATTTCTGCAATATTGTTGCTGGTAAAGTATATTCATGTTAATTTCTCCATCACAATGACAGTTTACCTGTTATTTCTTTTGGTTTCTGGATACTTCTTATTTCTTGTTCTGCTTTGCAGGTGTGTGTCTCAAATAGGTGGGTTCCTGCTAAAAAATCACCAATAATATTATTTCATCATGTCTTGAAACACTACTACGATACCTTAGTATGTTGAGTTTACTTAATCACTCATTATTCATTCTGTTTATTGTTGTTTCAGATTAGTAATGGGATGGCTGTAATTCTCAGAAGCTTACAGGATATTCATCTGCATAAACGAGCTTGATACTGTAAGAAGGGAAGTAACATCTTTGTGAGTTAATATTTAATTGAAATTGACACTTGATATCTGGTTTTCTGGCAGGCACGCTCTATTCCAGTAGTTGTAGAAGAGGTGAAAGATGCTGGCATATAATGGGGTTTGTAAGTAGAGAACAATAGTTCCAAATATCAATGTGGATATATGTTATGTGCTCGTATGGGATGATGGTAATATCATAGGTTACTTATATAAATATTTTTATTTAAATGAACAGATTTTATCAGTGTTGCAGACTACACACTTAGTCGTGGAGAAGGAATCAGGTGAGTCCTTTCTTTAGCAAGACTTGTGGGCCCAACCTTGCTAATTGAAATGCTTTTTGCCGAGGAAAATGTCAAAGTGGAGGTTTCAATCAGATAATGTTCCTCTTTTAATTTGATTTATTTTGTTATCACTATCCGTTACTAATAACAATCCTGTTAACATGTTTCTTCTTCTTTCATATGTTGGTACTACAGTTACTGCTGCAAAGTGGCTCAAATTTGAGATTGAAGCCTTGTCGGTGCATTGGCTTACTTTATTGTCAAAACAACATCTATCGTCTAAGATTCAAGGTGAAAATTTTCATGCTCAGAGACAACTTTAAACACCATAGAACTCCATAAGTACTAGTTTAACTCTAAATATATTAATGAAATTTGAGAATACAAGAGAAATGATTATCTTAGACTAACATTGTCACACACAGCTAGGAGTTGAATGAAGATTTCATGAATGCATGCCTTCATAATTTGTTTATGATAATTAAACAGCCATAAAGATTTGTTCCGATTATAACTATTTAGTTTCTTTTCAAGGAGTTTATTACACCTTTACTTCAAACCCCAAAAATTAAACATTTTCATGAATGACTGCCTTATGATCATCAAGATTTTCAAAACACTATGATTCTGAATTATATTCTCTAATATGCTAATTCTGATTCAAACAACATATTTCATCAGTTGATCTCACGTAAATTTCATCGGTTGAATTTGCTTCTCTTGTAATCAATTTGTATATTCACCAACCTATTTTAAACTTCTAGTCTGTTGTTCTTCTGATTGTGGCTGGTTAAATGACTTTACACAATGTATAAGGATTTATGAGCTATTTATATAAATTTATTGGTAACTTTGAAAGAGGAAGGGAAGAACGGATCAACATGGAGGATATTCTCATTGAAAGAATTACAAGCTTCTACAAACACTTTTAATATGACAACAAGCTCACTGAAGATAAATGAAACATCACTAATTTCCTATTTTTTATGTTTTTGTTTTAAGTGATACCTTTGCTAAAGATGAGGTTTTTACAGATGATCATCCAAGATCACCTCATCCAGCCTAAATATATAATTATTGGTGAGTTTATATTTCTACTTTGTCCTGATTTCCCAATTCTTTTAATTAGGTCTTGAAGTGGAGACTAGGCGACAATACCTAGAGACCATTGCAATTTCTCATATGTGATTGGCGAATCACAAATACAAAGACAAGGTTTTGACTTGCAATTCCTTTTGATGGGGTTGCTTAAGCTAAACTATTCAGAACATAAAAGTAATTTTTTTGTTGGTGTTCCAATAGTGCTTAGTTTGTAACACTTGGGAGATGATGTTCTAGCTCTAGAAGACTCAGAAATGGATGCTGCTCACCTTCACCTCATAAAGTTTGTCCAAGAAAGGAGATGCTAAGGTAAAGTGTTAGTCGAGCCATTTAAAATTTAAATGACTGAATAAGCCCCAATCTTGGGGGAACTTGTCATATAAATTTCAGAATTTTATTGTTGCATGCTAGTAATTAATGTTTTTTGCTCTTGCAATGTTTATCCAACACTTACCAAGCTACTAAAATTATTTTATAAAAATGCAAGTCGACTGCAGAGTATAAAAAAGCCTCCTTTTTTCAAAACATCAAGGTAGCTTCAAACACTCCAAGTTCTTTACTTGTTCCGAGAATACAAAAACCTCTTGAGTTTCTAATAGGCCTTAATGACTCTTTTTTCGGGATTATTTTTTATAATAGATGTCTTTTCCGTGAAACCTTTAAATGACTGGGGTTTCAAATGCATCAACATGAGTGTGCTCTTGAATCACTCGAGCTGTATACGAGGTATGCTCTTAAATCATAGTTCTTTAGTTGTACTAATCAACATTTGTTCTCTTTCAAATTACAGACTTTTTTACATGTGACTCCTAGGCTCCTCTTCAAGCTTACAGCTTTTACTAGGTATGTTTTTGATCTTTTTATTTTTAGTTGTAACAACCGACTTCCATTCTTTTTCTAGTTTCATTCTTTTCTACTCTCTGACTCTCCTAAGTCCTATCAATAACTTTGCTATTTCAAGCTTAAAGCTATTTACGAGGCATATTTTCTTGTAACTTATTCCTTCTATTGTACTAACATACTTTCATTCTCATTTTCATGCTTCACTACCCCAAGGACTTGTAGACTCCTATTGACATAACCTATAATATATTTACGAGCACGTTCTCAGATATTAATGCTTCTTTAGTTGTACTAACCGATTTTCATTTTCTTTCATATTTCAGGATTTTCTACACGAAAGTCACAAACTCCAATTCATGGTCCAACTCTTTCAAGCCTAAAGCCTTTTTACGAGATATGCTCTTAAATCTTACTTTTCTTTTTAGTTGTGCTAACTGACTTCCATTCTCATTATGCTTTTCTTCACGGGGTCAATCTTACTTTTTCAGTTGTCATAGCCGACTAATATGCGTTTTTCAAATTTCTTCTTAGGACTACCCAGCTCCATTGAATCCCCAACTCTTTCAAGGATAGAGCTTTTTTGAGGTATGTTCTTGAAACTTATCTTAGTTACGCTAATTGACTTTCATTCTCTTTCAAAGTTCTAGTTTTTCTACATGGGACTCCCATGCTTCTATTGAAAGCCTAGTTGTTTCTTCGAGCTTAGAGCATTTTACGTGGTATGCTCTTTGTAAGACCCCGAATCCGAGAGATCTCACGGTCGGATCTACACATCATATACGTAGTTATTAAACTAAAATTTCAATTTACATAAGTAGGATTGTTCAAAACTTTGATTACATCATTTTTAATAAGATAAGAATATATATTTTAGCTAAACATAGACTAGTAAAGCTAGGATGCTAGTCTTGAAAAATGCCAGCTAACTCTCATACCGATGCCAAGTTGTCATCTTTAATCAACACAAATTTTCTTTAACCTTGTATGCATACCAAAAATCAACCTTGTTAAGTGATTTTTAGATTCTATGGTTTACTTTTAGGGTTTAGATTTTAGAATTTAGTGTTTAACTTTTCAGGTTTAGCTATTCAGGTTTAGCTTTTAGTGTTTAATGTTTAGCTTTAGGGTTTAGCTTTTAGCATTTAGCATTATGTATTTATCATTTAACATTTAGTTTAGAGTTTAGCTTTTACTATTTACCAATTAGGTTTTAGCTTGTTTTTCCATATTTCATAAAAGTTTCATAGCAGAAAGTTTGACCTTAAAGGTTTTTATATTATTTCCTAATTTCAAATATTGAAATGTAGTTTTCAATTATTATAAATTGACCATAAAAGTTTTACGCTTTAAATATGACTATAATTTTTTTAATTTGAATAATAAGGATATAGCTATCTAACTATAGCAAAACTTACAATATATATTTACATGTTAGGTATCACAATGGGAGTAGGTTCTAGCTGAAGCAATCAAACACTTTATCACACAATAGAAAAGAAGTAGACACGAGAGAATTATAGTAGTTTGGTCAAAGTTACTTACACTCTGCAACTAAGGTTTACATTATAATTATGCTCAAGAATACAATTACATCATGGGTCTATTTATAATACTATATTAGGGTTGTAATTAAGGCGATAACTTTTGTTGACAAGCAGCCTAGCAAAATAACCTTAATTTCCCTAGGGCCAGTTGTCCCTTTCT
This sequence comes from Flaveria ramosissima, assembly GCA_025215565.1. Classification (NCBI taxonomy): domain Eukaryota; kingdom Viridiplantae; phylum Streptophyta; class Magnoliopsida; order Asterales; family Asteraceae; genus Flaveria; species Flaveria ramosissima. The sequence goes on from CM046041.1 coordinate 37,464,455, forward strand.
TTTGTCGACCAGCAGCCTAGCAAAACAGACTCGAGCTCAGCTTGACTCGACCAAAGCCTTCACAACCCAACAATCTACCATTTAAAGGAGTTGTAAAAGTCAACAAACACCATCCAAGTAACCTAGATCTAGTAACTCTAGTATTCTTCATATCTAAACTCTTCCAAGCTTCGATTCTCATAAGCTAAGACTTCATCATAACTACTAGTTGCACCGTTGCTCATCAAGTACATGAGGGTACAGTTGAACCTCCCCTGAGCTCCACCCCATTTACTATATCTTAACTAGTATGCATGACCCACGAGCTCCAAAGATAACCTGAGAACCATCATTACTCTTCTCGTTCAGCAAGACATCACTAGAAGAGATTTTATCACTCAGAGTAGTAGTCTTTAAAACTCAATGTTGTTTTATGATTGTACCTGACCTGGTTTAGACCTCCAATTCTCGTTCAGCAAGACATCACTAGAAGGTTTCGGTCTTGCAATTTCCTCCGTGGGTACTTCCACCGTGTATAATGACCCCTACTTGTTTCCACGAGTGATAACCAGATTTCCTTTATTTACCTTTTTTTTACCTCCACTAAACTTTACTTCTTGTCCCTATTCATCCGGTTGACTAACATAGATAAAATTTATGTTGAAAGCTGGAATCACCAACTTTCTTTAAGTCCCAATAGGTTCCCAATGGAGTTAAAATATTAACATCACCTATGCCAGTAACATCAATGACATTACCATTTGCTATTCTTACCTACCCAAAGTTGCCAACTTGTAGATTCACCAATGTTTCCCCTCTATGCATGGCGTGAAATGAAGATCCAGAATCCAAAACCCAAGAGTTCACGTTATTTTTAGCTTCGTGTAGTAAAACGTCATCATCACATATGCCCTTAGCATTGTTTACTTTACTACTTTATCCATATTTAGTTTTGGACACTAACTTTTAACATGTCCAATCTCATCACAACTCCAGCACATCTCACCTAGCAAAATGTCTTGGACCCCTTAAATGTTACACAATCAATCCCCGCAAAACTAGTAACAACCGTTATAGTTGTCATAGCCTATTAAATTATGTCGGCTAATGTGCTCTTTATTTTAGTAATATTCCTAATAGTCTAGGGTACCTTGATGTAATTAGTCTCTTTATATTAAGTTTTAATTCTTCTATTATTCAAAAAGTCGAAACCTCCCTACATTCTGATTTGGTATCAGAGCCAAATTAGGCTCAACCCTAATTCGCAACCACCATTAGCGACCGATCTCCAATTTTTTTTCTTGCCTCCTACGCAGTTCATCATCAACGCAGCAGTGAGCAGGGTTTATATTCCATCCGAGGCATACTATGGTAAAGACTCATTACTTGTTGGTAACGGTAATTCATTACCCATCATTCATATTGGTTCATCCAACATCCACTCATCCAACAAAACTTTCAAACTTTCTGACATTCTTCATGTTCATGAACTAAAACAAAATCTTTTATCTGTTCAAAAATTCTGCCTTGACAATAATGTCTTCTTTGAATTTCACTCTTCTTATGTTGTTGTGAAGGACGAGTCTACACGAACTACCCTCCTTACGGGCCCGAGTGAGCAGGGTTTATATTCCATCCGCCTTCCCAATTCAAGTCTCTACCCAAGGTTGCCTTCACTGTTGTCAAAGCTTTATTGAATATTTGGTATCACCGTTTAGGACACCCTCATGCTCAAGTTCTTCGTTCAATTATTTCTCATTGTTCTTTACCTGTTTTGGACAAATTAAATAATGAATTGTGCTCTTCTTGTCAAATGGGAAAATCTTCTAAATTATCTTTATCTAATTCTGCTTTTAGTAGTACTAATATTTTAGATCTTGTTTATTGTGATGTTTGGGGTCCTTCTCCCTCACTGTCTCTTAATGGCCACCGTTATTTCTTGTTATGTGTTGATCATTGTACTCGTTATATGTGGATTTATCCTTTAACACAAAAATATGATGTTTATATCACCTTAACAAATTTCATCACCCTGGTTGAACGTCAATTTAACACCAAATAAATATGCATTCAATCCGATTGGGGTGGAGAATTTCGACCCCTTACCAACTTGTGTCGTTACCTTGGCATCATTCATCGACGTTCTTGTCCACATACAAGCGAACAAAATGGCATTGTTAAACGTCGCCTTCGTCATGTTTTGGAAACTGGTCGTCTCTCTTGGCTCACTCCAGTCTTCCTCAGCGTTTCAGGCATTTTGCCTTTGAAACAGCTGTGTACTTAATTAACCGGCTACCATCTTGCGTTTCCTCAAACAAATCTCCCTTTAAGCATGTTTTTAAACGTAAATCTGATTACTCGTTTCTAAGAGTCTTTTGTTCTCAATGTTTTCCTTATCTTCGCCCGTATAACCATCATAAAATTAAGTTTCGTTCCACTCGTTGTGTCTTCCTCGGCTACAGTCCTTCTCACCACGGTTATCGGTGCTTTGATCCTTCCACTAACCGCATCTATATAGCTCGACATGTTCGCTTCAATGAACAACTCTTTCCCTATCAACCATCACCTACTCCACCACCATAACCTGCTTCCCCATATTTCTCTATTTTTCCTAATCCTCCACCTGGCTTCCCATCGAACCTACCCAACCTTCCTCTGCACCATCGACTTCATCTTCGACATCTCCTTCCCCACCCCACATGCCTACTCCGCCACCACCAACACCTCCCACTCAACCCACTCCACCTCCCATTCCTAATCCGCAACCACCTCCACCTTCTACTCAATCACAGCCGGCCCACGCCACGCACCGACCGGCCAACCTTCGTCCCAATCCAAAACAACCGACCGTTACACCCCTGCTGCCTATACCGCCACCACCTCTTCTTCCTCACTCGTAAATAGAAAACCGTGTCTCGCTCCTCAACAGAATCTGGCTCCTCAATAGAAAGCCATTGCGGATACAGTTGCAGAAATAATATGGCTGAAGTCTCTTCTTCGAGAACTTGGCTTGGATAGTGGAGCACCAACACTTTGGGTGATAATCTTAGAGCAACTTATCTTACGGCCAATCCAGTTTTTCGTGCCAGAACAAAACATGTTGAAGTTGACTATCATTTCGTTCGTGAACAAGTTACTCAGGGAAAGCTCAATATCAAGTTTATCTCCACAAATGATCAAATAGCTGATATCTTTACCAAGCCTTATCTTCTAAAAAAAATTTGAGTTCCTCAGATCCAACTTGCAGATTGCTAATTGCCCTTGAACTTGGGGGGGAATATTAAACTATTTTGGCTAATGAGCTCCTTATTTTAGTATAATATGTGTTTACACCAATACACATAGAAGCTAACATGGACATGATCGAGTTGAGATCATTAATATGATCCGTAACTGAATCTCCTCGTTTATTTCGAGTCATGAATAACTCCCCTAATCAAACACCTTATTGGCAGAAAACAACTTTTCATGCAATTTAACATATTTGTTTTTTTCATACCACAAGCCGTGGTTTCGTGCATAACGTTAAAGACAACCCTACTTGTCAAAGCTAATGTAATGGCCCTTTCGGCCTTCTTGTCCTTTGAGATCCAAATCGCTTCTTCCGCTTTCTCCATTCTAGCCGACTTTTCTTCCAATACTACATCTAAATCTTTTTCACCAAAGCAATGCTTCTATTTGCATCTACCACCAAGCAAAATCGACCCTGTTAAACTTTTCAATTCGCACCCTCCCGTATTCAACCATTGTTGACCAGCAGCCTAGCAAAACAAGCCCGAGCCCAACCCCATGCAAGCCTTCAAAATCCAACATTGTCAACTTATTATTCACTAGTTAGTATATTTCGCGCTTCGCGACGGAGTTTTATAACAATATATTTTCATATTAGGAGGCTCAGAAACGGAGGGTATTTGTGGCTGCAAACACTCATGTACCCCGTCAAAACAACTGTTAGTGGCTGCAAACACTCGTGTGCCACACCGTTAAACCAGAGTCAACCGCTTACACCCGACGGAACCCTCACAAACCCCGTCTCTCCTGAAACTTTTTCCTTATAAACCTGAGAAATGTTAAAAAAAAAAAACTTTATTGTTAAAATAATACCATAATAAACCAACTATTCATTTCACTTGTAAATTTAATATTATGTAATTAGAATTTGATCACAAAACATTTGTTGTTTGAAGTTCATTCAAAGTTTTCTAGTCTCCTTAACTTTAGTTAAACATACAATATGTGAATTTTATAACCAGTAGACGTAAAAGAACTGAAAGATGCTGAGATATAACGGAGATCTGTTACTACAGAACAATATTTCCATAAATCATTGCATTAATATGTTATGTACTTGAATGGGATGATGATAATATTTCACGGGTTACTAATATATTGTTTGGTTATTGTGTTTTATACTACATACCGGTGTTGGAGAAGGATTCCAATAAGGCATTTCTTTAGCAAGACTTGTATTCCCACGACTAACAAATGATTGTTTTTGCAAATCAGCACTTAACTATATCTACCCAGCTCCATTGAACCTCAACTCTTTCAAGCATAGAGCTTTTTGTGAGGTATGTTCTTGAAACTTATTTTAGTTAAAGCTAATCGACTTTCATTCTCTTCTTTAAATTTCTAGTTTTTTCCACATGGGACTCCCATGCTTCTATTGAAAGCCTACTTGTTGCTTCGAGCTTAGAGCATTTTACGAGGTATGCTCTTCGTAAGGCCCCCAATCCGAGAGACCTCATGGTCGTATTTGCACATCATATACATAGTTATTAAACTAAAATTTCATTTAACATAAGTAGGATTGTTAAAACTTTGTTTACATCATTTTCAATAAGATAAGAATAGATATTTTAGCTAAACATAGACTACTAAAGCTAGGATGATAGTCTTGAAAAATGCCGACCAACTCTAATACCATGCCTAGTTGTCATCTTTAATCAACACAAATTTTCTTTAACCTTAGATGCATACTAAAAAACAACCTTATTAAGTGATTTTAGCTTCTATGGTTTACTTTTAGGGTTTAGCTTTTAAAATTTAGTGTATAACTTTTCGGCTTTAGCTATTCGGGTTTAGCTTTTAGTGTTTAATGGATAGTTCTAGGATTTAGCTTTTAACATTTAGTGTTATGTATTTTATCATTTAACATTCAGTTTTAGAGTTTAGCTCTTACTATTTACCAATTAGAATTTTTTCATATTTCATTAATTGACCATAAAAGCTCATCATTACCTTAAAGTTTTAGAATTATTTACTAATATATTTTTTAATTATTTCATGATTAATGAAATGTAATTACAATTTTATTATTACATTTCATACCATAAATAATTTTGTTATAGTTTTCAATTAATATTATTCTTAAACCTTATTATATTTTTAATTCAAATAATGAAATGTAGTTACAATTATTATAAATTGACCATAAAAGTTTTATGCTTAAAATATGACCATAATTTTTTTAATTGAATAACAAGGATATAGCTATCTAACTTAAACTAAACTTACAAGGCAATAACTATAATAGGATTGTAATTAAGCCAATAACCAAGTAACCTAGGTCTAGTAACTCTAGTATTCTTTATATCTAAACTCTTCCAAGCTTCAATTCTCATCGGTTAAGACTTCAGCAAACCCCTAGTTGCACCACCGCTCATCAAGTACATGAGGGGATAGTTGAACCTCCGCCGAGCTCAAACCCATTCTCTATATCTTAACTGGTATGCACAATCCACTAGCTCCAGAGATAACCCGAGAACCATCATCACTCTTCTCATTCAGCAAGACATCCCTAGAATAGATTTTATCACTCGGAGTAGTAGTCTTCAAAACTCAATGTTGTTTTGTGACTATACGTGTAACACGCCTCGTGCTTCCTTTATCAAACACCTAACTAGGTTTAGAGCTACAATCCCGCTTTGAATCATCTTGACATCAGGCTTCAGTCTTGCAAATTGAACCTTCTTTTGCCCCTTTGACTCAGCGAACCCAACTTTGTTTTGAGGAATGGCCATACTTTCCTTAGCAGGTACTTCCACCATGTATAATGATCCATACTTTTTTTCCACGAACAATAATGAGATTTCCTTTAGTTACCTTCCATTTACCTCCACCAAACTATACTTCTTGTCCCTATTCATCCGGTTGACTAACTTATCTCTCTTGAAAGCTGGAATTATAAACATTCTTCAAGTCCCAATAGGTTCCCAATGGAGTTAAAATATTAACATTACCTATGCATGTAACATCAATGACATTACCATTTGCTATTCGTACCTTCTCAAAGTTGTCAATGACGTTATTTTTAGCTTCGTGTAGTCAAACGACATCATCACATTCGTCCTTAGCAATGTTTACTAGTTTTTCCTATTTAGTTTTGGACATTTTAACATGTCCAATCCCAACTCTAGATGAACTCCTCCCTTGACTCTCACTGCTCTTGTTATCTTTTATTCCCCTGCCATCATATAACACTCTAGAAACTAATGCTTTTGGTGAATTTCCTCACCTAGCAAAATGTCTTGGACCCCCTTAAATGCTTCACCATCAATCCTCGCAAAACTAGTAACAACTGTTATAGTTCCAGTCTGAGTTGAGATCATCAACCTTAATCCAACTTCATGCCAATAGAAGCTAACCTCGACATGATCGAGTTAAGATAATTAATATGATCCATGAGTGAAGCTCCCTCATTCATTCGAGTCATGAATAACTCCCCTATGGTAGAAGACTTTTCTTAGCACGAGCTATGGTTTGTGCATAACGTTAAAGACAATGCTACTCATCAAAGCGAATGTAATAGCCCTTCCAGCCTCTTGTCCTTTGAGATCCAAATCGCTTCTTTGGCTTTCTCCATTCTAGCTGGCTTTTCTTCTAGTACTACATCTAAATCTTTTTCACCAAGCAATGCTTTTATTTACATCTACCACCAAGCAAAATCGACCCCGTTAAACTTTTTAATTTGAACCCTCTCATATTATGCCATTGTTGACGAGTAGCCTAGCAAAACAAGCCCGAGCCCGGCCCGGCCCGATGAAAGCCTTCAAAATCCAACATTGTCAACTTATTATTCCCCCCCCCCACTGTCACGCACACCCCGCTTCGACATCGAAGTGGAGGGAAGAGAGAGACCGAGGCGGAGGCAGCGAAACCAGGAGCGGTTTAATATTAATAATTAATACAATAACATATGACCCAGTTTGTTTGTCAGACAAATTGAAATACCATAGATGGTATCGCTACCACAATACTATTTTATCATTGCCAATATCTATCGGTGTAGTAATGACAACGTAAGTAGATACATACACGTCTTCTTTATATTTAGTGGTAAATGGAGAGCCTAACCAAAAGTTGTAGGTCGTAAGAATTTGTTGAATTAACTCTATAATTTATTAACGTGACATCGTCGTTTTCAACCTTGCTTCACAAAAGCTGTTTTTTAAATAATTTATTATATTGAATTAAAAGTTAAATTTGGTTTTACTCTTTGAGTTTTAATAGAAATAATAACTTTCCTTTAAAAGATTAAAAACATCAATTTACTTTCAAAAGTTTCATTTGTCGTTTGAATTTTAGTACAATAATTTCATAAGTTGTTTTTCACTTGAATCCAAAATATAAAACTCGTGGATTGAAATTGAAACAAACGATAAAAGTTTTGGACTAAATTAGATGTTTTTAACGATATCGGGAGCACATCTGTGAACTCAGTGACGTTAGTAGAAAATTTGACCTGCGTTTTGTGACGGAATCGTGATATAAATGTAATCAATAATGTGTCGCGGCACATCTACGAACTCTTTGACGTTTGTCACTCTCGTAACACTAACATGGTTAAATACATAAAAGCAAATGTATGAAGCTGGTGCGTTTTGATCTTGGACACTAAAACATGAAAAAACAATATTATGTCTCGTATGTATCAATAATTTAAAAAAAATAATTTATGCTAGAAATTAAAAAATAAATTTTTAATGAGTAATATACATAGAAAAAGTAAAGTTAAAAATAAAAAAAGTCATAAGTCACATACATGTAGAATGTAAGGTTCAGACCCACATTTACTCGATATAACTTGAAATGCTCTTAACCGTTCCAAGTACCGAATATAACTTAAAATGCTTTTAACCATTCCACCACATCATGCTTTGGTGTTTACCTTTGGAATAAAATGTATTTTCGATTTGGAAAAACAAAAACTCCACCGAGAGTACAAGTGTTGTTTACTTGTGTTTCTTTTGAATGACATCCGAGTCACTTTTATATTAATATACAACCTACTAGATTTAATAAAATCGTGCAATATACGTTTTAAATAAATAAAATAAAATTTCATTAATTATATAACGAAATTTCAAGATAACATACGATTAAAATTACGTATGAGTAAACACTATAAGTAATAAAACAATAATATTATTTTTTTAATTTTTTTTGTATTTCCAAAAAGATAATAATAATAATAAATATTTTGTTTCAAAACAAACGTTATAAAAAGGTCACTTTTAAAAATTTCCTTATTATAACTCATATTTATAATTATTTTTGGTTTATACAAAAATACTTTTTAAGTAATACTAATTGTTACAAGGGTGGTGTAATAATAAATTATACTGATTGTTACAAGGGTGGTGCCTTGTTACAATTTTATTATGACCGTCTAATTATTTTATAATCAATTAACAATGAGTTATTGTATTTTTAAATCACATAATTTGTTTTAACACAATCCCAAGCACCATGTCACTATTGGTTTATTCAATTATAATATATTACATTGTTGAATTGAAATTTTTAGATATTTTTTTTAGTTGTAAGTTTTTTTTTCACGTACACAATAATATTTGTTATATCCTTGAGAGGTCATGAAATTGATTAAGAAATAATATTAATTAAGTTTAAATAAATAATACGTAAAAATCAAAAGTAAAAGAATATTACTGAAAATAGTATAACATCTCACTACTCTAATAAAATAATAAATGGGATTGCTACGTGTCAGCACCACAATCATTTTCATCAATATTGTTTGTCTCTATCTTATATTAAATATTACTTTAATTACTAATAATATTATTTTAATACTTTTTAATATATAATAAATTAAGAAAGAAATCTATTATTAATATTTTTAAAAAGTCAATATTTTAAAAACAAAAATAATCAAATTTGAGAGTTGTAATAAGAAAATTTTTAAAAATAATAATTTTATACGGTTTGTTTTATAACAAAATTTTTATTTTTCAAAAAAAAAATTTAATTTTTTTAAAAAATTGATATCACTGCTTTATTATTTATAAGTTTTTCTCATATGTAATTTCAGTAATATCATATCTTAGAATATTATTTTATAATCAATAAATTTATTATATTAATATTTTATTTATTCAACCCGTGTAATACATGGGTTTACTAAAGCTAGTATACAAATACAAGGGTTGAAAATAAAATTTAATAAAGAAAACGGTAAAAGTAATAATTGTGAGGGGATATAAAGAGATATCCTTCCTAAAATAAGATACTGAAAATCCACGTAATAATTTAATAATAATAATTAAAACAAAAGCGACTCACACATCGTACGGACCGTTATGTAAACCCGCATCCCTGAAGAACACCATTAAACCCCGCCATTGATTCTTAAAGATTAATCATCATAATAATAAAATATAATAAAACAAACATAGGAAATCGTAATAATAGTGAAGATACGAGGAGATTCGGGTACTGACAATGGACATAATAATAATAATATTAAAATAATAAAAAGCGATTTACGTACGTTACCCGCCTGAACATCCATAAAAGACAAAATAGCGCCATGATTCTGAAAGATCTTCATCATCTTCTTCAATTCCTGATTTCCTCTTCAATTCCTTCATTCTCATCATACAGCAGCAACATTCCCATCTGTAATTTTCAACATATATCTCCGTTTTCAGTAGATCTTAAACCGAACATCAACACACTCATTCAGCACCCAAATCGATGATCAGGAGGTGAAGGTGAAGGTATTTCATCACACCACTTCCGTTCTACTCTTCTTCCTACATTCTTATGATTCTAACACCATATATTCTTATGATTCTAACACCATATTCCATCAAATGATCCATCTCAGGTAAGTAAGTATCTTCCCCAAATTCTGATCAATCGCCGCCGTGCGACGACGATTTCCGATCAATCGCCGCCGGAGAAGCAACACGGCGTCGTTCCGGTGCTCAATCGAGGCTTCCGCTTGCCGGAGTACGTAACCACTCAATCAGTCAACTGAAAAGCCCCTTCTTCTCATGTTTCATCACACGATCTCCTTCGATTTCTGATGAATTACTCTTCTTATTTTACTCTTCTGCCCTTCAATTTACTAGTTGCTTCGTTTATTGTTTATGTTATACAGACAATGAATTTTTTTAGGGTTTTTGTGTGCTTCGATACCTGTTAAGTTACACAGCACAGGGGAATGTCATCAGATTCTTTTTCTTTCAACGACTAATTAGAAGCCTAACGAGTTTTTTCTTACCATAAACTCAGTTTTAATTAGGGTTTTAGAGTTTTAATTAGGGTTTTTGTGTGCTTCGCCTCGTAAGTAGGGAGAATGCGCTGTTCTGTTATCTACCTAGGGTTTGTTTTGGGGTTACTAATATAAATGTTGATTTGTGCCTTATTTTTACAAAATTTGTTACTAATAGGAGTGTCTTATCTCTAGAATATTGTTATTTCTCCCTAATTTCATGTTATGTTGCTTCCTTGAAGGTGACTCTCTAAAATGGGTGGGTACTAATTTTATGTTCTGTTCCTTCAATTGCAGTTGCCTCTGGCCCAAAGGGCGGGGATGGATGGTTCAGACTCTCAATAACTAATTTACTATCTTGAGTTTACTTTATCACTCGTTAATCGTTTAGTTTTATTGTTGTTTCATATTAGTGACAGATGGTTATTTCTGTTTCAGATTCGTGATGGCTGGTTGAGGCTCTCTGAAACCGAGATCGAGGACATTCAACACCATAAACGGCCCTAAAGCGGATATGTGGTGTTCTGGCAGACACTCGAAGAAGTGAAGAGGTTTTCCATATATTCCAACAAGGCGGTAAACATTCAAGCTGATTTCTTTTGTTTTAATCTATAAAGCAACTTCAATCCTGATTTGATTTTTATTTTGTTAATTTCTTAAACAGGTTCTCATGGTTACTAATTGTACAGCTGCCCTAAAGTGGATACGTGGTCAGGTGTTTGCTGGTGCTAGCCTTGGGATTGTTCTTGGTGGGGTGCGGTTTTGGTTGGTTAATGCTAGGATTAAGAGGGTGTTTCTCGCGATCGAAGAGAGATCGATTGGGAGGTGGTTTTATATCAAGGATACTTCACATATACCAAATTTGTTGGAGTTTGAGTATGGAATACAAGCGATCGGAATGATGGAACTATGGAAGAATGATCGATACAGATTTTTGTTTTTTATGCTATGGTAAGTATGATGTACATGCTCATACTGTTTTTATTGATATCATAAGGGTGTTTGGATGTCTTTTGTTGAAGTGATTATTGCGACTTGAAAATCAGAATAAGAGGACACTTAGATGCACCTCTAAGTCGCAATAATTTGTTAATTGCACATCCAAAAGCCCCTATCCACTACTGATAAGATTGCTCTGATATTGTTTAAGGAATAAGATTAATCTGATATGGTTACTGATGTTAATTTGGTTTTTAACGAACAATTTTTTGTTGATTCTTGTGAGATGGAGTGGATAAAGTAATGCCTAATTGATGCTCATTTATATAGTTATGTAGTTATGCATGCTTTTACATTTTGTTCTTAAAATGAAGTGTAAGTTAGGAAAGAAAAGAAAGTCAATTAGTTGTAAATGTTTTCTGCATGTTCTCGAGTCGGAAGGAAACAAAAAGGTGTTATGTTTCTTTGGTCCCAAATACATGAAAGTTTAGGTTTTTTCCATTTCTTTCTAAATCCTTCTCTTTCTCTCCACACTTGAAGTATGTATAGATTAGGTTTACTCTATCACTTGTTAATCATTTAGTTTATCTTTTTTTCAGATTAGTGACGGATGGTTATTGTTGTTTCAGATTAGTGATGGCTGGTTGAGGCTCTCTGAAGCCGAGAGGACATTCAACACCATAAACGACCCTAAAACCGATATCTGGTCTTCTGGCAAACACTCGAAGAAGTGAAGAGGTTTTCCATATATTTCAACAAGGTGGTAAACATTCAAGGTGTTTTCTTTTGTTTTAATCTATAAAGCAACTTCAATCTTAAACAGGTTCTCTTGGTTACTAATTGTACAGCTGCACCTGCCTACCTTTGGTTTGGTTGATTGTGATCCATTTGGCTTTGACTTTTTGACAGTTATTTCTTAAAATAAGGCTATGTACTAACTGTATTAACTTGATGGTGATCAAACAGGAAAGAGGAAGGGAAGAAGAAATCAACATGGAGGAATATGGCAAGATATGTAAATAATACATCCCTTATTTCCAATATTATAAGTTTTCTTTTTAGTAATTACTATTATTATTTTTGACCTCTGTGTGTGTGTGGGGTGGGGGTTGGGGGGGGGGAGGGTAGGGGGGGGTGACGTGTTCTAGACTTAGATTGAAGATTAAGATTTTGTTTTTGTTAATTGAAACATGTTTAAATCCTCTTACTTGCCACATTAATTACAGGAATGAGATAAAAAATTTTAAATTGGATTTTAGGAAGTAACATGAATTTAGAAATCCAATTAAGCGACCTAACAAGACTTTTTCTTCCCGGCAGAGCACGACAAACAACACCCCACTTTCGAGAAGCACAAAAGAAGGGACAAAACTTTATTTTATTTTAATTTATTCTCAAAAGGCGGTATCAATTCAATCTTTTTCCTTTTATTTCAATTTATTAGGCAACTTCAATCATGATAATGTCTGTACTTTATTTATTTCTTAAAGAGGTTCTTGTTACTATATGAACAGCTGCACTTTCTTGCCTGTCGTTTGTTTGAATGTGATCCATTTGACTTTGACATTTTGACAACATATGGATTTGGCTTAGAAGGAACTAATGACTTTGGTTATGCCTTTAAAATATTGAACTAGCCCTCTTTTCACATTATTTTACTTTATTTCATCTGTTTTTTTTGTTTTTTTTTCAGATAAGATCAAAGCAGAGTCAACTTCAAATGGATGCTATCATATAGAGAAAAGTGCTAAAATGGAGATTTTTATCAGATAACGGTCCTCTTTTTATTTATTACTATTATTTTAATCCCTTTGCATTACTAATAAGAATCTTTCTAAAAGCTATTTTTTCTTCTCATATGATTGTACCTACAGTTGGTGCTGCAAAGGGTAGCCAAGTTCAAGATGGAAGCCTTGTCGGTGCACGCGCTTACCTTATTGTCAATACAATATCTACCCTCTGAGATCAAGGTGATTCTTCATGCTTTTAGACAAAATGACACTCCATATGTACTAATTTAGCTGTTTAAGTATTCAATTAAGATTGAAAATACCGGAAACCTTACTATGTTAGACTAATATTGCTACACATTTAATCGATGGATAGAGGTCAATGCAAATGCTAGTAAAAGAATTATTCATCAAAGGTAATCATGATTTATCGTTGTGCTTTACATTGTTTGTTTCTCATTGCACCACAACTTTTTCACATGAAGCTACTTTACGCGGAGTGCGATATTCAATCATGCACGCAACTTGTTTGATGAAATGTTTGTAAGTTTTTTTTGCCTCTCATTTGAGATTTATACATTAACATAAGAAACGTATTACTTTGTTTATGCTGTCAATGGCTGTCCTACATCTTTGAGACTTAGTCAATGTTTAGATTTATACCGTGGTACAAGATTTGTGGACGTAGAAGATATGAGTGGAGGATGCTTTCAGGTATTATTATATTTTTTTTAAAATAAATATCCATTGTTTTCAAATAGCTGTTACCCAAATGATTTTACGATTTTTTTGTTGAAATTTGCATGGTATTTTGTGGAGATGGAACCATGGGTTGTCTCTCATGTTCTATGGCCTAATATAGAGTGGATGCAATGAGCAAGATATAAAAAATAGGGTTGTGAGCTTGAGGTATGTATGCTTCTAAAGTTTGCCATAGTTTTCTGTTGCTGTATTGCATACACAGTAATTTTTCTTTTTACAACTTATTAGAATATTAACCTAATGCTTGTACCTTTGATGCGGTGGTACATGTTCAGAGTTTTGATCGGCTCGTAAGTAGGGAGAATGGTGAGTTCTGCTATGTAGCTAGGGTTTGGGGGTTACTAATATAAACTGTTGATTTGCTTCTTCATTTGTGGTTTATATTTAAAATACATCCATTATTTATCTAGGGTTTAGGCTTACTAATATAAACTGCTGATTTGTTCTTGATTTGTGGCTTATTTTTACCAAACTTGTAACTAATACGAGTGTCTTATCTGTAGACTATTTTTAATTCTTTTTTATTTCTGCCTGTACTTCTAATTCATATTATGTTTCTTCCTTGAAGGTGTCTGTCTAAAAAGGGTGGGTACATGCTACAAAATCAAGAATAATTTTATTTCATCAATTTGGAAACACCACTACAATACCTTACTGTGTTGACTGTTGAGTTTGCTTTATCATTCATTAATTTTATTGTTTTTTTTCTTATTTTATATATGCGTACTTATTTTATGTTCTGTTCCTTCAATTGCAGTTGTCTCTGTCCCAAAGGGCGGGGATGGATGGTTTAGACTCTCAATAACTAATTTACTATCTTTAGTTTACTTTATCACTCGTTAATCATTTAGTTTATTGTTGTTTCATATTAGTGACAGATGGTTATTTCTGTTTCAGATTCGTGATGGCTGGTTGAGGCTCTCTGAAACCGAGAGGACATTCAACACCATAAACGGCCCTAAAGCGGATATGTGGTTTCTGGCAGACACTTGAAGAAGTGAAGAGGTTTTCCATATATTCCAACAAGGCGGTAAATGTTCAAGCTGATTTCTTTTGTTTTAATCTATAAAGCAACTTCAATCCTGATGTGATTTTTTTTTTATTTCTTAAACAGGTTCTCATGATTACTAATTGTGCAGCTGCCCTAAAGAGGATATGTGGTCAGGTGTTTGCTGGTACTAGCCTTGGGATTGTTCTTGGTGGGGTGTGGTTTTGGTTGGTTAATGCTAGGATTAAGAGGGTGTTTCTTGCGATCGAAGATAGTTTGATTAGGAGGTGGTTTTATATCAAGGATGCTTCGCATATACCGAATTTGTTGGAGTTTGAGTATGGAATGCGAGGGCTGCGCAAAGGCATCCCTCGTACAAGCGATCGGAACGATGGAACTATGGAAGAATGATCAATACGGATTTATGTTTTATGCTATGGTAAGTATGATGTATATGCTCATACTGTTTTATTGATATCATAAGGGTGTTTGGATGTCTTTTGTTGAAGTGATTATTGCGACTTGAAATCAGAATAAGAGAAGCAGATAATTTGTCGACCCCTTACCAACTTGTGTCGTACCTTGGCATCATTCATCGACGTTCTTGTCCACATACAAGCGAACAAAATGGCATTGTTTAAACGTCGCCTTCGTCATGTTTTGGAAACTGGTCGTCTCTTTTGGCTCACTCCAGTCTTCCTCAGCGTTTTTGAAAAAGCTGTTGTACTAAATTAACCGGCTACCATCTTGCATTTCCTCAAACAAATCTCCCTTTAAGCATGTTTTTAAACGTAAATCTGATTACTCGTTTCTAAGAGTCTTTGTTCTCAATGTTTTCTTATCTCGCCCGTATAACCATCATAAAATAAGTTTCGTTCCACTCGTTGTGTCTTCTCGGCTACAGTCCTTCTCACCACAGTTATCGGTGCTTTGATCCTTCCACTAACCGCATCTATATAGCTCGACATGTTCGCTTCAATGAACAACTCTTTCCCTATCAACCATCACCTACTCCACCACCATAACCTGCTTCCCTATATATCTCTATTTTTCCTAATCCTCCACCTGGCTTCCCATCGAACCTACCCAACCTTCCTCTGCACCATCGACTTCATCTTCGACATCTCCTCCCACCCAACATGCCTACTCCGCCACCACCAACACCTCCCACTCAACCCACTCCACCTCCCATTCCTAATCCGCAACCACCTCCACCTTTACTCAATCACAGCCGGCCCCCGCACCCGACCGGCCAACCTTCGTCCAAATCCAAACAAACCCGACCGTTACACCCTGCTGCCTATACCGCCACCACCTCTCTTCCTCACTCGTAAATAGAAAACCGTGTCTTGCTCCTCAACAGAATCTGGCTCCTCAATAGAAAGCCATTGCGGATACAGTTGCAGAATTAATGTGGCTGAAGTCTCTTCTTCGAGAACTTGGCTTGGATAGTGGAGCACCAACACTTTGGTGTGATAATCTTAGAGCAACTTATCTTACGGCCAATCCAATTTTTTGTGCCAGAACAAAACATGTTGAAGTTGACTATCATTTCGTTCGTGAACAAGTAACTCAGGGAAAGCTCAATATCAAGTTTATCTCCACAAATGATCAAATAGCTGATATCTTTACCAAGCCCTTATCTTCTAAAAATTTTGAGTTCCTCAGATCCAACTTGCAGATTGCTAATGGCCCTTGAACTTGTGGGGGGAATATTAAACTAATGGCCCTTGAACTTGTGGGGGGAATATTAAACTATGTCGGCTAATGAGCTCTTTATTTTAGTATAATATGTGTTACACCAATACACCATAGAAGCTAACATGGACATGATCGAGTTGAGATCATTAATATGATCCGTAACTGAATCTCCCTCGTTTATTCGAGTCATGAATAACTCCCCTATCAATAACACCTTATTGGCAGCAAACGACTTTTCATGCATATTTAACATATTTGTTTTCATACCACAAGTCGTGGTTTCGTGCATAACGTTAAAGACAACCCTACTTGTCAAAGCTAATGTAATGGCCCTTTCGGCCTTCTTGTCCTTTGAGATCCAAATCGCTTCTTCGGCTTTCTCCATTCTAGCCGACTTTTCTTCCAATACTACATCTAAATCTTTTTCACCAAAGCAATGCTTCTATTTGCATCTATCACCAAGCAAAATCGTCCCCGTTAAACTTTTCAATTCGCACCCTCCCGTATTCAACCATTGTTGACCAGCAGCCTAGCAAAACAAGCCCGAGCCCAACCCCATGAAAGCCTTCAAAATCCAACATTGTCAACTTATTATTCATTAGAATTTGATCACAAAACATTTGTTGTTTGAAGTTCATTCAAAGTTTTCTAGTCTCCTTAACTTTAGTTAAACATACAATATGTGAATTTTATAACCAGTAGAGGTAGAAGAACTGAAAGATGCTGAGATATAACGGAGATCTGTTACTACAGAACAATATTTCCATAAATCATTGCATTAATATGTTATGTACTTGAATGGGATGATGATAATATTTCACGGGTTACTAATATATTATTTGGTTATTGTGTTTTATACTACATACTGGTGTTGGAGAAGGATTCCAATAAGGCCTTTCTTTAGCAAGACTTGTATTCCCACGACTAACAAACGATTGTTTTTGCAAATCAGCACTTAACTATATCTACCCAGCTCCATTGAACCTCAACTCTTTCAAGCATAGAGCTTTTTGTGAGGTATGTTCTTGAAACTTATTTTAGTTAAGCTAATCGACTTTCATTCTCTTCTTTAAATTTCTAGTTTTTTCCACACGGGACTCCCATGCTTCTATTGAAAGCCTACTTGTTGCTTCGAGCTTAGAGCATTTTACGAGGTATGCTCTTCGTAAGGCCCCGAATCCGAGAGACCTCATGGTCGTATTTGCACATCATATACATAGTTATTAAACTAAAATTTCATTTAACATAAGTAGGATTGTTTAAAACTTTGTTTACATCATTTTCAATAAGATAAGAATAGATATTTTAGCTAAACATAGACTACTAAAGCTAGGATGATAGTCTTGAAAAATGCCGACCAACTCTATACCATGCCTAGTTGTCATCTTTAATCAACACAAATTGTCTTTAACCTTAGATGCATACTAAAAAACAACCTTATTAAGTGATTTTAGCTTCTATGGTTTACTTTTAGGGTTTAGCTTTTAAATTTTAGTGTATAACTTTTCGGGTTTAGCTATTCGGGTTTAGCTTTTAGTGTTTAATGGATAGTTCTAGGATTTAGCTTTTAACATTTAGCGTTATGTATTTTATCATTTAACATTCAGTTTTAGAGTTTAGCTCTTACTATTTACCAATTAGAATTTTTTCATATTTCATTAATTGACCATAAAAGCTTCATACCATAAAGTTTGACCTTAAAGGTTTTTATATTTTTTCCTAATTTCAAATAATGAAATGTAGTTTTCAATTATTATAAATTGACCATAAAAGTTTTATGCTTAAAATATGACCATAATTTTTTTAATTGAATAACAAGGATATAGCTATCTAACTTAAACTAAACTTACAAGGCAATAACTATAATAGGATTGTAATTAAGCCAATAACCAAGTAACCTAGATCTAGTAACTCTAGTATTCTTCATATCTAAACTCTTCCAAGCTTCAATTCTCATCGGTTAAGACTTCAGCATAACCCCTAGTTGCACCACCGCTCATCAAGTACATGAGGGGATAGTTGAACCTCCGCCGAGCTCCAACCCATTCTCTATATCTTAACTGGTATGCACAATCCACTAGCTCCAGAGATAACCCGAGAACCATCATCACTCTTCTCGTTCAGCAAGACATCCCTAGAATAGATTTTATCACTCGGAGTAGTAGTCTTCAAAACTAGGGCTGTTCAAATAGCTCGACGCTCGAAACTCGCTCGAATTCGTTCGAAAAATGCTCGGAATTTTGCTCGTTCGAATTTCCGCTCGATTGTAAATGAACTGAGCGGCTCGGTTCGGTTTCGAAACGAACCGAGCATGAGCGAATGGTCGCTCGCTCGTCGCTCGCTCGGTTTCGCTCGAATTATTTATTAGTTTAGTTTTTATATATTATATATAATTATATATGTTAAAATATTATTATATTTAGTTATTTATTAATTACAAATATTTTAAATTTTTAGTATAAAGCTCAAAACCCTAATACACCAATACATTTAAACCTCATTACCTCAGTCCTCACTCCTCACCCTCCACAGTCCACTCCTCGTCTCCTCCATCAGTCCAGTCGCCAGCCTCCAGCGACCTGCGACCACTCTCCCCTCTCCACTCTCCACTCTCCAGCAGCTTCCATCTTTCGGGCCTCACCTTGCGGCCGCCGACCAGGGCGCTGCTCGAATCTGAGAACCTGCGACCGGTCTCCAACCCCTGCTGCCCGAATCTACGAACCTGCGACCGCGAGTCTCCGACCCTGCTGCGAGCCGCAAATCTGCGAACCTGCAACCGCGTCTCCGACCCTACAGCTAGCTGCGAACCTGCGACCGCGACCCATCTCTGACCGCGATCCTTTGTAACACAAAACCGAGCAAAACCGAGCGAAACCGAGCGCTCGGTTTAAAACCGAACCGAGTTCGAGCATGAAGTTTGCGCTCGAATTTATAAATCCGAACCGAACCGAGCCGCTCGGTTTAAAACCGAACCGAGTTCGAGCGGAGCTACGTTCGGTTCGGTTCGGTTCGTGAACAGCCCTATTCAAAACTCAATGTTGTTTTGTGACTATACGTGTAACACGCCTCGTGCTTCCTTTATCAAACACCTAACTAGGTTTAGAGCTACAATCCCGCTTTGAATCATCTTGACATCAGGTTTCAGTCTTGCAAATTGAACCTTCTTTTGCCCCTTTGACTCAGCGAACCCAACTTTGTTTTGAGGAATGGCCATACTTTCCTTAGCAGGTACTTCCACCATGTATAATGATCCATACTTTTTTCCACGAACGATAATGAGATTTTCTTTAGTTAGCTTCCATTTACCTCCACCAAACTATACTTCTTGTCCCTATTCATTCGGTTGACTAACTTATCTCTCTTGAAAGCTGGAATTATAAACATTCTTCAAGTCCCAATAGGTTCCCAATGGAGTTAAAATATTAACATTACCTATGCATGTAACATCAATGACATTACCATTTGCTATTCGTACCTTCTCAAAGTTGTCAATGACGTTATTTTTAGCTTCGTGTAGTCAAACGACATCATCACATTCGTCCTTAGCGATGTTTACTAGTTTTTCCTATTTAGTTTTGGACATTTTAACATGTCCAATCCCAACTCTAGATGAACTCCTCCCTTGACTCTCACTGCTCTTGTTATCTTTTATTCCCCTGCCATCATATAACACTCTAGAAACTAATGCTTTTGGTGAATTTCCTCACCTAGCAAAATGTCTTGGACCCTCTTAAATGTTACACCATCAATCCTCGCAAAACTAGTAACAACTGTTATAGTTCCAGTCTGAGTTGAGATCATCAACCTTAATCCAACTTCATGCCAATAGAAGCTAACCCTCGACATGATCGAGTTAAGATCATTAATATGATCCATGAGTGAAGCTCCCTCATTCATTCGAGTCATGAATAACTCCCCTATGGTAGAAGACTTTTCTTAGCACGAGCTATGGTTTGTGCATAACGTTAAAGACAACGCTACTCATCAAAGCGAATGTAATAGCCCTTCCAGCCTTCTTGTCCTTTGAGATCCATATCGCTTCTTTGGCTTTCTCCATTCTAGCCGGCTTTTCTTCTAGTACTACATCTAAATCTTTTTCACCAAGCAATGCTTCTATTTACATCTACCACCAAGCAAAATCGACCCCGTTAAACTTTTTAATTTGAACCCTCTCATATTAAGCCATTGTTGACGAGTAGCCTAGCAAAACAAGCCCGAGCCCGGCCCGGCCCGATGAAAGCCTTCAAAATCCAACATTGTCAACTTATTATTCATTAAAAATTGATCACAAAACATTTGTCAGTTCATTCAAAGTTTTCTAGTCTCCTTAACTTTAATTAAACTTACAATATGTGAATTTTATAACCATTATCATCATACGCTTTGATGTAAATATTAACCAAAACACAACCGTACAAGTCACTAAAATTTCCTAACGGTTTCGTTTGATATAAAATCATTGATTATGCTTCTTAGTTTATAAATTTTCAAATATATTATTGCGACGTTAATTTTTTAATCTACATTTTCATATAAATTTTATTTTAAACCAAACGTAGTAGATTTCCCACGACAGCAACAATCCCGCTGAAATGTACGAATTTACGTCTCCTAGTTTCTTTTAACATTAACTCATTTTATATTTATAGAAACCGGTATAATAAATAGATTAATGATATTAGCTCAAAAGAAAAGATTAACTTCATTAAAAAGCAATGTTTTCTAAAACTTATGTAGGAACATTTTAGTGACGAATATTTGTCATAATTCATTTTAAAAAACTAAAATGATCTATCGCTAATTAATCGTGTTGCAAACATATTCTCAAAAATGTTGCAAACTCATCGCTAACACATGTTTGTGACGATGTTACCATCGCAATGGTTGAACTATAGTATTGAATTTCTGAATGATACTCACGAGAGCTACTTGTGATGATATTTAACTTGGAAAATATTGATATGTCACAAGATGCTAATAGTTTGAAAGGAACTAAATCCAATTTTATAATCCAAGTTTAAATGGCTACACATTATCTTGAATTCGTTTAGTGTTCTTGGCTAATTCAAGTTTATGAATCACTGATGTCATATTACGGTGAGACGATCCCCCTTCTTCCATCGTGCTCTTCGCCGTAGCTCGATTTCATAAGATCTCTTTCTGCTTGCCTCTCCTTCCTCATCTTTTCTTATCAGGTCTTCAATTGCTTTCTTTCGATCATCCATCTTTATAATCTATGTTGACTCATCTATCTTCGTGAACATAAGGGGAACCTCCATTTCGATTCACACACCAATCTTCAACACGCCTATGATGATAAATCGTTCGTTTAGAAATTGCTCTTCAAATTGTGGCTAGGTAACCATCAAGATCCCCGCGGAAATCCCGTCGAGAGTCGAGTTCCATTCACAATGTGTCATGAATCCCCCAATGGGTCAGTGTGACAATATTAAAATTTGCGGCGCCCCCAATTGCGCACCATTAATCCTCTACCTCTAATCTTTTCCTCATATCTTTCTTTCACGAGCCATGAGTTGAAATATTTGCTCGTTTGCCTGTTGAACCAAAGAAAAGGCGTGTTCGATGACTCGAGTCCCAATGCGAACTCAATGGCTTGATTGGTGGATGCGTATGATAGACTTCTAAACAAATAATTATATCATGGAACCAGAGTCTCTTGAATCCAACCACTTCAAACAATCAACCCCGTCTATTGCAAGCTTGTTCTCCCTCTCGGCTCGATCTCCGAAACTTGTGTTGCATAGCGATTGATTTATAATTGCTTAACTTATGTTGTTTTACCTTTTTATTTTCAAAAAATAATTATTAGTTTAATAACATGATAATGATAACGAACTATTTTTTTTTAGAATAGGTAATATATGACTAGTGCATGCGATAATGAGTCGACGCAGATATGCTAGTTGACTAGCGAATGTCAAAATTGTCAACTTTTAATTTTTAATTTTATTTAACTTGCTAGTTTTATATAAAATTTATTTTAATGATTCATATTTTTATTTATTAAAAAAACCAATCATACAGCTTTGTTTAGGGTTTTTCTAGACAGTTGTAAAATTTGTTAAAAACCAAGTTCGTTCGAAAATTAAACTTATTTTGTTAAGATTATTATTTTTCAAACAAACCCGGTTTTAAATTTATGTTGTAATGTCCAAAAAGATGTAAAAAAAGGTGTGTTCGTATTTTTCAAAAGTGTTGAAGTATTACAAGTATTATGAGAAAAATCAAATTATATTAAAAAAATTAACTATTAAAAAATCAAATTGAGTAAATTCATTACATGTCGCATCCGCTAATGAAAGTAGTAAATGTCATGCTACGTCTTTACATCCGCTAGTCATGTTAGCGGATCACTTAGAATCAAAAGATGCTCCATTGTTCATTTGCCTAGAGAACATCTTTTAACTACAAATGTTACATAGTTAGAAAAGAAAATTCTGAAAATAGCAATTTGACCAACTTCTTTCCTTAAAATGTCAGTTTGACTAGTGCATCCCCCAACTATCCCCACCCCAACACGGATGTCACGGACCGCAAAATAGGTTTGTTCGAACCTACAATAAGCAATTCATATGAAACCATATGTATAGATAGAGTAGTTACAAAGGTTTGGACGAACATAAACATGTCTTTGTAACAACCCTATTTAGACACATGCTTCGTCTGAGTCGCTCATTTTAGAATTTTTTTAAGAATTGCTTGGCCTTAGAGATGTTTTAAAAACAATATATAATCAAAGAAACGTTTTCAAATTTCTCTATATAAAATTAGGCATTGTACTCGCGCTCCGCTGCGGGATTCATGAATAGAATAGTCTAAGGTGAAGCATCGTCATCGACTTGACCATATCATCATCAACAAAGTTGTCTCGGAACAATTTGTTCATCACAAACACAATGACTCCAAAAAAAAGCCCGAACCAACGTAGGATAATTATCAAGTGGTCTCAGATGAACAAACGTTCAACATCATCAACCAAAGGCAAAAGAAGGAGATACAACAGGCTTTAAAAGTTGCATATATAGCTACGGTAAATGCAATCACAAAACCCATGGTAATAGTTGTTCCGTCGTTGATCTCTCCTCTTCCCGGCCGGTTGTGACTGAAGGGAGTTATGGCATTTGAGTTGAGTTACTAATAAGGTATCTTAGGAGCAATGCAGTGTAGAGAGATAATAGCAGTCTAGGGAGGGAGTTGTTGTCTATAAAGAGAATAGCTTGTGGTGTATTCCTCCCGTAGTTCCCCTAGAAACATTGTGTCACACAGCCTGTTTTTCCTCTCTTAACTCTCCCTTTCTAGGAGCTGCTTCAGAAAGAAAAATTGGCACTTTGAAATCAAGAACTATAGCATTTCGTAATTTATTGGAAAATCCACTTTGATTCTCTATCAACCAATAATATGGGTGCCTATATTCTGGATTGGATACTGCGCGAATCGGTGATTAGCTTAGTGTTACATCTATAATCCTTAGTTAGAATTAGAATGAGATTCCAACTCAGCACCTTTTGAGGGAGGAGATCGGGGTGAGACACCCCTTGCTTCCTGTCATAACCTGGTGTGACGCGGAAGGACTTTTCTGGCCATGAATTCTGGGAAAATGCTATCTGCGCCTCGTTGTCCGCCTTTACTTCTTAGTCTTTCTTTCCTTGCTGAACCGGTCGACCGCTACCTAAGAGAAGATAAGTAGTTCTTCTATCGTTCAAGGGCGGTGAAATCCCCAGAAAACAAAGAAAACAGAGGGTCTGTTGAATTTCAAGTAGTACCGGAATAACTATAGAAACATTGTCTCAAACGAATCTAGACCCGTCATCATCGACCCAAGCATTGAGGACATGACAAAACGTCACCATGGTAGGCGGGTCGGGCACTGGCAACGTCCACCGTTCAATACAACAACCCCAACATCAAAATAGATGTCACCATCGTGGAAAATAGCTGCCACCGACGACATCCACTCCTAGCATCCTCACTGTCAACGGAAGGTGAACAACCCTAAAATTATATGGTCATGACAAGGTCACTAAAGGCGTACGGCGGGGGCCACTGCTAGCGTTAACACTATAACAGAGAGTCAACAACCCTAAAGGGCGACGGTCGTTGTATATACGACCTCCAACACCGTAAATCACTCCTTAACCGCAGGGTCGTCAGCAACCCTAAAAATCACCTGAGGAAGCTTTGAACTTCGGCGCTGCCTCCAATGCAGGCCATGCAAGCTTAGATTCGATGATGGTGGCCACCCGGAACCCTTACAAGAGGCGGATTCGGAGGATAATGGCCAGGCAAAGAGCAAAACAACAACCAAAGTGGCCGACAGCAGAGAAGGAAGAATAGAAGAGAGAAGGCGGTCAACCGGCCTGTTATAGCCGGAAATGTAATCGTCTGGCGGAAATAGTAAAGCGACGAGGTCCAACGAATCTTCCGGACAAACCAAAAGCCACCCACTCTCTCTCTCTCTAAACGGAAACATATCACCAAAACCATGCAAATGAGGGTTGTACCAAAAGCTACAAAAGCACTCACAAAGAAATGTTGGTGTTTAATATTAACTAGTTTTCTTCTCATGCGCTATGCGGCAGGAGTTTTGTCATTTTACATCATACTACGTGGCGTGAGTGTGATCGTTATTGTCGAAAACCATATAATCGAATACCAAAATCTTAGCTATTAAATTAATTTGTCGGAATGCGGTTTTATAGATTAAGCATATGTCTGATATTGTATGAATTATCAAAAACCGTTTCTAATATTGTAAGCATTTTTATGTACTTGTATACTTTACCTATTGCCCCAAAAAAGTCATATTAACATTTTTAGTTATTTATACGAAGCCACTCCAAGAAATCTTTTTTTATATAAACTAGTGTTGTCTCCGGGGCGCGTGTTGCGCGCATGGCGGCATGGCAAACGGGTTAAGTCAAGCCTCGGATAAACACAAATTGTCTAATCATCATGTGCTTATCATCATCTCTATTTCTAGTGCGACAAGTCAAGCAAAAACCATTGTTTTCTAGTAGTGGTATAATCTAAAGCAAATCTCAGGTCGTTAGTTATATAATCTCGGAGGTCTGTATGCTTATACAGGCTGAGAAAACAAAACAGCGACAACCCCAAAATGGGCCTGCTCTGCTATCCAAAAATGCAGTTTTATCATAAAAACACAACAATTCCATTACCTGCAACGAAGTATTGTTAGGAAGCCTTAATACCATAATCATAAGAGTGCAATCATAGCATTTAATACCTCTAACTGTAAATGACCTGATTAATTCCATAAATTATCAACTAACATGGAAGAGCGGAGATCATGAAAAAAGCTACAAACGGATAAACGTAACAATATTATTATGTTGACTATAAAATTATAGTAAGCTTATCATATATCCACATTAAATCTTCCACATGAGGTATCATGATCTTTTTTGATCGAATGGTCAAGATCGGTGAGAACTTGAACAACTTAAATAGAAACATGAAATTACCTTGAAAGCAAACAACCCAGGATCCCCATGATTTATAAACAAAGATATTGAAAACAGAGCTTACTTTTAGGATCATGAAACGATAATTAATAAAGAAATGAACCCAAGTGGAAAACTTACGCATGAAGAAAGTATGGTGGAACACACATGTTACGTATAAATGGAACTCACCTGCTAACTTCATCAAGAAAAGACCGCAGTTAGTTTCTTTGTAGTACCTGCATCAATATTTTTTAATAAAATAAAACAAATATGATCAATAATTTAAATACATGAGAAACATTGACAGTTGAACTAAATTAAATTTACACTCCCAAAATTCAAGTTATAATCTGCTTTACATGGATAGTACAACTAAAAATTTAAATTCATAGTTCCAAAACATAAAACAACAGAACATTTAACACAACACTGATCAAAATATTAGGCATACCAATTCCTATTTTTGTGCCCACTATGACATAGATTTACATTTCCAAAGCATGAAGCAAGACACACAGATTGTTATATTTAGATAACGTTACAAATATACACTTGTTTTAGGTGTTTAAATCTTGTTATGAGTTTTAATATTACTCTCCTATAACTAAGTTACAAATATAAATGCATTTAGGGACATAACCATGTAACAAAAATTTAACAGAAAGCTAAAAACATCACTAATTTCTTTCCAAACTGAGCATGAATGTAATTAGCTATAACATTTTTTTATAAATCTAACATAACAATTATAATTTATTTTGGCAGCAAACCTGTATACCTAGTTATCGGTGAAGAAAAGAAGACGCCAAAAGTAGAGAAAGCCTTCATTGCAGTTTGGTGAATAAATTTGCAGTGGACTTCATACGATCTCTACTCAACCGACCATATTTGGTGGAATCCCGATCATGCAAGTCCCGATTAGAATTTAAACAGCAGATCCCTTAGCTTGTTGTTGCCGATTGGTTCAATCGACGACCTTGAACACCTTGCCTTCGTATGATCCATGCCCATCTTCACCTCATGAGTCCATCTTCATCGTTATTGTCAAGAACACTACGTGATGAGACTGGATAACCTCCTGAGTCCTGACACCAGTCCTTCACTCCTCCTCTTTATCTCTCTGGCTTCTAGCCTTCGATAATGAAGCACGTGGTAAGATGAACACCGAGCCCCAAACTCTCTCACATCGCCGCCATGACTTGCCTGTGGCCAAAATCGAATAACAAAAACTTCCCTATTCCTCGCCTTCCTTTTTTCATATTAGGTAATTATCGCACAATTTAATAAGTTTAATAATAATATAATAGTTGAAAGCTAAGACTTAAAATATTATTTATTATACAAAGAAAGAATTTTAAATAAATTGTGACAATGTATAAACATCTCGATTCATCCATTACACATTAAAAATTATATAAATAATCAAACAAAATGACTTTTTTAATTGGGCGAAAATACGTACTTTGAAACTTTAGATTATTACAATATTTACTTTAATGAATGAATTTCAAATTTCAACACATGCAATCATCTGTATTTTCTCAACTTTTCTACTTTGTTTACTTTACTCATTTTTATAATTAATATTCCCCCCCCCCCCCCCCCCCCTCACTGTCACGCACACCCTGCTTCGACATCGAAGTGGAGGGAAGAGAGAGACCGAGGCGGAGGCAGCGAAACCAGGAGCGGTTTAATATTAATAATTAATACAATAACATATGACCCAGTTTGTTTGTCAGACAAATTGAAATACCATAGATGGTATCGCTACCACAATACTATTTTATCATTGCCAATATCTATCGGTGTAGTAATGACAACGTAAGTAGATACGTACACGTCTTCTTTATATTTAGTGGTAAATGGAGAGCCTAACCAAAAGTTGTAGGTCGTAAGAATTTGTTGAATTAACTCTATAATTTATAAACGTGACATCGTCGTTTTCAACCTTGCTTCACAAAAGCTGTTTTTTAAATAATTTATTATATTGAATTAAAAGTTAAATTTGGTTTTACTCTCTGAGTTTTAATAGAAATAATAACTTTCCTCTAAAATATTAAAAACATCAATTTACTTTCAAAAGTTTCATTTGTTGTTTGAATTTTAGTACAATAATTTCATAAGTTGTTTTTCACTTGAATCCAAAATATAAAACTCGTGGATTGAAATTGAAACAAACGATAAAAGTTTTGGACTAAATTAGATGTTTTTAACGATATCAGGGAGCACATCTGTGAACTCAGTGACGTTAGTAGAAAATTTGACCTGCGTTTTGTGACGAAATCATGATATAAATGTAATCAATAATGTGTCGCGGCACATCTACGAACTCTTTGACGTTTGTCACTCTCATAACACTAACATGGTTAAATACATAAAAGAAATGCATGAAGCTGGTGCGTTTTGATCTTGGACACTAAAACATGAAAAAACAATATTATGTCTTGTATGTATCAATAATTTTAAAAAAATAATTTATACTAGAAATTAAAAAATAAATTTTTAATGAGTATATAAATAGAAAAAGTAAAGTTAAAAATAAAAAAAGTCATAAGTTACATACATGTAGAATGTAAGGTTCAGACCCACATTTACTCGATATAACTTGAAATGCTCTTAACCGTTCCAAGTACCGAATATAACTTAAAATGCTTTAACCATTCCACCACATCATGCTTTGGTGTTTACCTTTGGAATAAAATGTATTTTGTATTTGGAAAAACAAAAACTCCACCGAGAGTACAAGTGTTGTTTACTTGTGTTTCTTTTGAATGACATCCGAGTCACTTTTATATTAATATACAACCTACTAGATTTAATAAACTCGTGCAATATACGTTTTAAATAAATAAAATAAAATTTCATTAATTATATAACGAAATTTTAAGATAACATACGATTAAAATTACGTATGAGTAAACACTATAAGTAATAAAATAATAATATTATTTTTTAATTTTTTTTGTATTTCCAAAAAGATAATAATAATAATAAACATTTTGTTTCAAAACAAACGTTATAAAAAGGTCACTTTTAAAAATTTTCTTATTATAACTCATATTTATAATTATTTTTGGTTTATACAAAAATACTTTTTAAGTAATACTAATTGTTACAAGGGTGGTGTAATAATAAATAATACTGATTGTTACAAGGGTGGTGCCTTGTTACAATTTTATTATTACCGTCTAATTATTTTATAATCAATTAACAATGAGTTATTGTATTTTTAAATCACATAATTTGTTTTAACACAATCCCAAGCACCATGTCACTATTGGTTTATTCAATTATAATATATTACATTGTTGAATTGAAATTTTTAGATATTTTTTTTAGTTGTAAGTTTTTTTTCACGTACACAATAATATTTGTTATATCCTTGAGAGGTCATGAAATTGATTAAGAAATAATATTAATTAAGTTTAAATAAATAATACGTAAAAATCAAAAGTAAAAGAATATTATTAATTTTAAATAAATAAAATAATAAATGGGATTGCTACGTGTCAGCATCACAATCATTCTCATCAATATTGTTTGTCTCTATCTTATATTAAATATTACTTTAATTTAATAATAATAATAATAATAATTAAAACAAAAGCGACTCACACATCGTACGGACCGTTGTGTAAACCCGCATCCCTGAGGAACACCATTAAACCCCACCATTGATTCTTAAAGATTATCATCATATAATAATCTGCTAGCTAGTATCATCATTCTCTTGATTCAATCAACATTTCGATCTTTGATTCTCAGGTAATTTTGTTCGATTCAATCTCTAATCAGATATCAACATTCGACACCCAAATCAGGAGGTGAGAGTGTTTCATCACTCGATTTCCGTTCTAATCTGATACATTTCTGATGATTTTAACTAACATTCTTCATCAGACGATCTTAGGTAAGTATTCTCCCCAAATTTCACATGTCTAGGTTTCAATCTCTCAAATTCCAACTTTCGGCACTCAAATCACGAAGAGGTAACATCTTTTCAACTATGATTTCTACTAATTTATGTTCAATTTTGTAGTAAGCTTGCTAATGGTCGTCTGTGTGTAATGTGTTGGAGGCAAGATTTTTAGGTTTTTTTTGTGGTTCGCTTCTTCTTTTGTAGATAACATCGGGGTTTGATCCAATGAGTGCATTTTTCTTTCACACGACTAATTAGAAAACTCAATTTTAATTAGGGTTTAAGAGTTTTAGGGAGAATGCGCTGTTCTGTTATCTACCTAGGGTTTGGGGATACTGATATAAACTGTTGATTTGCTTCTTCGTTTGTGGCTTATATGTAGATTACTTGTATTATTCAACTAGGGTTTAGGGTTACTAATACAAATGACTGATTTCCATAATATAGTTAATATTATACCTTTTTGTTTATTCTTCTAATTTCATGCTCCGTTCCTTCCCTTGCAGTTGTCTCTGTCCCAAAAGGGTGGGGATGGTTGAGACTCTAAATAGCTTACCATGCTGAGATCACTTTATCACTCGTTAATCATTTAGTTTACTGTTGTTCCAGATTAGTGAGGGATGGTTGAGGCTCTCAGAAGCTATCGGGATATTCAACAGCATATATAAATGACCCTGAAATCGACAGTTGATATTTGGTTTTCTAATAGACGCACTCAGCTCTACTCAAGGGTGAATTAGCTATTCAGTTTTTTATTTATAATCTTTGTGATTGTTTTCTGATTGTGGTTGGTTAACTGACCTTTTCTATATGCTAACTGTGTTACGTGACTGCTCATTATTAAGAAAGGGGAATGGAAGAAGGAATCACCCATGGAGGATATTTTCATTGAAGGAACTATATGCATGCAAACAATCTTATTTCTGACAACAGGCTTGGTGAAGGTAGATTTGTCTGGGTCAGCCATGGTAAATTAAACATCGCCTATTTCCTATGTTTAATGTTTCTCTGTTAATTTTTTTTTACTTCTAATTGGTCAAGTAAGATGGACATGGGCTTTTTCAGTGGGGTGATTGCTATAAATATGTGCAGAGGATAAATGTTCTATAATCTAGTGTAGATTTAGGTTCTGTTTATTGATACATGTTGTATAAATCGTGCTAGTTATCACATTAAGTTTATGGAAACGAGGTAAAGAAATTTGAAAATGGAATTTAGGAAGTAACCAGGATTTGAAAATGGATTTGAGTGGCCTAACAAAACTTCTTCTGCCTCAACTTCCATTTCCTCTCTTAAAGCAAACTTTATCAAAGGTAATTATTTTCTTAGATTTGTGCTTTACATGCTTTGTTTCTCACTACATTATAACTTTTCCCAGCAATATGTTCCTGTTTTCTTAATCTAATTATTTTTAGTTATATCTTATACCTGAGTACATCTGTCTTTTACTAATTGTAGAGCTGCACTTGCCTATCTATGATTTGGTTGATTGTGATCCATTTGGCTTTGACATTTTCACTGTTATTTCTTATAAAGGGTTTTACGTGCTACTTGTATTAACTTGTTGCTAATCAAACAGGAAAGAGGAAGGGAAGAAGGAATCAACATGGAAGAATTTTGCAAGATACGTAAATAATACATCCCTTACTTTTAATATTTTAAGTTTTTCTTTTAAGCGAATTATTTTTGGTTTTTGATTCTAATCGGTCAAGTAAGATGGTCATGAGATTTTAAGGTAAGGTGATTGATATAAATGTGTGTGTGTGTGTTTTGGGTGGGTGGGGTGGTTGAGACTCTCATAAGCTAACAGGACATTTAACACCATAAACGAACTTGAAATCGAAAGTTGATATCTGGTTTTTGGAAAGACACTCTATTCCAGTACTTGTAGAAGAAGTGAAAGAAAATGAGCTAAGGGGAGAATTAGCTATTCAATCTTTTTACAAATTTTTTTTACAATTGTTTTCTGATTGTGGTTTGGTTAACGGACTTTTTCTATATGCTTATTGTGTTAACTGATAGCCAATTAAACAGGAAAAAGGAAGGGAAAAAGGAATCACCATTGGTAGATATTTTCATTAAAGGGATTACATGCAAACTATTTTACAGCTGATAAGAAGCTTGCTGAAGGTATATTTGTCTAGGTCAGCCATGGTAAATTATTCATTAATTGTTTCCTATTTTTAAAGTTTTTCTATTAAGTAGTTGATTTTTTACTTCTAATTGGTCGAGTAAGATGGACATGGGCTTTTGAAGTGGGGTGATTACTATAAATGTGTACAGAGGATAAGTGTTCTAGACTTGTAGTGTAGATGTAGATTTTGTTTATTGAAATATGGTGTATAAATCCTGTTAGTTATCACATTAAGTTTATGGAAATGAGGTAAAGAAATTTTAAAATTGAATTTAGTAAGTAACCTGGATTTGATAATGGATTTGAGTGGCCTAACAAAATTTCTTCTGCCTAATACTTCCATTTCCTCTCATAAAGAAAAGTTTATCAAAGGTAATTAATTTTTTAGAATTGTGCTTTACGTGCTTTGTTTCTCACTACATCATAACATTTTTCCTGCAATATGTCACTGTTTTCTTAATCTAATTATTTTTAGTTATATATTATAACAGAACAACTGTTGTAGACAGCCCCATCAATGACATCTGCATACTTCTTCAATGCAGTCACCTAAATTCTGCATGTAATGCTTGTCTTTTGTATTTCTGTAATATTATTTCTGGTAAAGTATATTCTTGTAAAAGTCTCCATCAACGACAATATTCTGTTATTTTGTTTCTTGTTTCTGCAAACTTCTAGTTTCTTGTTCTGTTCCTTGTCTCAGAAAACGTGGGTCTCTGCTAAAAGTCACCAATAATTTTATATCATCAGGTCTTGAAACACTACTAGCTACGATACCTTAATATGTTGGGTTTACTTTTGTTTTTATCTATAAAGCAACTTCAATGTTGATGTGATTTGTATTTTGTTTATTTTTTATGCAGGTTCTCATGTTTACTAATTGTAGAGCTGCACTTGCCTATCAGAGCTGCACTTGCCTTTCTATGGTTTGGTTGATTGTGATCCATTTGGCTTTGCCATTTTCACTGTTATTTCTTATAAAGGGTTTTACATGCTACTTGTATTAACTTGTTGCTAATCAAACAGGAAAGAGGAAGGGAAGAAGTAATCAACATGGAAGAATTTTGCAAGATGCGTAAATAATACATCCCTTGTTTTTAAGTTTTTCTTTTTAGTGGGGGGGAGGGGTTCTAGACATAAGATTATGTTTATTGAAACATGTGTAAATCCTGTTACTTGTCACGTTGGTTAGAGAAAGGAGATAAGGAAACTTAAAAATGGAATTTAGGAAGTAAGGAATCTAATTAAGTGACCTAACGAAACTTCTTCTGCCTAGCAGAGCACGACAAAGAACACCCCTTTCAACAAGCACAAAAGAAGGAAAGAAACTTTACTTTCGAGGACAATGCAAGTGTTGGTCAGGTGTTTGCTGGTGCTAGCCTGGGGATTGTTCTTGGTGGGGTGTGGTTTTGGTTGGTTAATGCTAGGATTAAGAGGGTGTTTCTTGCGATCGAAGAGAGTTCGATTGGGATGTGGTTTTATATCAAGGGTACTTCGCATATACAAAATTTGTTGGAGTTTGTGTATGGGAATGCGAGGGCTGCACCTTTGAGTTGCAATGATTTCTTAATTGCACATCCAAATGCCCCTATCTACTACTCATAAGATTTCTTTGATATAAACCTCTAACCTTTCAATACCTAACTTGCCATATGCTTTTGTTGTCATCAATCCAAATTGTAGTTTTGTGTTTAAGTTGTCATCAAACTGAATGCTGGTTCGCGTTTAAGTTGTCATCAACCCCCACAAATCGGTGGAGAGAATCTTCATTATAAATTGATACAAGCACCATTACTCAGAATCATCATCCTTTGAAGGCCATTTAAGATGTCCATACCGTGATACCGAACCCAATCTTATTGACCACTATAGTGGTTCACATAACTTCAACAGAGTGTTAAAATGGCGAAAAAGGTTTGAAAAGGTGAGAATGAGTGTAACTAGGCAAGAATCTTTTTAAAATTTTATGAAAAAGTAAAAGAAAAATATATGAAAAATAGTATGATCGAGAGATAAGAATCCTAACATGTTACAAGTGAAAGTAACGATCTTAAGATGTGTTTGTGAAAGTGACAATCTCGGTATAGACAATTCATAAAAAAAGAGATATTTATGGTTATTGCCAATCTAAAAGAAGCACATTCTCAACACACTTTTCAGTAATTGGGAGAAAGTTTGCCATAATGAAATAAAAGAGATATTTATCAAAATGGTCAAAGTTGACTAGATTTTTACATAAATAATCATGATTTTCTGCCTTTAAATCTTACGGTCATGAATAATCCAATCCGTCTCAACCCTTCATTTCACACATTTTCAGCCTACAAGCTAAGCTGGTGTGTTGGACACTAAAATAAAGAAAATTTCACACATGAAACATTTTGAAATATGCAACATGTAAAGTTACAGGTTGAGCTATGGTTCAGCCTACTGGCTTAATCCACTAGTTACGGGTAGCTCGGCCTATAACTTTACACGTGACATGTCTTGTAATGTCTCACGTGTGGAGTTTACTTTATTTCAGTGTCCAACGTGTTTGGCTTGATCATTGGCTGTAAATGTGTGTAAATGTGTTAAATGAGAGGCTGAAAAACCATGACCATTTTAGTAAAAGCCTGGTCAACTTTGACCATTTCGATAAAATTTCCAAAATAGAATGCTTGATCCTTATACACACTTGGTCAAATTATGAGGTCTCAAAATCATTGTCGCTATTACTAGCATTCAAATTTATGATAGATTATGATGATACGGTATACAAGTAATTGTTATAGGTTAATACAGGTTAAGATGTTTTGCGCGTTTTTGAAATTATTCTAAATATGTTCATACATCCTAACAGTTTAGAAAGATAAAAAAAGCTCATGTTCATACTTATACTCGTATTCCTTTAACTTGATTCTATTGCGTGTGTTTGTATCTATACGATGAATCAGATTGATAGGTATCTGTTTGTTGTCAATAAACTTGTCTCATCAAAAATATCAAATTTGCAAAATGAAATCAAAACATATATTGTTATATAGACAACACTATATCGGCTAGAAACGATGTATTGACGCATCGTCACTAAAGTTTGATGTTTATCAAAGTTTGCGTCAATATATAGATAACTTATCTAGTAATTTTTATTTTTCCAGCAAGTATGATATTTGCTATATTAAAAAATTAATTTTTTGAACCACAGGTTTTTTAGTTTTTCAAATACGAAGTTCTTGTTATATACATGATGTTTATCATCCAAATGTCAATTTCAACACTACGTTTTAGCTTTTCCACGAGCGTTTACATTTTGATGTCAACATGACGTTTAGTTCATACACCTAGACTTAGATTTTTTCATGTCGTTTTTTCACCCAGGCTCGCATTTTAGCCCTCGTTACCATGATTTTGCCCATATCCCAGAGAGCACATGTGAAGGGTTAAGATTAGAGTTAAAATAAAATTGTTTTTTGGTAAATGTATGATAAAAGGGTTAAAATAAAACTAACAAACCAAACGGAAAGAGTAGTAATTATATGATACGAGGAGATATTATCCAAAAATACAAATATAACGTATATATATTAAGAAACAATATTATTTAATTTAAAATAATACATAAAATCAAAGTAGTAAAATAATTTCTTGAAAAATATAAGAAAAACTTTATAGAATAATAATAATAATAATCAAGTTTTAAATTTGTTTCAATTAAGCCAATATATAATTTTTTGTTCCATTTAGGTCACTCAACTTTACATGAATGTTTTAGAGCATTCAAAGCAGGGAACACTTTTCAATCTTTTAAAATTTTTGAAAGTGGTTGTGTGTATAGGAGATAGAAAAAATAATGATAAAATATAAAATGTTATTTATAAAAACGAGAGAAAAAAATTATGTTTTTTAGTGTAATTATAAGTATAAAAATGATGAACCTAGTGTAAATACCCTTAATACTATATATATTTCACCTACTAAACAAACCAACATGCTGATATGACATTTTTTTTCTTTTCACTAAAAAAACTTATGTGAATTCAACTTTATGACATGATATAAAGATTACAAAATACAATTTATTATTTAAATAAAATCCATTTAAAAACAATCAATCTAATCCTACCAAGTTTATACACGAAAAAACTAACACAAACAAGTACTTTTAACGAAACCATAATTAGATCGACAACAAGGTTCAAGAACAATAATCAAGAACAAGAATCTCTTGTGGGTAATCTCTATTCACCTTATTTGTTGTTTTTGATCATAAGACGGTTGATGTTCATTCTAGACTTACGCTTGGTTTATTATTTCACATATATATGTAGTGATTTCTATATTTACGCACACATATATCGATTTATTTGTATACACAAGTATCCAACTTCTTTTGCATTTATTGTTTTGATTTCTTTGTATATGCACACACATATGTCCATGTCATTAGGCCTTTTCGTTACGCCATTACAATTTGTTTGGGTTTCTTTGCATTACCAATTAATTAAATCTAGTTACAAAGAAGTAATATCTTTTTAAATTTGTTCCAATCAACTTAAATCTAATTACCAAGTGTTAACCTGTTTAGCAGATTAAATATATTATATTAGAACATTCTTATAAAGTTAAGTGACCTAAAAAAATGGATGATTTAATTGAAATAAAGTTTTTGATTATTAATCTATAAAATTTTCCCAAATATATATAACTTTTAGAATTTACAATGGCTAATAGAACGAAACAAGTATTAAGCCCCCCACATTGCGGTGAGGGAGTAAAACCATGTCAAGTAGCACCAACGACACACCATTGTCTGTGACCACTTAAACCAAAAAACTCGTATTAAAAAAGAAATAAAAAAGAAAAAAATAGAATGAAAAGTACGCAAAAAACGTTGAACCACGTAGGCAAAACGTAAAACACATAAAACAATAACTACGTCGATATAGAACCAGTGCGTTTGCGACAGGGTTGTTAAAGGGAAAAATATTAGGGGAAAAATGTTGAACCACACAAGCACGCTGTGGTCAGTTAACTCGTAAAATTAGACCAAAATGTAAAACAATATATATACATATATATATAATATGAAAAGTATAATAGAACAAAGTTGAAAATTATTAGGTTAAATTGTAAAATATATAAAACTATTGAATTAAAAAAAATTAAGGATTAAAAAACCACAAAAATAGGTACAACTGACTAAACACAATGTACAACCCCTAAACACATGAAATGTTGTTAATTGTAAAATTGTAAATATATATTGTTTTATAATACGAAACCTTAAAAATAAGAATAAAGCAAATTATATTGTTTTATAAATTTCAAGAATTTAAATAAAAGTTAACGAATAACTTTATTAACTAATTATGATATAACATACTTAAATGATTAGATGAATAATTAGTTATTTAACATATAAATTTATAATGTTTTGAAATAATCTAAATTTGAACCATAATATATTTTTAGCATTTAAATTACATAAAAGAATTTATAATGTTGTATAAACTTTGTTATTCTAAAAAATAATTAAATTTAAAATCATAAATTTTTAATACATTTAAAATTAATTTAATAATTTCTAAAATATTTTAGTTATTAAAATAACTTTTACTTTGATTTAATAACATATTAGTATAATTTTTGAAGTTTAAAATATACAAAATTGGCTTTAAAAAAATAAATGCAGGAGGCCGGGTTCGAACCCGTGACCTCTTGCATACTAAGATGATATGGTAACCGGTTGGGCTAAAGCCCAGAACTTGTTTTAAATTACAAATTATGATTAATAAAATCATATTTCAAATAACCCCCAAATCACTCAAGAACCCTAGTTTGATTTAGATCCAAATTGAACACCAAATCGAATACGTTTACAGAAATAGACATGGGGCTTTGATTCCCCATATAAAACCGAGTATTATGATATATGTAACTTACATGATTGAGTTCGATTTGATGATCTCAAGTTTAAGAACGAGTCGCGACGATGTGATTGTTGATTCAAGGTGGAAACGTTGTTCTTAATCAAATTAATTTTTCAGGAAGCTTCAGATGGTGATTCTAAGTAAAAACCCTCAACCAATTTTGTGTAACAAAGCTTCGAACATGGTTCTCGATTAAGTTGCAGGTTCGACGAACAGATGATGATCGATTTGGAGGTCTGTGTGTGTTTGAATTGAAATTGAGAGTTTAGACGACATAGAGTCATCTAATCGAGAGTTTATCTTTGCTGATTAACGTTTGATTCCTTCGGTTACGAGTCAAATGACTTTAACCTCTTGAATGTACGTTCGGTTTTGGTTTCTTGCGTTAATGGTCGAGTAAACACAATTAAACATGGCTTCAAGTTCGAAACCGACGCACGAAGTTGCGGCTGGACTTGGTCGGAGTTTTGGCCGAGAGAACAGGAATGGGGGTTGGGTTTTAAAAGAAATTACACTTTCAGCCCCTCAGGTTTCATATTGTTTTTATTTTATGCCAAAACTTTAAAAACAAAGTTTAATATTTACATTTCCAACCCTATACTTTATAAAGCCCAAGTTTTAAATGATTAGTCCATTTATTTATTTATATAAAAAATTATAAATCTTGTTAATTATTAATTATTAAATTGTTAAGGTGGTTAAAAGAAAATAACCTTTATATATTTACTTATCTTCATAAATCCCATAGAAAATTTAAAGTCTCATTTTATTTTATAATAATTATAACTTCATCAATGATATATATAAAATCTCATAAGTTTATAAACTTATTAAATGGAAGATTAAATGTAAATTTAAATCACAACTTTCACAAAGTTAGTTAAATAACACATTATTGTTTTAAAACCATCAAAATGAAAGAAGTAGTTTAAATGATATGCTTGATTTATATAACCAACAAAACGGGTTCGGGTCCATATTTTTAAAAAAATAGCAGATGTTACAATATAGACAACACTATATCGACTAGAAACGTTGTATTGACGCGTCGTCACTAAAGTTTGATGTTTATCGTTGCATTGATGAGTTTGTTTATCATCCAAATGTCAATTTCAACACTACATTTTTAGCTTTTTCACAAGGGTTTACATTTTGATGTCAAATTTACAACACGTCGTTTTAGTTCATACACCTAGACTTAGATTTTTCCATGTCGTTTTTTCACCCAGGCTCGCATTTCAACCCGCGTTACCACAATTTTGCTCATATCCCAGAGAGCACATGTGAAGGGTTAATATTAGAGTTAAAATAAAATTGATTTTTGTTAAAATGTACGATAAAAGGGTTAAAATAAAACTAACAAACCAAACGGCAAGAGTAGTAATTACATGATACGAGGAGATATCATCCAAAAATACAAATATCTATAGGTACTAATAAAATAAAATTCTTTTACTACTTGTCATTCTCTTAACCTATATTATTACCATTTGTCATTATTTTTACACTTTCATATCATTTTTCTCTCCAAAAGGGTATTTTAATAACTTAAACACTTAAATTAATTTCTATCTCTTATTAAAAATTAATTTTATTAATTGATACATTTCTCTCTTTCATCTAAAAATTTTAAAATCAAACTATATTTCTAAAAATAGATTTTATTAAAGAAATTAAAAATCACACATATTTTGTTATAATAGAAATAATAAATAATAATATAATATGAAAATTTCTAAAACACTAAATCTTTTGAAAACAAAATATTTTAAATCGGATTTTTTATAAAAAAAGTTGAAATTTTCTAAAAACAGTCTTATTAAAACAACCAAAATAATCACAAAACATAGTTTTTAATAAACAAATCAAACGTTATGCTAATTTTGCCCGAAAACTATCCAAGTTATTACTATATCTATTTTTGTCCGGAAAGATTTATGTATCAAAACTGAACACTAAGCAAGGTTTTACCTTCAAACCACTTTACTTTAAAATTTGGATAAATAAATTTTGTTATTATACCTCCAAACCAACCGAATTTGGTGGCCTTCCCCTCTTTCTCATCCTCTGCCTCATCGGTTTGCTGTTAACAACAATGACAAATTAATCATGCCAGTTTTGCCTAAACACTATCCAAATCATTAATATTATTATTATTCTTCTTAATGTCATTTAGTCCAAAGGTATTGTTTCATAACTGGAAACTAAGCTAGATTGTACCTAAAAGCCCACTTTACTCTAAAGTTCAGATAAATTATTTTGCTTTGTTATTTACATCAAGAAATTGATCAAAAAGTTTACCACATACCCAGATTTAGACTGTGAAATGGCATAAAGAACCAAGATGCATAGTAACCAACAGGTTCTCACTTAACTTTTAAACCAAAGTTTGAAAAGAAGCTTAATTCTAGATTCCGTATATAGTTGTGCAAAATGGGAAATATCAAACATCATTTCTTGAAACCTATTACCTTTTTTAAACCATTGAATTTGATATCTTGATGCAAACAAGAAACATTACACTTTGTAAAATTATAAGTGATTTTCAAATTTTATGGAAATGGAAATGCAAACGAACCATCGTACTTGGTATCAAAATTGCTCTTTTTTTAGAGAATGTGGTGTATTCTTACATCTTTACGAGAATGAAGATTGGTTAGTAACAAAAAGTTAGCCATACCAGACACCACATGTTCCTTTTTCCAAGTGTTAATACATCAGTCACAATTCAAGCGCTACAACAATTGCTTACCGTGATGATTACATCGTGGTGCTCCAGCAGAGGTAAATCATGACGAATATCACCAGATCCGCTTGTTCCCATAACAGATCGATGCAATAACTTGTGTGTTTCCCTTGCTACCTATACAAGAATAATGGCTTGTTACTCACTTACTTATTAGTAACAAAAAAATGTTATTGTTAAGATATTATATTTTGTAACCATATTTGATCCCACATTAATTATAATTAAAAAGACAAAATGTGTTACATGAAGACCAAACCCAACCAACCCAAACCCATTTGGTCCAATTACCCAACCGGGCTGACCCGTCCATGTTGCACCTCTAGGAATATAAAAAATCTCCACCACCTTACGCCATTACAATTTGTTTGGGTTTCTTTGCATTACCAATTAATTAAATCTAGTTACAAATAAGTAATTCTTTTTAAATTTGTTCCAATCAACTTAAATCTAATTACTAAGTGTTAACCTGTTTAGCAGATTAAATATATTATATTAAAACACTCTTATAAAGTTAAGTGATCTAAAAAAATATGGATGACTTAATTGAAATAAAGTTAAAATTTGATTATTAA
Source organism: Flaveria ramosissima (assembly GCA_025215565.1). Taxonomy (NCBI): domain Eukaryota; kingdom Viridiplantae; phylum Streptophyta; class Magnoliopsida; order Asterales; family Asteraceae; genus Flaveria; species Flaveria ramosissima. The sequence continues at coordinate 37,505,847 of CM046041.1, forward strand.
TCTATAAATTTTCCAAATATATATAACTTTTACAATTTACAATGGCTAATAGAACGAAACTAGTATTAAGCCCACCGCATTACGATGGGGGAGTAAAACCATGTCAAGTAGCACCAATGACGCACCATTATGTGTGACCACTTACACCAAAAAACTCGTATTAAAAAAAGAAATAAAAAAGAAAAAAATAAACCGAATGAAAAGTACGCATAAAAACGTTGAACCACGAAGGCAAAACGTAAAACACATAAAACAATAACTACGTCGGTATAGAACCAGTACGTTTGCGACAGGGTCGTTAAAGGGAAAAAAATGTTGAACCACACACGCACGCTGTGTCAGTTAACTCGTAAAATTTGACCAAGATGTAAAACAATATATATATATATATATATATATATATATATATATATATATATATATATATATATATATATATATATATATATATATATATATATATATATATATATATATATATATATATATATATATATATATATATATATATATATATATATATATATATATATATATATATATATATATATATATATATATATATATTATAAAAAGAATAATAGACCAAAGTTAAAAGTTTTTGGGTTAAATTGTAAAATATATAAAACTATTGAATTAAAATAAAAAAATTAAGGATTAAGAAAAAAACAAAAATAAATACAACCGATTAAACACAATGTACAACCCACTAAACACGTGAAAGTTGTTAATTGTAAAATATATATACGTAATAAAATATAATAAAACAAACATAGGAAATCGTAATAATAGTGAAGATACGAGGAGATACGGGTACTGACAATGGACATAATAATAATAATATTAAAATAATAAAAAGCGATTTACGTACGTTACCCGCCTGAACATCCACAAAAGACAAAATAGCGCCATGATTCTGAAAGATCTTCTTCATCTTCTTCAATTCCTGATTTCCTCTTCAATTCCTTCATTCTCATCATACAGCAGCAACATTCCCATCTTCTTCAATTCCTGATTTCCTTCATTCTCATCATCCGCCTGAACATCCATATCTCCGTTTTCAGTAGATCTTAAACCGAACATCAACACACTCATTCAGCACCCAAATCGATGATCAGGAGGTGAAGGTGAAGGTATTTCATCACACCACTTCCGTTCTACTCTTCTTCCTACATTCTTATGATTCTAACACCATATTCCATCAAATGATCCATCTCAGGTAAGTAAGTATCTTCCCCAAATTCTGATCAATCGCCGCCGGAGATATCAACTGCCACGACGATTTCCGATCAATCGCCGCCGGAGAAGCAACACGGCGTCGTTCCGGTGCTCAATCGAGGCTTCCGCTTGCCGGAGTACGTAACCACTCAATCAGTCAACTGAAAAGCCCCTTCTTCTCATGTTTCATCACACGATCTCCTTCGATTTCTGATGAATTACTCTTCTTATTCTACTCTTCTACCCTTCAATTTACTACTTGCTTTGCTTATTGTTTATGTTATACAGACTATGAATTTTTAGGGTTTTTGTGTGCTTCGCTACCTGTTAAGTTACACAGCACAGGGGGATGTCATCAGATTCTTTTTCTTTCAACGACTAATTAGAAACCTAACGAGTTTTTTCTTACCATAAACTCTGTTTTAGTTAGGGTTTTAGAGTTTTAATTAGGGTTTTTGTGTGCTTCGCCTCGTAAGTAGGGAGAATGCGCTGTTCTGTTATCTACCTAGGGTTTGTTTTGGGGTTACTAATATAAATGTTGATTTGTGCCTTATTTTTACAAAATTTGTTACTAATAGGAGTGTCTTATCTCTAGAATATTGTTATTTCTCCCTAATTTCATGTTATGTTGCTTCCTTGAAGGTGTCTCTCTAAAATGGGTGGGTACTAATTTTATGTTCTGTTCCTTTAATTGCAGTTGCCTCTGGCCCAAAGGGCGGGGATGGATGGTTTAGACTCTAAAAAACTAATTTACTATCTTGAGTTTACTTTATCACTTGTTAATCGTTTAGTTTATTGTTGTTTCATATTAGTGACAGATGGTTATTTCTGTTTCAGATTCGTGATGGCTGGTTGAGGCTCTCTGAAACCGAGAGGACATTCAACACTCGAAGAAGTGAAGAGGTTTTCCGTATATTCCAACAAGGCGGTAAACATTCAAGTTGTTTTCTTTTGTTTTAATCTATAAAGCAACTTCAATCCTGATGTGATTTTTATTTTGTTTATTTCTTAAACAGGTTCTCATGGTTACTAATTGTACAGCTGCCCTAAAGTGGATATGTGGTCAGGTGTTTGCTGGTGCTAGCCTTGGGATTGTTCTTGGTGGGGTGTGGTTTTGGTTGGTTAATGCTAGGATTAAGAGGGTGTTTCTCGCGATCGAAGAGAGATCGATTGGGAGGTGGTTTTATATCAAGGATACTTCGCATACACCAAATTTGTTGGAGTTTGAATATGGAATACAAGCGATCGGAATGATGGAACTATGGAAGAATGATTGATACAGATTTTTGTTTTTTATGCTATGGTAAGTATGATTGATGTACATGCTCATACTGTTTTTATTGATATCATAAGGGTGTTTGGATGTATTTTGTTGAAGTGATTATTGCGACTTGAAAATCAGAATAAGAGGACACTTAGATGCACCTCTAAGTCGCAATAATTTGTTAATTGCACATCCAAAAGCCCCTATCCACTACTGATAAGATTGCTTTGATATTGTTTAAGGAATAAGATTAATCTGATATGGTTACTGATGTTAATTTGGTTTTTAATGAACAATTTTTTGTTGATTCTTGTGAGATGGAGTGGATAAAGTAATGCCTAATTGATGCTCATTTATATAGTTATGCAGTTATGCATGCTTTTACATTTTGTTCTTAAAATGAAGTGTAAGTTAGGAAAGAAAAGAAAGTCAATTAATTGTAAATGTTTTCTGCATGTTCTCGAGTCGGAAGGAAACAAAAAGGTGTTATGTTTCTTTGGTCCCAAATACATGAAAGCTTTTCGGTTTTCTCCATTTCTTTCTAAATCCTTCTCTTTCTCTCCACACTTGAAGTATGTATAGATTAGGTTTACTTTATCACTTCTTAATCATTTAGTTTATCTTTGTTTCAGATTACTAACGGATGGTTATTGTTGTTTCAGCTTAGTGATGGCTGGTTGAGGCTCTCTGAATCAGAGAGGACATTCAACACCATAAACGACCCTAAAACCGATATCTGGTCTTCTGGCAAACACTCGAAGAAGTGAAGAGGTTTTCCATATATTTCAACAAGGTGGTAAACATTCAAGGTGTTTTCTTTTGTTTTAATCTATAAAGCAACTTCAATCTTAAACAGGTTCTCTTGGTTAGTAATTGTACAGCTGCACCTGCCTACCTTTGGTTTGGTTGATTGTGATCCATTTGGCTTTGACTTTTTGACAGTTATTTCTTAAAATAAGGCTATGTACTAACTGTATTGACTTGATGGGAAGAAGGAATCAACATGGAGGAATATGGCAAGATACGTAAATAATACATCCCTTATTTCCAATATTATAAGTTTTCTTTTTAGTAATTATTATTATTATTTTTGACCTCTGTGTGTGTGTGGGGTGGGGGTTGGGGGGCGGAGGGTAGGTGGGGGTGACGTGTTCTAGACTTAGATTGAAGATTAAGATTTTGTTTTTGTTAATTGAAACATGTTTAAATCCTCTTACTTGCCACATTAATTACAGGAATGAGATAAAAAAAATTAAATTGGATTTTAGGAAGTAACATGAATTTAGAAATCCAATTAAGCAACCTAACAAGAGTTTTTCTTCCCGGCAGAGCACGACAAACAACACCCCACTTTCGAGAAGCACAAAAGAAGGGACAAAACTTTATTTTATTTTAATTTATTCCTAAAAGGCGGTATCAATTCAATCTTTTTCCTTTTATTTTAATTTATTAAGCAACTTCAATCATGATAGTGTCTGTACTTTATTTATTTCTGAAAGAGGTTCTTGTTACTATATGAACAGCTGCACTTTCTTGCCTGTCGTTTGTTTGAATGTGATCCATTTGACTTTGACATTTTGACAACATATGGATTTGGCTTAGAAGGAACTAATGACTTTGGTTATGCCCTTTAAAATATTGAACTAGCCCTCTTTTCACATTATTTTACTTTATTTCATCTGTTTTTTTTTTGTTTTTTTTTCAGATAAGATCAAAGCAGAGTCAACTTCAAATGGATGCTATCATATAGAGAAAAGTGCTAAAATAGAGATTTTTATCAGATAACGGTCCTCTTTTTATTTATTACTATTATTTTTAATCCCTTTGCATTACTAATAAGAATCTTTCTAAAAGCTATTTTTTCTTCTCATATGATTGTACCTACAGTTGGTGCTGCAAAGGGTAGCCAAGTTCAAGATGGAAGCCTTGTCGGTGCACGCGCTTACCTTATTGTCAATACAATATCTACCCTCTGAGATCAAGGTGATTCTTCATGCTTTTAGACAAAATGACACTCCATATGTACTAATTTAGCTGTTTAAGTATTCAATTAAGATTGAAAATACCGGAAACCTTACTATGTTAGACTAATATTGCTACACATTTAATCGATGGATAGATGTCAATGCAAATGCTAGTTAAAAGAATTATTCATCAAAGGTAATCATGATTTATCGTTGTGCTTTACATTGTTTGTTTCTCATTGCACCACAACTTTTTCACATGAAGCTATTTAAAATACATCCATTATTTATCTAGGGTTTAGGCTTACTAATATAAACTGCTGATTTGTTCTTGATTTGTGGCTTATTTTTACCAAACTTGTAACTAATACGAGTGTCTTATCTGTAGACTATTTTTAATTCTTTTTTATTTCTGCCTGTACTTCTAATTCATGTTATGTTTCTTCCTTGAAGGTGTCTGTCTAAAAAGGGTGGGTACATGCTATAAAATCAAGAATAATTTTATTTCATCAATTTGGAAACACCACTACAATACCTTACTGTGTTGACTGTTGAGTTTGCTTTATCATTCACTAATTTTATTGTTTTTTTCTTATTTTATTTATGCGTACTAATTTTATGTTCTGTTCCTTCAATTGCAGTTGTCTCTGTCCCAAAGGGCGGGGATGGATGGTTTAGACTCTCAATAACTAATTTACTATCTTTAGTTTACTTTATCACTCGTTAATCGTTTAGTTTATTGTTGTTTCATATTAGTGACAGATGGTTATTTCTGTTTCAGATTCGTGATGGCTGGTTGAGGCTCTCTGAAACCGAAAGGACATTCAACACCATAAACGGCCCTAAAGCGGATATGTGGTGTTCTGGCAGACACTCGAAGAAGTGAAGAGGTTTTCCATATATTCCAACAAGGCGGTAAATGTTCAAGCTGATTTCTTTTGTTTTAATCTATAAAGCAACTTCAATCCTGATGTGATTTTTATTTTCTTTATTTCTTAAACAGGTTCTCATGGTTACTAATTGTACAGCTGCCCTAAAACGGATATGTGGTCAGGTGTTTGCTGGTACTAGCCTTGGGATTGTTCTTTGTGGGGTGTGGTTTTGGTTGGTTAATGCTAGGATTAAGAGGGTGTTTCTCGCGATCGAAGAGAGTTTGATTAGGAGGTGGTTTTATATCAAGGATGCTTCGCATATACCGAATTTGTTGGAGTTTGAGTATGGGAATGCGAGGGCTGCGCGAAGGCATCCCTCGTACAAGCGATCGGAACGATGGAACTATGGAAGAATGATCAATACAGATTTATGTTTTATGCTATGGTAAGTATGATGTATATGCTCATACTGTTTTATTGAACAGATGCACTTGCCTACTTTTGTTTGTTTGACTGTGATCCATATGGCTTTGACATTTTGACCGCATACAGATTTGGCTCAGTGGTAACTAATGACTTTGGTTACTAATAATCTATCAAAGGTAATCATAATCTATCGTTGTGCTTTACATTCTTTGGTTCTTTTTGCACCATAATTTTTTTATGAAGCTACTTTACTTGGCCTTATGTCACTGTTTTGAACAATCCATCGTTGACCGCACCTGCATACTTCTTGAGCATAGTTGCCACAACCTAATGTTGTATGTAATGCCCTCATCTTTTTATATCTATAATGTTGTTGCTGTTAAGGTATATTTGTAAAAGTCTCCATCTATGACCGATCTCCAATATTATTTCTTTTTTATTTCTACGTACTTCTAACTTCATGGTTGCCAATACTTATATTATGTAACTAGGGTTTAGGGTGACTCTAGAATGCTGTTATTTCTTTTTTATTCCTGCCCACTTCTAGTTTCATGTTCTGTTCCTTCCCTTGCAGCTGTCTCTGTCCCAAAAGGGTGGGAATGGTTAAAACTCTAAATAACTTACTATGCTGAGTTACTTTATCATTTGTTAAACATTTAATTTATTGTTGTTTCAGATCAGTGATGGGATGGTTCAGACCTCGGAAGCTAAGAGGATATTCAACACCATAAACAAACATGAAATCGACAGTTGATATCTGGTTTTTGGGTAGACACACTCTTTTCTAGTAGTTGTAGAAGAAGTGAAAGAAACTAAGATAAAGGAAGAATTTGCTATTCAATTCTTTGACAAATTCTTTGTTATTGTTTTTTGATTATGGTTGCTTAACTGTCTTTTTCTGTATGCTAATTGTGTTAACTCATTGCTAATTAACAGGAAAAAGGAAGGGAAAGAGTCACCGAGGAGGATATTTTCATTGAAGGAATTACATGCAAACAATTTTAGGTCTGACAAACAGGCTTGGTGAAGGTGGGTTTGGTAGGGTCAGCCATGGTAACTTAAACATCATTTTCTATTTTTAATGTTTTTTTATTAAATGATTGATTTTTGGCTTCTAATTGGTCAACTAAGATGGACATGGGCTTTTGAAGTAGGGTGTTGTTTTTCTTTGCTCGTTATGTTTCACAAGGGGCTCTGTTAGGTATGTTTTTCTTTCTCATGACTAATTGAAACTAGAAACTAATGATTGTTATGTTACCCCTAAATTCAATTTTAATTTGGTTTTAAAGTTTTGATCGCACTCATTAGTAGGGAATGTTTGTTGTTCTATTATTTATAAAGACTTGGTACTATACATTGTTGAAAATGTCAAAGCCATCATGTGCTTCATCAGGATACCAGGGATTTTGATGTCCATTCTAATCTACTACATTCTGATTCAAACATCTCCTGGTAAGTTCATCCTCAAAATCTGCATATGTAGGTTTGAGTAGATCTCAATAAGAACCTTGTTTAACTTTTGGCACCCAAATCAGGAGGTAAAAGTGTTTTCGTCGTTTTTTTTTGTATATGATTACACGTGGCTGCTTTTACTTTGGCTTTTGCATAGACATTTAACTTGATAATGCATTTTACTGGTACTATAAGTATGTGAACCGGAGTTTTTACCTTGGCACCTTTGATCTATTATCTTTTTATTCTATATTTATATTAATCGCCTTTCACTCATTGGTCTTCTTAATTTACAATTTTTGCTTAATTATTTTTTATGCAGATTCCTCCAAGAACTATATAGAGGTTGACCTTGATCTCATTATTGAAAGCATTAATGTATATCTGCAAGAAATCCAGATGAGGTTTGCAACTTTGCATTATACTTGTTTATGTTAATTGCGTTTTTTTTGGGTTGTTGATTTGTTGCATTTCTAATTTGTATTTCACTCATTCTCACCGAACTAGGGTGATAGATAAGATTCGTTGGTGGCTTGTAAATCACACACACATAATGTTTTGGACCCCAAGAAGACTCTTAAAGCACTAAGATTCTGATAAGAGCCGAACTAGTCGGCTATAGATTACTAATCAAACAAAGGAAATACAGATAGGGAAGTCGTCTTCGAGATGGACTGATCTCCAAACATAAAACAGGAATTTAAATACTAATTTCTCTCAACCTAAACTAGAACAAAAGAACAGAATTAAATAGACTAATTAAGCTAATAACTACCCACTAAGTTCTACCCACTAAGCCTGAAAATCAGCATCATCCCCCACCTCCAGGACCTGCACCTTTTTTCCTGCCATTCCAGATGGACTGGGTATGAACCGACCCAGTTTGACCCACTGGAATCGTATCACTGCTGCCCGCCCGAAGAATCGACTTGTCCTCAAGTCGAGATGAAGCTGTGCGGTGGAAATTTGACTGGTCATCGCCCAAAAGAGTGATCTGGTCGTCCTCACTTCCAGTAGCTTCAAAAAGCTTAAAGGTCCCTGTTTTACAATGGTGTCTGGGACCATATTTTTCTCCACATCGGTAGCATTCTCCTTTAATGTTTTTCTGAATCAGAAAGGTTCAAAGGTGGAGCTGGCAAAGGATCAACAGCGAATTGAATTGCTGAGTGTGCTGAATCGGTTGGCTTGGTGACTGCAGAAGCTTTCGACTGCTGCTCTGGTCTAGTTCCCATCTTCGATTCAAATTCTAGGCTTGTGGATCCGTAAATCAGCCTTTAATTCTTCTTTCAACCCTTTTAGAAACATCCGAAGTGCTTCTGCAAGGCATGGACTAATTCCTCCCAAAAAGTGACGGGTTGATCTGTTGACAGCCACAAATACAGGTCTAGAGCATCTCCTTCGAGATGCATTGATGCTACCTCGACCTTCTCATCATCCAAATACCGGAAATATTTCTCGGCCTTCAAGATCCAACAGCGAGGGTCGCCACCGCTGAAAGCCGGGAACACGATTTTGGTGTGGGGTCGAGACTGATTATTGTAGCGCCACGAAGATTCCCCCTCACTGAATTTTCCCTTCGAATTATCTCGCGATTTGAGGTCTGCAACATCGGTCTTCAAGGACTCCAAGGATTCCAGCTTAGCAGCGATTGCAGCCAATTGGTTGCCTGGGTGGTAATCAGATCAGGTGTGTTACCGCTGCTGTCTCCGGAACTGTTTCGAGTCTGCACCATTTTGATTTCTCGGCAATGGAACCAATTGATAGGAACCGAACTAGTCGGTTATAGATTACTAATCAAACAAAGGAAATACATATAGGGAAGTCATCTTCGAAATGGACTGATCTAACAAAGGACTGATCTAACAAAGTCCTTAAAGAAGCAAGATTAGAAGATTGTAACCCAACAAAGTATGCAATGGAAGCAGGTTTAAAGTTGACAAGAGAAGACAAAAGTAATTTAGTCAACACAACAGAGTATAGAAAGTTAATTGGATGTTTAAGATACCTCACGCATACAAGACCTGATATAACTTACGCACTTGGATACATAAGTAGATACATCGAAAAACCAAAGAAATTCACATGCAAGCAGTCAAGCATTTGATAAGATATATTAAAGGAACGTTAAATTATAGAATAGAATACACCAAAGGAAGAAACAAAGAAATCATTGGTTTATGCGATAGCAGTTATGGTGTAGATGCAGATGATGGAAAAGGAACAACTGGAACTATATTTTACTACAATGAAGCACCTATTACATGGTCAAGTCACAAGCAGAATACAATAGCACTATCATCGTGTGAATCAGAATTTATGGCAGCTACATCAGCAGCATGTTAAGCATTATGGTTACAAGGACTTCTAAGTGAACTTACAGGAGAAGAACCAAAGAAGATAACACTAAAAGTTGATAACAAGTCAGCTATACTACTCATGAAGAATCCAGTATTTCATTGAAGATCAAAGCATATCAACACAAGATATCATTTTATCAGAGAATGTATAGAGAATGAGCAGATTCAAGTGGAGCACATAAGTGGAGAAATGCAAAGAGCCGACATACTCACTAAAGCTTTACCAAGGATCAAGTTTATGGAAATGAGAAGCCTTATTGGAGTTAAAGACCTAGCAGAAGGAATCAAGAATTAGGGGGTAGAATGTTAGACCATAATTCTTGTTATCATAAGTAGTATTATTATTATGTATTATTATTGTATAGCATAAGTTAGTCGGTTAAGGGGTAGTTATGTTACTTGCAACCCAAGAAAAGTAAGGGTATAAATACCCATGTAAACATTCATTTGTGTGTAATGCATCTCTAGAATTCAATCAATTCTCTCTCAAACAAACAGACCCCTGGGATCTTCATACCAACTGTTAATGATCTGCATTTACGAGTTTTATTGTTTTGTATTCTATTCAATAAAACCATTTTGTAGTGAACATATGCACCAGAGTAAAGCTGACTTATCATTTACACTTTGAGAGTTAATCTTTTAACAACTGCTTCCCGGGCTTCAGTATTGTGAGGCCTTTGGAGAAGTCATTAGAGAAACGTGATGATTTTCGGCCAAAAATGCTCTCTGGTGTTTCTGGAGGTGGTGTGTCAATCCTGTCAGGCTCTGATTTTAGGCCAAAAATGCCCTTTGTTGTTTCACAGGAAACCCTAGAAGATGGTGGCTGGGATGATGTTCTGACAAACGGGTCATTGAGTACACAGACAGAATAATAAGAAGAGACTACTGTGATTTCCATAACTATTAATGTAACTAAAGGCCTGAAATGGGTCAATTTGTGTTGTAAAACAGTCAAATGGGTTAAATCTCTGAACCTTAGCTAAAAAGTAAACGGGTAGAACCTTTTAGAAGTCACCCAAAACACACCTTAGATTATAGAACCTCCTAATTGGATGATTTGTTCAGTACTTTTTGTTAATCATATTTAATGGGTGTAGGATCTTGCAAGTCTAAGGCGATTAATTTTTTGCTGTTTTGTTGCAATTATGTTTGCACTTCTAGGATACATTAGCGTATGTTCTCTACTACTCAAGCAATGGAGCTCCTGCATTTCAGGCATCTTCCAGCTAGCATCGTAAATATTTTAATATGCATAATAAGATGTATATTATATATCCGAATACCATTCCTGAGTCTCTTTATTTTAGAATGCAATTGTGCATTTGGGATATAACCAAGAAGATTCTGTTATTATGAACCAGTCATGATTGTGGTTTCTTCAGATCACATTTCTTCTGCTCATGCAGGTGCTCTCCGTCAATCCATCTGTTTGTACTATTTTTTAATGTATTCTTTTTTCTCATTAATCTTGTCTAGTGACAAAGGAACAAAGACAGGGACACTTGCTCTCGGTCAACATTCCTCTGGTTCTTTATCACGCACACACACAAGAAGAGAAGTTTTTTAAATGAGTTGCTTATTATTGTTTCATGCTTCTGTCTGCACCAGTTAGTTAGGTTTTTGTGGTTTTTCCTTTTTACATGTTCTGTTCTCTTTGCCCTTTATTTTCCCCCCTATGCCGTGTTGATATGAAGAAGTACACATAATTTAGTTTTTACTTGGCTATATTACACCAGGAGCTACTTAATTTGTGTTTCTTGTGAGATTTACAAGCTAGCTGCTTACGTAAAAACGATATTGTAAGGTTTTACTCACTTTATGCTCATGCACACAGATAGTGCTTCTTGTCTTTGTTTTATGAAAACTGTGATCTAACGTGGGTACATAACTTCTGGTTATATTTACTTATCTTTCTTTTGTTTATTGCTGAGCAAATTGGAGAAGTTTCATGATCCTCTCCGCACCAGATAGTTAGATCCTTGTGTGAACTAGAAATTTTACCTTTGATGCTATGAACTAGAGCTGTTACCATGGCACCTTTGATCTATTTGTTTTATTATATATTTTAAATCAATCAACTTCCACTGATTGTGCTTCTTTAGTTACAATTTTTGCTTATTTTATGCTAATTCCTCCGAGAACTAGATGTGAGGTTGGCCTTGGCCGCATTATTGAAAGCATTGATGTATACCTGCAATCAGGAGGAGGTTTGCATTATAATTGTTTTATTTTAATTTTGTTTTTATGATTGATGATTTGTTGCATTACCAATTGGAACTTCACTTAGGCTAGCATGAACCATTTATAGAGTAGGAGCATATGACAAACCTGTGCACATGATGAAGAGGGTTTTGCATGAGCTTCTAAAGCTTCGTTGGGTTGCAATAAAACGTAAATTTTTAAGTGAGTTGTCAATTATTATTTCACGCTCCTATATGCACCGGTTAGTTAGGATTTTGTGGTTTTTCCTTTACATGTTCTGTTCTCTTTGTCCTATATTTTCCCCTTATGCCATGTTGATTGAAAAAAAAAACACATAGTTTAGTTTTTACTTGGCAATATTACATCAGGAGCTACTTAATTTGTGTTTCTAGATTTACTAACTAGCTACTTAATTAAGTGCGATCTTGTAAGGTTTTAGTCAGTTTATGCTCATGCACATGGTTAGTGTTTTTTGTCTCTCTTTTTGAATATTGCTATCTAACGTGGGAACATAACTTTTGGTCATATTTACTTATCTTTCTTTTGTTTATTGCTGAGCAAATTGGAGAAGTTTCATGATCCTCTCCACACCAGCTAGTTAGATCCTTGTGTTTTTTTCCTTTACATATTTTGTTCTCTTTATCCTTTATTTTCCCCGTATGCCATTCTAATATGAAAAAAAAACCACATGATTGCCCCTTTTGGTGGCTTAATTGGCCTTACAAGCTGGAATGAAGCTCTAGATATCATTACATATGACTGTTTTTGCTTTGGCTTTTACATAGACTTTTGACTTAAGCTTAGTGATGCATTTTCAAGGTATTATGAATATGTTCTCTACACACTTACGAGGGTGATTGGCCATAGTGATGTAATTTTGTTGCATCAATTTAGGGTAGTTTAACTATAGTTTCTTGCAAGACTGTCCCTTTTTCGCAGACATTTCAAATGCTTTTGATGCTGTGAACTAGAGCATTTACCTTGGCACCTTTGATCTATTTATTTTATTACATACTTTGAATCAATCAAACTTCAACTCATTGTTCTTCTTTATTCACAAATTTTGCTTATTTTTATACAGATTCCTCCGAGAACTATATATGAGGTTGGCCTTGATCGCATTATCCAAGGCATTGATGTATACCTGCAAATGAGGAGGAGGTTTGCATTATAATTGTTTTATTTTAATTGTGTTTTTACTTTTTACGGTTGATGATTTGTTGCATTACTAATTTATACTTCACTTAGGCTAGTATGAACCACTTATAGAGTAGGAGCAGGGGACAAACTTGTGCACATGATGAAGAGGGTTTTGCCTGAGCTTCTAAAGCTTCCTGGGATTGCAATAAAACGTAAGTTTTCTATGGTTCTTTTATAAAGTGAATCCCAATCTATAATACTCACCTACATTTGTCTTAATCTTAAGGTACTTTGTGTTTTAGAAAATATGATTAAAGGAATGTGTCCCTAACTCCTAAATACTTATACCGTTTCAATACTTTCTTTTCTTGTTTTGAAAATGATTTGATGTTCACTGCTAATATACTTTTGACATGAGGACCTAGTAATTTAAACAACTTGGGGCGATTCTGTGGCCAACCCAATCCCTGCTAAACATTCCGCTCATGGCGGCACATTGGTTAGGATCGGTTAAGGCTTTGAGGTGTGATGTTGGTAGGGGGCAGATGGTGTGTTGAGATTGAGTGTGTAGGTTTAAAGGTGCACGGGTACGTATGGTACCATCTTTTGTGCGAGTGGTTATTGGATGTGAGGAGACAAATGGGTTTGGGTTTGTATGAGGCTGTTAGGCGTTGGCTGGGGTGGGTTGTCGAGGTCTATGGTGGTAGGTGAAATGGAGGATGGCGGTGGGGTAGAAATACCATTAGGGTCAATGTTCAACAGAACATGGTTATCAATGGTAAATTTTCTTTCGGAAGTTAGATTCTTGATAACATTTAGGGTGTAGAAAATATTCTTTCGGTGAAGGTGACGAGTAGTGGTAATTGGAAGGGTTGAGTTTCCTGATCCATAAAGTGGAATGCGCGTGCCGTTACCTACAAAAATCGCACGTGTAGAACATGATAATAACGGGGAATTTATTTTACCTATGTCATTACCCGAGTCCATATACCACTGGTTATCCCTATTATCCATTGTCATTGCCCGGTGAGCTTCACTTAGTTGAGTTGGTTCCAAGTTCCAACGGGTCAACCGAAGCCTGACGTGCCTCATTATCCACGACAACGGGCTGTGCGGGCTGTTTAGAACCTGTTTGGGTTGAGGGGGTGCACGCTAGGGCCGGCCAGGCCCAATCGGCCTGGGTAGAGAAGGAACAAGGTGGAGGTGTCTAGTAGTGTCTAGTAGGCCCGGTGCTTAACAAAATTATGTGAGTGTTTTTATCAATGGTTATTGTGCCAATTGTCTAACAATTGGTATCACAGCCACGTTCAGTGAAGGTGGTGTGAAGTTGGTTTGAAAGTCGATCATTGAAGGGTGTAGCCTGTCACTGCACGGCAAACGCAACAGTCAACCGTAGGGTTTCGAAACATCAAGATCTGTTTAGGGTCTATTTTTTATAGCAAACCGAGACGTGAAGGTGTTTCGGTTAACCGTTGTCTTGGTGGAAGTACTATTTCCGACAACGTAGGTGACCAGTGATAAACATTGGTGTTCCGGGGCTGTTATAGGTGATTAAAAAGCCTTTGAACGACTTGATTCGTGATAAGAGGAGACCGGCGTAGGTGCGTGGAAAACGGCAGAAAGGATACGTCAAAGCAGGTGTCTTTGGATTCGGCTTCGTTTGGCAGGTGAAAGAAAACGGTAAAGGTGGTGTGACCTTGTTTTTTTGTCGGTGGAGAAGCCTCTTTGAACAAGGGTGCTCGGGAAAAGATGCAGTTTGACGACGTTGTTTGAAGGTTGAGAGCTTATGAAGAACACATTAAAGGGGTCAACAAAGAAGAAGAAACTCAAGGGAGTTAATGCTTTCTAAAAGGGAGAGAGACAAAAAGCACGAATGTGAGCAATGTGGTTATTGAAGTTCAAATCAGGATGACTTTGGGAGTGCCGAGGAAGAGGTTGGGGTACCGGAAAAGGTCAAAGTGGTGAACGGTTCCAACGGAATAAAAGCATGTTAGATGCTACAAGTGTGGTGAGCTTGGACATTTTCTAAGTGAATTTCCAAAGTGGGAGTATAAGGAGGAGGCTAACTTGGCACAATATATGGATGACGAACCAAAGTTGCTATGAACAATGAAGTACACAAACCATGATTAGGGATGTGAATGATGGTTTTAATCATGTTTGTGGGTTAAAATGTTCACGGGTCAAAAGTTGATTAACTGGGTCATGGGTCAAAAAACTGGATTTGTCAAAAAACTATTTTTGGAATTAGTAATTTAATAATTAGGCAATCAAATATAATAAAGCAGCCAAAGTGTAAATCAAGCAATGCTTGATTTAAGCTATTAGTTATGATTCTCTTTTATGATTAAGAGTTATTTTCTTTCTTATAAATAGATAGTAGGAATACGATGCAAAGTGTTTCAATAAATATTTCCTTTGTTCTACTTAATTAGATTATGTGAGTGTGTTTTTATCAATGGTTATTGTGCCAATTGTCTAAAAGTTAGTACCATAATGTCGATTGCCCTGAGTTTGGTTAGAGGGCTGATTTGGTGAGACTGCTGCCATGGCTGCCGAGGGTGAGAGACTGTCACAAGTGGCTTGTCTCTCACTCTCGAGTTGCAGCATGTTACAGGCAGATTCCTAGTCGGGAAGATTCTGATCGAAGAGGGCCCGATAGTGTCGAACTCAGTCAGTAAACCACATATAAGTTGTAGGACTAATCTCTTCTCATTGACGGAACAATCAACATCATTCAACTGATTTCCAAGATCATGAAGTTTTTGACAGCAAGACTTGAGTGAGGGCATGGACTTGAGGGTAAGGTTATTAAATTCATGCTTAAGAGCAGCCGCAAGCGAGCCAATGTTATTAAGGAAAATGGTTTTGAGTCGGTTCCAAGCGGCAAAAGCAGTGGAATCGGACTGGAGCACACGTACATGATATTCGTCGGACAATGTCCCGTAGATTCATCGTAAGGCGACCTTGTGCGTGCAACTGGAACGATTTGACCCGGGCCGAATACGTGAACTTGGTTCCATCTAGAATCATGACTTTGCGCTGAATGTCTGTGACAGTATAAGCAGGATGAAAGCCTTGGCCGTTGTAGGGCTGCAGGTTGGTCATTGGTCGGAGGTACGTTGGATTCAGCCATCGGATTGAGTTGCAGAAGGCACAAAGCACAAAGCAGAAAGGGCTGCAAAATTGAACGGTTTGGCTTGGTTTGTGCCTGGTCTCTTGATACCATGTAAGATAATGGCATAGGACTGAAAGAGTCGATGCCCTCTCATTCATCATCCCCATAAATATATACACAATATCTACACACTTATGAGGGTGATTGGCCATAGTGATGTAGTTTTGTTGCATCAAATTAGGGTAGTTTAACTATAGTTTCTTAGGTTGCAAGAGTGTCCCTTTTTCGCAGACATTTCAAATGCTTCTCATGCTATGAACTAGAGCTTTTACCTTGGCACCTTTGATCTATTTGTTTTATTACATATTTTAAATCAATCAACTTCCCTCATTGTTTTTCTTTATTTACAATTCTTGCTTATTTTTTATGCAGATTCCTCCGAGAATTATATATGATGTTGGCATTGATCGCATTATTCAAAGCATTGATGTATACCTGCAATTAGGAGGAGGTTTGCATTATAATTGTTTTGTTTTAATTGTGTTTTTACGGTTGATGATTTGTTGAATTACCAATTTGTGCTTCACTCAGGCTAGTATGAACCATTTATAGAGTAGGAGCAGAGGACAAACCTGTGCACATGATGAAGAGGGTTTTGCGTGAGCTTCTAAAGCTTCTTGTGATGCAATAAAACGTAAGTTTCCTGTGGTTCTTTTATAAATTGAATCCCAATCTATAATACTCACCTACATTGATCTTAATCTTAAAGGTACTTTGTGTTTTAGAAAATCTGATTAAAGGAATGTGTCTCAACTCCTAAATACCTATACCCTTTCAATACTTCTTTTCTTGTTTTGAAAATGATTTGATGTTCAAATTGGGGCGATTCTGTAGCCAGCCCTTTCAATACTTCAATACTTATACCCTTGCAACACGAGGACCTGGTAATTTAAACAAATTGGGGCGATTTTGTAGCCAACCCTATTTGGGCTTCAAGCTCGATAGAGATGGTCAAAATTTGGATCAGTTGATCCTATTCAAGAATATATCAAATTACACACTTTTGATAATTTTTAGTCACTTTTGATCACTTTGTCATGACTTCCTTTTAAGTTATCTTTTATTTATTTATTTTCATTTTATGTAAAAAGGTAATGAGTTGACCCAATGGCCTCTACACATTCTCTCTATGCCCAATTGAAGGTGAGTTTATATCCTTATCAACATAATGTTGCTTTTAGATTGGTAATATTAGCTTGAAATTCTCATGAAAAAATTCGCAGTTGAGAAATTCTTTTGTTTTTTTTGGTTAGGCTGATCAAACAAGAACAATAGTATATATTATTGCTAAGGATGGGAAGCCAGTGAGCTTGGATACGGTATCTCTCTCTAGATATATAATGTGTGTGTGTGTGCGTGTTACAAGAGATAGTTATGTTCTGATTTGAACCAAAAGTCCAAAACACCATATTTGTTTGCAGCCTTTACTTGTTATTGAGCCGTAAGGAGGAACATTAGGAAGTGGAGTGCATAGATAAAGTCATGTGGCAAACGTTTCTCTTCTTTTTTTTCAAAATACTTAGCACTTGTCAAGAACTTTTGTGTCCAAACAATATATTGTTTTACTAATATACCATTTTCCCATCAACTTATGATGTTATAGGATATTGAAGTGATATATTGTCCATCATATAAATCTGTAAAATGTGTACGGTTTATTTATGGAGGTCTTTTCAATGCTTGAGAGGTTTATAAGATTAGTGTGGTCTTTATTAAGGTAGTGCTCGAAAGTCAACATTTATAATTATTATTATGATGTTATAGGAGTTTATTGTACTTTCACCTAGTTATTGACTTGTTAGCAGGAAGTTTTTCATCTAAAGCGCAAACAAGTCTATGATGCTTCCAATGTACTTCTTACAAAAATTGATAAATTTGATGGACATTACATAATGTATAAAATTTAAACATAGAGTTTATCATTAGCCGGTAGTTGGATCCTTTTGTTTATTTTTCTTAACGTTTTTTGTTATTTTTGTCCTTTCACCTTATGCCATTCTGCTGATATTAAAAACACATGATTTGGTTTTGAATTGGTTTTATTTTCATTATGATAAGTTTTATTTGTGGTTTTAGGGATAATTATACTCTCATTGAACCTCCAATGGCAAGACATCTTGTGACGCACTTGGAGGGGTAAATGGCTTATTATGTTATGTAATTTTTGTTATATCAAATATGACAACTTAAGTAGAGTATCTAATGTTGCAAGATTGCCCCCTATTTTTGTAGAATATTTCAAAGTAAATGTTTGCTCATGCTGTCAATTGGAGAGAACAGTTGACATTCTAGTGACAAAGCTTTTACTTTAGCATTTAGAAGAAAGGGTTCCATGGATGGATGACAAGGGTAAGAATATGCGCTATTTTGCTTCATTTAAATGCGGATTTGTCAAAGTCAAATATCAAAGTTGACCTTGATTGTATTCTTCAAAGCATTCATGATAAATGCAACAACTTGGGTGGAAGAAATCTGGAGTAGGTTTGCATTATGATTGTTATATTTACATTGCTTTTTATAGATTTGCTGATTTGTGTATTACTAATATATAATTGACTTTTGCTATTATGAACGAAAAGAACGCATTGCTTGAACCTGAGCTTGTAAAGCTTCGTTGGACACGTTCGTGAGACATGGAACCTCAACCTATAATACGCCTACATCGATCAGAGCTCTCAGCAATTTATGTGTTTCTAAAGGTGGTTCACATTGAGCAGAGCATTGGTGATCACTCTTGACAGGTCATGTAGTCTTTCTCATCTATCAATTTTATTTTAGTATTAATGATTTGTGTTTTGCATTAGTGTTTTTATGTTTATTTGTTAGGTAGGATCAACTGAGTTTAATGAATGCATGTTAGAATTTTGTTCCTTGGTCTATGTCTTTGTTGGTAATGATTTGATGGTTATGCATGAGTGAAGTTACTTGTAATGATGTCCCTTGAATTAGAGTTGAAACTATATAGGAAATGATAGGAAGTTGGTATGTTAATACTTATACATGGATTGGATCTTTGAGGAGGACAATGAAAAAGATTTTTGATGTGTTGGATCTTTGTAAGGATATGTATTTAGCTCCCATCATAATATACATGGTTTAAGAAACGAGTCTCGACAAGATGGTTGCGGAGTTAGCATTCCCTTACATACATACCAAGCTTCTTGTTTTGCACTCAAATTAAAAAATAAAAGCAGTGAGAAAACATTCTTATGCTTGTATTAAACATGAATGGCATATATAAAAAAGAGAAATAACTATGGTTATTGAGGATCAGAGAATCGAAATAGGGCGTATAAGACCCGAAAATCATCAATATGATCCTCATAACCTTAAGGTACCCTAAACCCTAGAAGAAAAATATCACTGCGGTTATTGAGGATCAGAAAATAAAAAATAGGGCGTCTAAGACCCGAAAATCATCAATATGATCCTCATAACCTTAAATACTCACTGTGTCATTATGCTGGTATTAAGCATGAATGGATATATATATATATATATAATATATATATATATATATATATTATATATATATAATATATATGTATATATGTATATATGTATATATATATATATATGTATATATATATATATATATGTATATATGTATATATGTATATATGTATGTATATATATATATATATATATATATATATATCCATTCATGCTTAATACCAGCATAATGAAATATATATATATATATATAAAGAAAAAAAATCACCGCGGTTATCGACAAGATAGGTTGCGAGTTAGCATTCCCTTACATACATACCAAGCTTCTTCTTGTTTTGCACTCAAATTAAAAAATAAAAGCAGTGAGAAAATTATTCTTATGCTTGTATTAAACATGAATGGCTATATATAAAAAAGAGAAATAACTATGGTTATTGAGGATCAGAGAATCAAAATAGGGCGTATAAGACCCGAAAATCATCAATATGATCCTCATAACCTTTAGGTACCCTAAACCCTAAACCCTAGAAGAAAAATATCACTGCGGTTATTGAGGATCAGAAAATAAAAATTAGGGCGTCTAAGACCCGATAATCATCAATAATATCCTCATAACCTTAAATCTCACTATGTCATTATGCTGGTATTAAGCATGAATGGATATATATATATATATATATATATATATATATATATATATATATATATATATATATATATATATATATAAAAGAAAAAAACACCACGGTTATTGAGGATCAGAATATCAAAAATAGGGCGTCTAAGACCCGAAAATCATCAATATGATCCTCATAACCTTAAATACTCACTGTGTCATTATGCTGGTATTAAGCATGAATGGATATATATATATATATATCCATTCATGCTTAATACCAGCATAATGACATATATATATATATATATATATATATATATATATATATATATATATATATATATAAGAAAAAAATCACCGCGGTTATTGAGGATCAGAAAATCAAAAATAGGGCGTCTAAGACCCGAAAATCATCAATATGATCCTCGTAACCTTAAGGTACCTTAAATACTCACTGTGTCATTATGCTGGTATTAAGCATGAATGGATATATATGTATATATAAAAGAAAAAAATCACTGCGGTTATTGAGGATCAGAAAATCAAAAATAGGGCGTTTAAGACCCGAAAATCATCAATATGATCCTCATAACCTTAAGGTACCTTAAATACTCACTGTGTCATTATGCTGGTATTAAGCATGAATGGATATATATGTATATATAAAAGAAAAAAATCACCGCGGTTATTGAGGATCAGAAAATCAAAATAGGGCGTCTAAGACTCGAAAATCATCAATATGATCCTCATAACTTTAAGGTACCTTAAATACCCATTGTGTAACTTTTAGAGATGCATGGCCAAGTCAAGTTATGGTTTTGTGAGTCCTTAAAAAACCTCATGGTTGGGTAGGTTTTACTGTGTATGTTAAGTGTGGGGACAATTAAACCATCATGGTAGATATAAATTAAATTCACAAGGACAAGGCATTAGTTGAGACTGAAAAGGGTATGGGTTTAAGGACAATATACCAACAATCAAGGTTAGAGCATTAGTACTTGTACTTAGTGAAATTTGGTGTGAGAAAGGTTAACACATTATTTATGATCCATTAAATTTCTTTTCGGAATGAAAAAGTATTAAGTTGGGGAACGTGATCGTGTGGGATTTAATGCATGTTTTAGGCATGAGTATTGATGGATAGGAACAGAAAAAAGAACCAACTAAAGTTATGCATGAAAGATTGGACTTGATTTGGACAAGAGAATTGGTGTGATTGTCTAATGTTTAATTTGATTAACATATGTTATTATGAATCATGTCTATGTGATAATCATTGTCTTACTTAAACACAAGTATGTGTAGGTGAGATTCTTATCTTGAGGCATGAAGTGATTGTCTAATGTTTGATTTGATTAACATATGTTATTATGAATCATGTCTATGTGATAATCATTGTCTTACTTAAACACAAGTTTAATGATTTACTTATAAATTAACTTCCATTCATTGGTCTTTCCTGTTTACCATTTTTGCTTATTTTGATGCAGATTCCTCAAAATATCATCTGCCTTGGTTTGTTTGTTTTATCATTTCTTTAATTAACATGTGTTGCTAAATTAATTTGGCATTATTCTTAATGTAATTTTTTTTCCTGAAGTTGGCTATTTCTAATGTGTTGATACTAGTGGGAAGGACATCAATCATGCTTAGCGGGAAGAATCCTAAACCTGCTACTGTGAGTTTCACCAATATTCTGTCACATTCTTTATTGTTTTATGTTTGATATATATTGATCCCTATTCTTAGGTGTTGATATTAGTTTTCTCTCATCACTATTATAAGGTAGGACCTGCAAAGACGGTTGTTGTCAAGAAAGCAGATGAACCTATCAAACTGGAAAAGCTTGACCTGAAGATGTTGAGGTGAGTTCCTCGCACCACACACACGCACATGTACACACATATTTATGTCTGCAGACCTGAAGATATTGAGGTGAGTTCCTCGCACCACACACACACACATGTACACACACGCACATGTACACACACACACACCAAACAATCTTTTCCTTGCGGACTGCACAGGTTTGGTCCACCTCTTCTTATGTCTGCAGATCTGGAGACTGCAGACATTTTACTTCTGAAAAAACAAACCGCACCTTAGTAGTTTGAGCCATAAAGGCTTCTCATTCCTCCCAAACTAGGGTTATTTCTAAGCAAATTGGAGAAGTTTCATGATCCTCTCCACACCAGCTAGTTAGATCCTTGTGTTTTTTTCCATTACATGTTTTGTTCTCTTTATCCTTTATTTTCCACGTATGACGTTCTGATATGAAGAAAAACCACATGATTGCCCCTTTTGGTGGTTTAATTGGCCTTATCATTACATATGACTGCTTTTGCTTGGCATTTTCAAGGTATTATGAATATGTTCTCTACAAACTTATGAGGGTGATTGGCCACAGTGATGTAATTTTGTTGCATCAAATTAGGGTAGTTTAACTATAGTTTCTTATGTTGCAAGATTGTCCCTTTTTCGCTGACATTTCAAATGTTTTTGATGCTGTGAACTAGAGCATTTACCTTGGCACCTTTAATCTATTTATTTTATTACATACTTTGAATCAATCAACTTCAACTCATTGTTCTTCTTTATTTTCAAATTTTGCTTATTTTTATACAGATACCTCCGAGAACTATATATGAGGTTGGCCTTGATCGCATTATTCAAGGCATTGATGTATACCTGCAAATGAGGAGGAGGTTTGCATTATAGTTGTTTTATTTTAATTGTGTTTTTACTTTTTACGGTTGATGATTTGTTGCATTACCAATTTATACTTCACTTAGGCTAGTATGAACCACTTCTAGAGTAGGAGCAGAGGACAAACCTGTGCACATGATGAAGAGGGTTTTGCGTGAGCTTCTAAAGCTTCCTGGGATTGCAAAAAGCTTCCTGGGATTGCAATAAAACATAAGTTTTCTATGGTTCTTTTATAAAGTGAATCCCAATCTATAATACTCACCTACATTGATCTTAATCTTAAGGTACTTTGTGTTTTAGAAAATCTGAGTAAAGGAATGTGTCACAACTCCTAAATACTTATACCCTTTCAATATTTCTTTTCTTGTTTTGAAAATGATTTGATGTTCACTGCTAATATACTGTTGACACGAGGACCTGATAATCTAAACAACTTGGGGCGATTCTGTGACCAATCCAATGCCTGCTAAACATTCCGCTGTTGCCCATTTAAAGGTAAAAGTAATGATTGGTTTAACCTAAATTGTGGCATTCTTCCCGTTAAAGGGAAGGCCTTATCCGGGCTTCAAGCCTGATAGAAAGGCTCAAAATTTAGATCAATTGATCCTATTCACGAATCAAATTACACAAATAACCTTTGGCGGTTGCACTTGAAAAACTTATTGTCTATAAAATGCGAATTCGTATCTAAACATTTGTTATGAAAGATCATACCATTTTTATAAATATCTACTTTTTACGGGATAAAATGGTTTTTTTAATGATTGTTGGGGGGGGGGGGGGGTGTTGTATGTTCTAAGAGTACAATTTTTAGTAACTTTTGATTACTTCATGTCTTCTTTTTAAGTTAATTTTTTTCACGTTTGATTAAGTCACAAGCAGTAGCACATCATGGGGGTAGTGGGGTAGAAATTAGTGGGCCAGTTGTTAGCATGTTATGGTATTTATATATGTTTTTGATGTCCTAGGTTAGGTGAGGACTATTTGGTTTTTTGGCTTGTAATTGGGAGACGGGTCCCTCTCGAAGAGGACTGTATTGTTCTTGTTCTTGTTTAATTTCATTCAAGCCCACTAGAGTTCTAATACCCCACTTTCAAGTAGGGCAAAAGAAGAACAAAACTTTAGTGTCGAGGTCAATGGAAGTGCTTGTCAAAATCATAGTCCATCAAAGATAATTAACTTATCCATAAAACTACTTTACCTGGCAATATGTCAATGTTTTCTTCATCAAATTCTTTTAGTTTATATCATATAACAGCACAATCAGTTGTAGACAGCGCCATCGATGACATTTGCATACTTCAATGCAGTCACTACAACGTAAATTTTCCATGTAATGCTCGTCTTTTTATTTCTGCAATATTGTTGCTGGTAAAGTATATTCATGTTAATTTCTCCATCACAATGACAGTTTACCTGTTATTTCTTTTTGGTTTCTGGATACTTCTTATTTCTTGTTCTGCTTTGCAGGTGTGTGTCTCAAATAGGTGGGTTCCTGCTAAAAAATCACCAATAATATTATTTCATCATGTCTTGAAACACTACTACGATACCTTAGTATGTTGAGTTTACTTAATCACTCATTATTCATTCTGTTTATTGTTGTTTCAGATTAGTAATGGGATGGCTGTAATTCTCAGAAGCTTACAGGATATTCATCTGCATAAACGAGCTTGATACTGTAAGAAGGGAAGTAACATCTTTGTGAGTTAATATTTAATTGAAATTGACACTTGATATCTGGTTTTCTGGCAGGCACGCTCTATTCCAGTAGTTGTAGAAGAGGTGAAAGATGCTGGCATATAATGGGGTTTGTAAGTAGAGAACAATAGTTCCAAATATCAATGTGGATATATGTTATGTGCTCGTATGGGATGATGGTAATATCATAGGTTACTTATATAAATATTTTTATTTAAATGAACAGATTTTATCAGTGTTGCAGACTACACACTTAGTCGTGGAGAAGGAATCAGGTGAGTCCTTTCTTTAGCAAGACTTGTGGGCCCAACCTTGCTAATTGAAATGCTTTTTGCCGAGGAAAATGTCAAAGTGGAGGTTTCAATCAGATAATGTTCCTCTTTTAATTTGATTATTTTGTTATCACTATTCGTTACTAATAACAATCCTGTTAACATGTTTCTTCTTCTTTCATATGTTGGTACTACAGTTACTGCTGCAAAGTGGCTCAAATTTGAGATTGAAGCCTTGTCGGTGCATTGGCTTACTTTATTGTCAAAACAACATCTATCGTCTAAGATTCAAGGTGAAAATTTTCATGCTCAGAGACAACTTTAAACACCATAGAACTCCATAAGTACTAGTTTAACTCTAAATATATTAATGAAATTTGAGAATACAAGAGAAATGATTATCTTAGACTAACATTGTCACACACAGCTAGGAGTTGAATGAAGATTTCATGAATGCATGCCTTCATAATTTGTTTATGATAATTAAACAGCCATAAAGATTTGTTTCGATTATAACTATTTAGTTTCTTTTCAAGGAGTTTATTACACCTTTACTTCAAACCCCAAAAATTAAACATTTTCATGAATGACTGCCTTATGATCATCAAGATTTTCAAAACACTATGATTCTGAATTATATTCTCTAATATGCTAATTCTGATTCAAACAACATATTTCATCAGTTGATCTCACGTAAATTTCATCTCCAATTTCATCAGTTGAATTTGCTTCTCTTGTAATCAATTTGTATATTCACCAACCTATTTTAAACTTCTAGTCTGTTGTTCTTCTGATTGTGGCTGGTTAAATGACTTTACACAATGTATAAGGATTTATGTGCTATTTATATAAATTTATTGGTAACTTTGAAAGAGGAAGGGAAGAACGGATCAACATGGAGGATATTCTCATTGAAAGAATTACAAGCTTCTACAAACACTTTTAATATGACAACAAGCTCACTGAAGATAAATGAAACATCACTAATTTCCTATTTTTTATGTTTTTGTTTTAAGTGATACCTTTGTCAAAGATGAGGTTTTATTGGTGAGTTTATATTTCTACTTTGTCCTGATTTCCCAATTCTTTTAATTAGGTCTTGAAGTGGAGACTAGGCGACAATACCTAGAGACCATTGCAATTTCTCATATGTGATTGGCGAATCACAAATACAAAGACAAGGTTTTGACTTGCAATTCCTTTTGATGGGGTTGCTTAAGCTAAACTATTCAGAACATAAAAGTAATTTTTTGTTGGTGTTCCAATAGTGCTTAGTTTGTAACACTTGGGAGATGATGTTCTAGCTCTAGAAGACTCAGAAATGGATGCTGCTCACCTTCACCTCATAAAGTTTGTCCAAGAAAGGAGATGCTAAGGTAAAGTGTTAGTCGAGCCATTTAAAATTTAAATGACTGAATAAGCCCCAATCTTGGGGGAACTTGTCATATAAATTTCAGAATTTTATTGTTGCATGCTAGTAATTAATGTTTTTTGCTCTTGCAATGTTTATCCAACACTTACCAAGCTACTAAAATATTTTATAAAAATGCAAGTCGACTGCAGAGTATAAAAAAGCCTCCTTTTTTCAAAACATCAAGGTAGCTTCAAACACTCCAAGTTCTTTACTTGTTCCGAGAATACAAAAACCTCTTGAGTTTCTAATAGGCCTTAATGACTCTTTTTTCGGGATTATTTTTTATAATAGCATGTCTTTTCCGTGAAACCTTTAAATGACTGGGGTTTCAAATGCATCAACATGAGTGTGCTCTTGAATCACTCGAGCTGTATACGGGGTATGCTCTTAAATCATAGTTCTTTAGTTGTACTAATCGACATTTGTTCTCTTTCAAATTACAGACTTTTTTACATGTGACTCCTAGGCTCCTCTTCAAGCTTACAGCTTTTTACTAGGTATGTTTTTTGATCTTTTTATTTTTAGTTGTAACAACCGACTTCCATTCTTTTTCTAGTTTCATTCTTTTCTACTCTCTGACTCTCCTAAGTCCTATCAATAACTTTGCTATTTCAAGCTTAAAGCTATTTACGAGGCATATTTTCTTGTAACTTATTCCTTCTATTGTACTAACATACTTTCATTCTCATTTTCATGCTTCACTACCCCAAGGACTTGTAGACTCCTATTGACATAACCTATAATATATTTACGAGCACGTTCTCAGATATTAATGCTTCTTTAGTTGTACTAACCGATTTTCATTCTCTTTCATATTTCAGGATTTTCTACACGAAAGTCACAAACTCCAATTCATGGTCCAACTCTTTCAAGCCTAAAGCCTTTTTACGAGATATGCTCTTAAATCTTACTTCTTTTTAGTTGTGCTAACTGACTTCCATTCTCTTTATGCTTTTCTTCACGGGGTCAATCTTACTTTTTCAGTTGTCATAGCCGACTAATATGCGTTTTTCAAATTTCTTCTTAGGACTACCCAGCTCCATTGAACCCCCAACTCTTTCAAGGATAGAGCTTTTTTGAGGTATGTTCTTGAAACTTATCTTAGTTACGCTAATTGACTTTCATTCTCTTTCAAAGTTCTAGTTTTTCTACATGGGACTCCCATGCTTCTATTGAAAGCCTAGTTGTTTCTTCGAGCTTAGAGCATTTTACGTGGTATGCTCTTTGTAAGACCCCGAATCCGAGAGATCTCACGGTCGGATCTACACATCATATACGTAGTTATTAAACTAAAATTTCAATTTACATAAGTAGGATTGTTCAAAACTTTGATTACATCATTTTTAATAAGATAAGAATATATATTTTAGCTAAACATAGACTAGTAAAGCTAGGATGCTAGTCTTGAAAAATGCCGGCTAACTCTCATACCGATGCCAAGTTGTCATCTTTAATCAACACAAATTTTCTTTAACCTTGTATGCATACCAAAAATCAACCTTGTTAAGTGATTTTTAGATTCTATGGTTTACTTTTAGGGTTTAGATTTTAGAATTTAGCGTTTAACTTTTCAGGTTTAGCTTTTAGTGTTTAATGTTTAGCTTTAGGGTTTAGCTTTTAGCATTTAAAATTATGTATTTATCATTTAACATTTAGTTTAGAGTTTAGCTTTTACTATTTACCAATTAGGTTTTAGCTTGTTTTTCCATATTTCATAAAAGTTTCATAGCAGAAAGTTTGACCTTAAAGGTTTTTATATTATTTCCTAATTTCAAATATTGAAATGTAGTTTTCAATTATTATAAATTGACCATAAAAGTTTTATGCTTTAAATATGACTATAATATTTTTTAATTTGAATAATAAGGATATAGCTATCTAACTATAGCAAAACTTACAATATATATTTACATGTTAGGTATCACAATGGGAGTAGGTTCTAGCTGAAGCAATCAAACACTTTATCACACAATAGAAAAGAAGTAGACACGAGAGAATTATAGTAGTTTGGTCAAAGTTACTTACACTCTGCAACTAAGGTTTACATTATAATTATGCTCAAGAATACAATTACATCATGGGTCTATTTATAATACTATATTAGGGTTGTAATTAAGGCGATAACTTTTGTTGACAAGCAGCCTAGCAAAATAACCTTAATTTCCCTAGGGCCAGTTGTCCCTTTCTTTTGTCGACCAGCAGCCTAGCAAAACAAACTCGAGCTCAGCTTGACTTGACCAAAGCCTTCACAACCCAACAATCTCCCATTTAAAGGAGTTGTAAAAGTCAACAAACACCATGCAAGTAACCTATATCTAGTAACTCTAGTATTCTTCATATCTAACTCTTCCAAGCTTCGATTCTCATAAGCTAAGATTTCATCATAACTACTAGTTGCACCGTTGCTCATCAAGTACATGAGGGTACAGTTGAACCTCCCCTGAGCTCCACCCCATTTACTATATCTTAACTAGTATGCATGACCCACGAGCTCCAAAGATAACCTGAGAACCATCATTACTCTTTTCGTTCAGCAAGACATCACTAGAAGAGATTTTATCACTTAGAGTAGTAGTCTTTAAAAACTCAATGTTGTTTTATGATTGTACCTGACCTGGTTTAGACCTCCAATTCTCGTTCAGCAAGACATCACTAGAAGGTTTCGGTCTTGCAATTTCCTCAGCGGGTACTTCCACCGTGTATAATGATCCCTACTTGTTTCCACGAGCGATAACCAGATTTCCTTTATTTACCTTTTTTTACCTCCACTAAACTTTACTTCTTGTCCCTATTCATCCGGTTGACTAACATAGATAAAATTTCCGTTGAAAGCTGGAATCACCAACTTTCTTCAAGTCCCAATAGGTTCCCAATGGAGTTAAAATATTAACATCACCTATGCCAGTAACATCAATGACATTACCATTTGCTATTCTTACCTACCAAAGTTGCCCACTTGTAGATTCACCAATGTTTCCCCTCTATGCATGGCGTGAAATGAAGATCCAGAATCCAAAACCCAAGAGTTCACGTTATTTTTAGCTTCGTGTAGTAAAACGTCATCATCACATGTGTCTTTAGCATTGTTTACTTTACTACTTTATCCATATTTAGTTTTGGACACTGACTTCTAACATGTCCAATCTCATCACAACTCCAGCACATCTCACCTAGCAAAATGTCTTGGACCCCTTAAATGTTACACAATCAATCCCCGCAAACTAGTAACAACCGTTATAGTTGTCATAGCCTATTAAATTATGTCGGCTAATGTGCTCTTTATTTTAGTAATATTCCTAATAGTCTAGGGTACCTTGATGTAATTAGTTTCTCTTTATATTAAGTTTTAATTCTTCTATTATTCAATAAGTCGAAACCTCCTTTACATTCTGATTTGGTATCAGAGCCAAATTAGGCTCAACCCTAATTCGCAACCACCATTAGCGACCGATCTCCATTTTTTTTTCTTGCCTCCTACGCAGTTCATCATCAACGCAGCAGTGAGCAGGGTTTATATTCCATCCGAGGCATACTATGGTAAAGACTCATTACTTGTTGGTAACGGTAATTCATTACCCATAATTCATATTGGTTCATCCAACATCCACTCATCCAACAAAACTTTCAAACTTTCTGACATTCTTCATGTTCCTGAACTAAAACAAAATCTTTTATCTGTTCAAAAATTCTGCCTTGACAATAATGTCTTCTTTGAATTTCACTCTTCTTATGTTGTTGTGAAGGACGAGTCTACACGAACTACCCTCCTTACGGGCCCCTGTGAGCAGGGTTTATATTCCATCCGCCTTCCACAATTCAAGTCTCTACCCAAGGTTGCCTTCACTGTTGTCAAAGCTTCATCAAATATTTGGTATCACCGTTTAGGACACCCTCATGCTCAAGTTCTTCGTTCAATTATTTCTCATTATTCTTTACCTGTTTTGGACAAATTAAATAATGAATTGTGCTCTTCTTGTCAAATAGGAAAATCTTCTAAATTATCTTTATCTAATTCTGCTTTTCGTAGTACTAATATTTTAGATCTTGTTTATTGTGATGTTCAGGGTCCTTCTCCCTCACTGTCTCTTGATGACCACCGTTATTTCTTGTTATGTGTTGATCATTGTACTCGTTATATGTGGATTTATCCTTTAACACAAAAATCTGATGTTTATATCACCTTAACAAATTTCATCACCCTGGTTGAACGTCGATTTAACACCAAATATATATGCATTCAATCCGATTGGGGTGGAGAATTTCGACCCCTTACCAACTTGTGTCGTAACCTTGGCATCATTCATTGACGTTCTTGTCCACATACAAGCGAACAAAATGGCATTGTTAAACGTCGCCTTCATCATGTTTTGGAAACTGGTCGTCTCTCTTGGCTCACTCCAGTCTTCCTCAGCGTTTCAGGTATTTTGCCTTTGAAACAGCTGTGTACTTAATTAACCAGGCTACCATCTCGCGTTTCCTCAAACAAATCTCCCTTTAAGCATGTTTTTAAACGTAAATCTAATTACTCGTTTCTAAGAGTCATTGGTTCTCAATGTTTTCCTTATCTTCGCCCGTATAACCATCATAAAATTAAGTTTCGTTCCACTCCTTGTGTCTTCCTCGGCTACAGTCCTTCTCACCACGGTTATCGGTGCTTTGATCCTTCCACTAACCGCATCTATATAGCTCGACATGTTCGCTTCAATGAACAACTCTTTCCCTATCAACCATCACCTACTCCACCACCGTAACCTGCTTCCCCATATATCTTATTTTTCCTAATCCTCCACCTGGCTTCCCATCGAACCTACCCAACCTTCCTCTGCACCATCGACTTCATCTTTGACATCTCCTTCCCCACCCCACATGCCTACTCCGCCACCACCAACACTTCCCACTCAACCCACTCCACCTCCCATTCCTAATCCGCAACCACCTCCACCTTCTACTCAATCACAGCCGGCCCCACGCACCCGACCGATCAACCTTTGTCCCAATCCAAAACAACCCGACCGTTACACCCCTGCTGCCTATACCACCACCACCTCTTCTTCCTCACTCGTAAATAGAAAACCGTGTCTCGCTCCTCAACAAAATCTTAGTATAAAGCCATTGCGGATACAGTTGGAGAATTAATGTGGCTGAAGTCTCTTCTTCGAGAACTTGGCTTGGATAGTGGAGCACCAACACTTTGGTGTGATAATCTTAGAGCAACTTATCTTACGGCCAATCCAGTTTTTCATGCCAGAACAAAAAATGTTGAAGTTGACTATCATTTCGTTCGTGAACAAGTTACTCAGGGAAAGCTCAATATCAAGTTTATCTCCACAAACGATCAAATAGCTGATATCTTTACCAAGCCCTTATCTTCTAAAGAATTTGAGTTCCTCAGATCCAACTTGCAGATTGCTAATTGCCCTTGAACTTGTGGGGGGAATATTAAACTATGTCGGCTAATGAGCTCTTTATTTTAGTATAATATGTGTTACACCAATACACCATAGAAGCTAACATGGACATGATCAAGTTGAGATCATTAATATGATCCGTAACTGAATCTCCCTCGTTTATTCGAGTCATGAATAACTCCCCAATCAATAACACCTTATTGGCAGCAAACGACTTTTCATGCATATTTAACATATTTGTTTTCATACCACAAGCCGTGGTTTCGTGCATAACGTTAAAGACAACCCTACTTGTCAAAGCTAATGTAATGGCCCTTTCGGCCTTCTTGTCCTTTGAGATCCAAATCGCTTCTTCGGCTTTCTCCATTCTAGCCGACTTTTCTTCCAATACTACATCTAAATCTTTTTCACCAAAGCAATGCTTCTATTTGCATCTACCACCAAGCAAAATCGACCCCGTTAAACTTTTCAATTCGCACCCTCCCGTATTCAACCATTGTTAACCAGCAACCTAGCAAAACAAGCCCGAGCCCAACCCCATGAAAGCCTTCAAAATCCAACATTGTCAACTTATTATTCATTAGAATTTGATCATAAAACATTTGTTGTTTGAAGTTCATTCAAAGTTTTCTAGTCTCCTTAACTTTAGTTAAACATACAATATGTGAATTTTATAACCAGTAGACGTAGAAGAACTGAAAGATGCTGAGATATAACGGAGATCTGTTACTACAGAACAATATTTCCATAAATCATTGCATTAATATGTTATGTACTTGAATGGGATGATGATAATATTTCACGGGTTACTAATATATTATTTGGTTATTGTGTTTTATACTACATACCGGTGTTGGAGAAGGATTCCAATTAGGCCTTTCTTTAGCAAGACTTGTATTCCCACAACTAACAAATGATTGTTTTTGCAAATCAGCACTTAACTATATCTACCCAGCTCCATTGAACCTCAACTCTTTCAAGCATAGAGCTTTTTGTGAGGTATGTTCTTGAAACTTATTTTAGTTAAGCTAATCGACTTTCATTCTCTTCTTTAAATTTCTAGTTTTTTCCACATGGGACTCCCATGCTTCTATTGAAAGCCTACTTGTTGCTTCGAGCTTAGAGCATTTTACAAGGTATGCTCTTTGTAAGGCCCCGAATCCGAGAGACCTTATGGTCGTATTTGCCCATCATATACATAGTTATTAAACTAAAATTTCATTTAACATAAGTAAGATTGTTTAAAACTTTGTTTACATCATTTTCAATTTGATAAGAATAGATATTTTAGCTAAACATAGACTACTAAAGCTAGGATGATAGTCTTGAAAAATGTCGACCAACTCTAATACCATGCCTAGTTGTCATCTTTAATCAACACAAATTTTCTTTAACCTTAGATGCATACTAAAAAACAACCTTATTAAGTGATTTTAGCTTCTATGGTTTACTTTTAGGGTTTAGCTTTTAAATTTTAGTGTATAACTTTTCGGGTTTAGCTATTCGGGTTTAGCTTTTAGTGTTTAATGGATAGTTCTAGGAATTTAGCTTTTAACATTTAGCGTTATGTATTTTATCATTTAACATTCAGTTTTAGAGTTTAGCTCTTACTATTTACCAATTAGAATTTTTTTCATATTTCATTAATTGACCATAAAAGCTTCATACCATAAAGTTTGACCTTAAAGGTTTTTATATTTTTTCCTAATTTCAAATAATGAAATGTAGTTTTCAACTATTATAAATTGACCATAAAAGTTTTATGCTTAAAATATGACCATAATTTTTTTTAATTGAATAACAAGGATATAGCTATCTAACTTAAACTAAACTTACAAGGCAATAACTATAATAGGATTGTAATTAAGGCAATAACCAAGTAACCTAGATCTAGTAACTCTAGTATTCTTCATATCTAAACTCTTCCAAGCTTCAATTCTCATCGGTTAAGACTTACGCATAACCCCTAGTTGCACCACCGCTCATCAAGTACATGAGGGGATATTTGAACCTCCGCCAACCCATTCTCTATATATTAACTAGTATGTACAATCCACTAGCTCTAGAGATAACCCGAGAACCATCATCACTCTTCTCGTTCGGCAAGACATCCCTAGAATAGATTTTATCACTCGGAGTAGTAGTCTTCAAAACTCAATGTTGTTTTGTGACTATACGTGTAACACGCCTCGTGCTTCCTTTATTAAACACCTAACTAGGTTTAGAGCTACAATCACGCTTTGAATCATCTTGACATCAAGTTTCAGTCTTGCAAATTGAACCTTCTTTTGCCCCTTTACTCAGCGAACCCAACTTTGTTTTGAGGAATGGCCATACTTTCCTTAGCACGTACTTCCACCATGTATAATGATCCATACTTTTTTTCCACGAACTATAATGAGATTTCCTATAGTTACCTTCCATTTACCTCCACCAAACTATACTTCTTGTCCCTATTCATTCGGTTGACTAACTTATCTCTCTTGAAAGCTGGAATTATAAACATTCTTCAAGTCCCAATAGGTTCCCAAATATTGATATGTCGCAAGATGCTAATAGTTTGAAAGAAACTAAATCCAATTTTATAATTCAAGTTTAAATGGCTACACATTATCTTGAATTCATTTAGTGTTCTTGGCTAATTCAAGTTTATGAATCACTGATGTCATATTACGGTGAGACGAGCCCCCTTTTTCCATCGTGCTCTTCGCCGTAGCTCGATTTCATAAGATCTCTTTCTGCTTGCCTCTCCTTCCTCATCTTTTCTTATCAGGTCTTCAATTGCTTTCTTTCGATCATCCATCTTTATAATCTATTTTGACTCATCTATCTTCGTGAACATAAGGGGAACCTCCATTTCGATTCACACACCAATCTTCAACACGCCTATGATGATAAATCGTTCGTTTAGAAATTGATTTTCAAATTGTGGCTAGGTAACCATCAAGATCCCCGCAGAAATCCCGTCGAGAGTCGAGTTCCATTCACAATGTGTCATGAATCCCCAATGGGTCAGTGTGACAATATTAAAATTTGCGGCGCCCAATTGCGCACCATTAATCCTCTACCTCTAATCTTTTCCTCATATCTTTCTTTCACGAGCCATGAGTTGAAATATTTGCTCGTTTGCCTGTTGAACCAAAGAAAAGGCGTGTTCGATGACTCGAGTCCCAATGCGAACTCAATGGCTTGATTGGTGGATGCGTATGATAGACTTCTAAACAAATAATTATATCATGGAACCAGAGTCTCTTGAATCCAACCACTTCAAACAATCAACCTCGTCTATTGCAAGCTTGTTCTCCCTCTCGGATCGATCTCCGAAACTTGTGTTGCATAGCGATTGATTTATAATTGCTTAACTTATGTTGTTTTACCTTTTTATTTTCAAAAAATAATTATTAGTTTAATAACATGATAATGATAACGAACTATTTTTTTTCTAGAATAGGTAATATATGACTAGTGCATGCGATAATGAGTCGACGTAGATATGCTAGTTGACTAGCCGAATGTCAAAATTGTCAACTTTTAATTTTTAATTTTATTTTAACTTGCTAGTTTTATATAAAATTTATTTTTAATGATTCATATTTTTATTTATTAAAAAAACCAATCATACAGCTTTGTTTAGGGTTTTTCTTGACAGTTGTAAAATTTGTTAAAAACCAAGTTCGTTTGAAAAATAAACTTATTTTGTTAAGATTATTATTTTTCAAACAAACCCGGTTTTAAATTTATGTTGTAATGTCCAAAAAGATGTAAAAAAAGGTGTGTTCGTATTTTTCAAAAGTGTTGAAGTATTACAAGTATTATGAGAAAAATCAAACTATATTAAAAAAATTAACTATTAAAAATCAAATTGAGTAAATTCATTACATGTCGCATCCGCTAATGAAAGTAGTAAATGCCATGCTACGTCTTTACATCCGCTAGTCATGTTAGCGGATCACTTAGAATCAAAAGATTCTCCATTGTTCATTTGTCTAGAGAACATCTTTTAACTACAAATGTTACATAGTTTGAAAAGAAAAATCTGAAAATAGCAATTTGACCAACTTCTTTCCTTAAAATGTCAATTTGACTAGTGCATCCCCCAACTATCCCCACCCCAACATGGATGTCACGGACCGCAAAATAGGTTTGTTCGAACCTACAATAAGCAATTCATATGAAACCATATGTATAGATAGAGTAGTTACAAAGGTTTGGACGAACATAAACATGTCTTTGTAACAACCCTATTTAGACACATGCTTCGTCTGAGTCGCTCATTTTAGAATTTTTTTAAGAATTGCTTGGTCTTACAGATGTTTTAAAAACAATATATAATCAAAGAGACGTTTTCAAATTTCTCTATATAAAATTAGGCATTGTACTCGCGCTCGCTGCGGGATTCATGAATAGAATAGTCTAAGGTGAAGCATCGTCATCGACTTGACCATATCATCATCTAACAAAGTTGTCTCGGAACAATTTGTTCATCACAAACACAATGACTCCAAAAAAAAGCCCGGACCAACGTAGGATAATTATCAAGTGGTCTCAGATGAACAAACGTTCAACATCATCAACCAAAGGCAAAAGAAGGAGATACAACAGGCTTTAAAAGTTGCATATATAGCTACGGTAAATGCAATCATAAAACCCACGGTAATAGTTGCTCCGTCGTTGATCTCTCCTCTTCCCGGCCGGTTGTGACTGAAGGGAGTTATGGCATTTGAGTTGAGTTACTAATAAGGTATCTTTGGAGCAATGGAGTGTAGAGAGATAATAGCAGTCTAGGGAGGGAGTCGCTGTCCATAAAGAGAATAGCTTGTGGTGTATTCCTCTCGTAGTTCCCCAGAAACATTGTGCCACACAGCCTGTTTTCCCTCTCTTAACTCTCCCTTTCCAGGAGCTGCTTCAGGAAGAAAAAATTGGCACTTTGAAATCAAGAACTATAACATTTCGTAATTTATTGGAAAATCCACTTTGATTCTCTATTAACCAATAAAGTGGGTGCCTATATTCTGGATTGGATACTGCGTGAATAGGTGATTGGCTTGGTGTTACATCTATAATCCTTAGTTAGAATTAGAATGAGATTCCAACTCAGCACCTTTTGAGGGAGGAGATCGGGGTGAGACACCCTTGCTTCCTGTCATAACCTGGTGTGACGCGGAAGGACTTTTCTGGCCATGAATTCTGGGAAAATGCTATCTGCGCCTCGTTGTCCGCCTTTACTTCTTAGTCTTTCTTTCCTTGCTGAGCCGACCGACCGCTACCTAAAAGAAGATAAGTAGTTCTTCTATCGTTCAAGGGCGGTGAAATCCCCAGAAAACAAAGAAAACAGAGGGTCTGTTGAATTTCAAGTAGTACCGGAATAACTATAGAAACATTGTCTCAGACGAATCTAGACCCGTCATCATCGACCCAAGCATTGAGGACATGACAAAACGTCACCATGGTAGGCGGGTCGGGCACCGGCAACGTCCACCGTTCAATACCACAACCCCAACATCAAAATAGATGTCACCATCGTGGAAAACAGCTGCCACCGACGACATCCACTCCTAGCATCCTCACTGTCAACGGAAGGTGAACAACCCTAAAATTATATGGTCACGACAAGGTCACTAAAGGCGTACGGCGGGGGCCACTGCTAACGTTAACACTATAACAAAGAGTCAACAACCCTAAAGGACGACGGTCGTTGTATATACGACCTCTTAACACCGTAAATCACTCCTTAACCGCAGGGTCGTCAGCAACCCTAAAATCACCTGAGGAAGCTTTGAACTTCGGCACTGCCTCCAATGCAGGCCATGCAGGCTTAGATTCGATGATGGTGGCCACCCGGAACCCTTACAAGAGGCGGATTCGGAGGATAATGGCCAGGCAAAGAGCAAAACAACAACCAAAGTGGCCTAGACTTAGATTTTTTCACGTCGTTTTTTCACCCAGGCTCGCATTTCAGCCCGCGTTACCACAACTTTGCCCATATCCCATAAAGCACATGTGAAGGGTTAA
Organism: Flaveria ramosissima; assembly: GCA_025215565.1. NCBI lineage: Eukaryota > Viridiplantae > Streptophyta > Magnoliopsida > Asterales > Asteraceae > Flaveria > Flaveria ramosissima. The sequence continues at coordinate 37,543,508 of CM046041.1, forward strand.
GATTAGAGTTAAAATAAAATTGTTTTTTTGTTAAAATGTATGATAAAAGGGTTAAAATAAAACTAACAAACCAAACGGCAAGAGTAGTAATTACATGATACGAGGAGATATCATCCAAAAAATACAAATATAACGTATATATATTAAGAAACAATATTATTTAATTAAAAATAATACATAAAATCAAAGTAGTAAAATAATTTCTTGAAAAATATAATAAAAACTTTATAGAATAATAATAATCAAGTTTTAAATTTGTTTCAATTAAGACAATATATAATTTTTTGTTTCATTTTGGTCACCCAACTTTATATGAATGTTTTTCGATACTTAAGAAACAATATTATTTAATTAAAAATAATACATAAAATCAAAGTAGTAAAATAATATCTTGAAAAATATAATAAAAACTTTATAGAATAATAATAATCAAATTTTAAATTTGTTTCAATTAAGACAATATATTATTTAAATAAAATCCATTTAAAAACAATCAATCTAACGCTACCAAGTTTATACACGAAAAACTAACACAAACAAGTACTTTTAACGAAACCATAATTAGATCGACAACAAGGTTCAAGAACAATAATCGAGAACAAGAATCTCATTTCAGTAATCTCTATTCACCTTATATCTTGTTTTTTTAGGCGCATGAGCATTGTTTCAGGCGCATGAGCATTGTTCCGGCGCACTGTTCAGGCACTTGGGCACTATTCAGGCGCATGAAGTTGATTTGAAACGCCAAACACTTAAATTAATATTGAAAAACTAAATATTTTATTATTATAAATATATATTTTTTCTTTTTTAATATTAAAACCCAACCCTGACCTCACTTCTGAAAATGTCAGATGTTTTTGGTGTTTTCTTCATGAACTTCTACTTTTAAAAACAAACCCCCAAATGGTTCTTGGTCTAAAAAACGGATGATGTGACGTTTTTAATACGTGACGTTTTAAAGGCTAAAAAAGTACTATTGGAGATGCTCTTATGATCGTTCTAGACTTACGTTTGTTTTATTATTTCACATATTGTCGATTTCTATATTTACGCGCGCGCACACACACATATATGTATATATTCGATTTATTTGTATACACAAGTATCCAACTTCTTTTGCATTTATTATTTTGATTTCTTTGTATATGCACGCACATATGTCGATGTCATTAGGCCTTTTCGTTTACGCCATTACAATTTGTTTGGGTTTCTTTGCATTACCAATTAATTAAATTTATTTACAAAGAGGTAATTCTTTTTAAATTTGTTCCAATAAACTTAAATCTAATTACCAAATGTTAACGCAAGATTATATATATAATATTAAAACACTCTTATATATGTCGATGTGTTGATCATTGTACTCGTTATATGTGGATTTATCCTTTAACACAAAAATCTGATGTTTATATCACCTTAACAAATTTCATCACCCTGGTTGAACGTCGATTTAACACCAAATATATATGCATTCAATCCGATTGGGGTGGAGAATTTCGACCCCTTACCAACTTGTGTCGTAACCTTGGCATCATTCATTGACGTTCTTGTCCACATACAAGCGAACAAAATGGCATTGTTAAACGTCGCCTTCATCATGTTTTGGAAACTGGTCGTCTCTCTTGGCTCACTCCAGTCTTCCTCAGCGTTTCAGGTATTTTGCCTTTGAAACAGCTGTGTACTTAATTAACCAGGCTACCATCTCGCGTTTCCTCAAACAAATCTCCCTTTAAGCATGTTTTTAAACGTAAATCTAATTACTCGTTTCTAAGAGTCATTGGTTCTCAATGTTTTCCTTATCTTCGCCCGTATAACCATCATAAAATTAAGTTTCGTTCCACTCCTTGTGTCTTCCTCGGCTACAGTCCTTCTCACCACGGTTATCGGTGCTTTGACCCTTCCACTAACCGCATCTATATAGCTCGACATGTTCGCTTCAATGAACAACTCTTTCCCTATCAACCATCACCTACTCCACCACCGTAACCTGCTTCCCATATATCTTTATTTTTCCTAATCCTCCACCTGGCTTCCCATCGAACCTACCCAACCTTCCTCTGCACCATCGACTTCATCTTTGACATCTCCTTCCCCACCCCACATGCCTACTCCGCCACCACCAACACTTCCCACTCAACCCACTCCACCTCCCATTCCTAATCCGCAACCACCTCCACCTTCTACTCAATCACAGCCGGCCCCACGCACCCGACCGATCAACCTTTGTCCCAATCCAAAACAACCCGACCGTTACACCCCTGCTGCCTATACCACCACCACCTCTTCTTCCTCACTCGTAAATAGAAAACCGTGTCTCGCTCCTCAACAAAATCTTAGTATAAAGCCATTGCGGATACAGTTGGAGAATTAATGTGGCTGAAGTCTCTTCTTCGAGAACTTGGCTTGGATAGTGGAGCACCAACACTTTGGTGTGATAATCTTAGAGCAACTTATCTTACGGCCAATCCAGTTTTTCATGCCAGAACAAAAAATGTTGAAGTTGACTATCATTTCGTTCGTGAACAAGTTACTCAGGGAAAGCTCAATATCAAGTTTATCTCCACAAACGATCAAATAGCTGATATCTTTACCAAGCCCTTATCTTCTAAAGAATTTGAGTTCCTCAGATCCAACTTGCAGATTGCTAATTGCCCTTGAACTTGTGGGGGGAATATTAAACTATGTCGGCTAATGAGCTCTTTATTTTAGTATAATATGTGTTACACCAATACACCATAGAAGCTAACATGGACATGATCAAGTTGAGATCATTAATATGATCCGTAACTGAATCTCCCTCGTTTATTCGAGTCATGAATAACTCCCCAATCAATAACACCTTATTGGCAGCAAACGACTTTTCATGCATATTTAACATATTTGTTTTCATACCACAAGCCGTGGTTTCGTGCATAACGTTAAAGACAACCCTACTTGTCAAAGCTAATGTAATGGCCCTTTCGGCCTTCTTGTCCTTTGAGATCCAAATCGCTTCTTCGGCTTTCTCCATTCTAGCCGACTTTTCTTCCAATACTACATCTAAATCTTTTTCACCAAAGCAATGCTTCTATTTGCATCTACCACCAAGCAAAATCGACCCCGTTAAACTTTTCAATTCGCACCCTCCCGTATTCAACCATTGTTAACCAGCAACCTAGCAAAACAAGCCCGAGCCCAACCCCATGAAAGCCTTCAAAATCCAACATTGTCAACTTATTATTCATTAGAATTTGATCATAAAACATTTGTTGTTTGAAGTTCATTCAAAGTTTTCTAGTCTCCTTAACTTTAGTTAAACATACAATATGTGAATTTTATAACCAGTAGACGTAGAAGAACTGAAAGATGCTGAGATATAACGGAGATCTGTTACTACAGAACAATATTTCCATAAATCATTGCATTAATATGTTATGTACTTGAATGGGATGATGATAATATTTCACGGGTTACTAATATATTATTTGGTTATTGTGTTTTATACTACATACCGGTGTTGGAGAAGGATTCCAATTAGGCCTTTCTTTAGCAAGACTTGTATTCCCACAACTAACAAATGATTGTTTTTGCAAATCAGCACTTAACTATATCTACCCAGCTCCATTGAACCTCAACTCTTTCAAGCATAGAGCTTTTTGTGAGGTATGTTCTTGAAACTTATTTTAGTTAAGCTAATCGACTTTCATTCTCTTCTTTAAATTTCTAGTTTTTTCCACATGGGACTCCCATGCTTCTATTGAAAGCCTACTTGTTGCTTCGAGCTTAGAGCATTTTACAAGGTATGCTCTTTGTAAGGCCCCGAATCCGAGAGACCTTATGGTCGTATTTGCCCATCATATACATAGTTATTAAACTAAAATTTCATTTAACATAAGTAAGATTGTTTAAAACTTTGTTTACATCATTTTCAATTTGATAAGAATAGATATTTTAGCTAAACATAGACTACTAAAGCTAGGATGATAGTCTTGAAAAATGTCGACCAACTCTAATACCATGCCTAGTTGTCATCTTTAATCAACACAAATTTTCTTTAACCTTAGATGCATACTAAAAAACAACCTTATTAAGTGATTTTAGCTTCTATGGTTTACTTTTAGGGTTTAGCTTTTAAATTTTAGTGTATAACTTTTCGGGTTTAGCTATTCGGGTTTAGCTTTTAGTGTTTAATGGATAGTTCTAGGAATTTAGCTTTTAACATTTAGCGTTATGTATTTTATCATTTAACATTCAGTTTTAGAGTTTAGCTCTTACTATTTACCAATTAGAATTTTTTTCATATTTCATTAATTGACCATAAAAGCTTCATACCATAAAGTTTGACCTTAAAGGTTTTTATATTTTTTCCTAATTTCAAATAATGAAATGTAGTTTTCAACTATTATAAATTGACCATAAAAGTTTTATGCTTAAAATATGACCATAATTTTTTTTAATTGAATAACAAGGATATAGCTATCTAACTTAAACTAAACTTACAAGGCAATAACTATAATAGGATTGTAATTAAGGCAATAACCAAGTAACCTAGATCTAGTAACTCTAGTATTCTTCATATCTAAACTCTTCCAAGCTTCAATTCTCATCGGTTAAGACTTACGCATAACCCCTAGTTGCACCACCGCTCATCAAGTACATGAGGGGATATTTGAACCTCCGCCAACCCATTCTCTATATATTAACTAGTATGTACAATCCACTAGCTCTAGAGATAACCCGAGAACCATCATCACTCTTCTCGTTCGGCAAGACATCCCTAGAATAGATTTTATCACTCGGAGTAGTAGTCTTCAAAACTCAATGTTGTTTTGTGACTATACGTGTAACACGCCTCGTGCTTCCTTTATTAAACACCTAACTAGGTTTAGAGCTACAATCACGCTTTGAATCATCTTGACATCAAGTTTCAGTCTTGCAAATTGAACCTTCTTTTGCCCCTTTACTCAGCGAACCCAACTTTGTTTTGAGGAATGGCCATACTTTCCTTAGCACGTACTTCCACCATGTATAATGATCCATACTTTTTTTCCACGAACTATAATGAGATTTCCTATAGTTACCTTCCATTTACCTCCACCAAACTATACTTCTTGTCCCTATTCATTCGGTTGACTAACTTATCTCTCTTGAAAGCTGGAATTATAAACATTCTTCAAGTCCCAATAGGTTCCCAAATATTGATATGTCGCAAGATGCTAATAGTTTGAAAGAAACTAAATCCAATTTTATAATTCAAGTTTAAATGGCTACACATTATCTTGAATTCATTTAGTGTTCTTGGCTAATTCAAGTTTATGAATCACTGATGTCATATTACGGTGAGACGAGCCCCCTTTTTCCATCGTGCTCTTCGCCGTAGCTCGATTTCATAAGATCTCTTTCTGCTTGCCTCTCCTTCCTCATCTTTTCTTATCAGGTCTTCAATTGCTTTCTTTCGATCATCCATCTTTATAATCTATTTTGACTCATCTATCTTCGTGAACATAAGGGGAACCTCCATTTCGATTCACACACCAATCTTCAACACGCCTATGATGATAAATCGTTAGTTTAGAAATTGATTTTCAAATTGTGGCTAGGTAACCATCAAGATCCCCGCAGAAATCCCGTCGAGAGTCGAGTTCCATTCACAATGTGTCATGAATCCCCAATGGGTCAGTGTGACAATATTAAAATTTGCGGCGCCCAATTGCGCACCATTAATCCTCTACCTCTAATCTTTTCCTCATATCTTTCTTTCACGAGCCATGAGTTGAAATATTTGCTCGTTTGCCTGTTGAACCAAAGAAAAGGCGTGTTCGATGACTCGAGTCCCAATGCGAACTCAATGGCTTGATTGGTGGATGCGTATGATAGACTTCTAAACAAATAATTATATCATGGAACCAGAGTCTCTTGAATCCAACCACTTCAAACAATCAACCTCGTCTATTGCAAGCTTGTTCTCCCTCTCGGATCGATCTCCGAAACTTGTGTTGCATAGCGATTGATTTATAATTGCTTAACTTATGTTGTTTTACCTTTTATTTTCAAAAAATAATTATTAGTTTAATAACATGATAATGATAACGAACTATTTTTTTTCTAGAATAGGTAATATATGACTAGTGCATGCGATAATGAGTCGACGTAGATATGCTAGTTGACTAGCCGAATGTCAAAATTGTCAACTTTTAATTTTTAATTTTATTTTAACTTGCTAGTTTTATATAAAATTTATTTTTAATGATTCATATTTTTATTTATTAAAAAACCAATCATACAGCTTTGTTTAGGGTTTTTCTTGACAGTTGTAAAATTTGTTAAAAACCAAGTTCGTTTGAAAAATAACTTATTTTGTTAAGATTATTATTTTTCAAACAAACCCGGTTTTAAATTTATGTTGTAATGTCCAAAAAGATGTAAAAAAGGTGTGTTCGTATTTTTCAAAAGTGTTGAAGTATTACAAGTATTATGAGAAAAATCAAACTATATTAAAAAAATTAACTATTAAAAATCAAATTGAGTAAATTCATTACATGTCGCATCCGCTAATGAAAGTAGTAAATGCCATGCTACGTCTTTACATCCGCTAGTCATGTTAGCGGATCACTTAGAATCAAAAGATTCTCCATTGTTCATTTGTCTAGAGAACATCTTTTAACTACAAATGTTACATAGTTTGAAAAGAAAAATCTGAAAATAGCAATTTGACCAACTTCTTTCCTTAAAATGTCAATTTGACTAGTGCATCCCCCAACTATCCCCACCCCAACATGGATGTCACGGACCGCAAAATAGGTTTGTTCGAACCTACAATAAGCAATTCATATGAAACCATATGTATAGATAGAGTAGTTACAAAGGTTTGGACGAACATAAACATGTCTTTGTAACAACCCTATTTAGACACATGCTTCGTCTGAGTCGCTCATTTTAGAATTTTTTTAAGAATTGCTTGGTCTTACAGATGTTTTAAAAACAATATATAATCAAAGAGACGTTTTCAAATTTCTCTATATAAAATTAGGCATTGTACTCGCGCTCGCTGCGGGATTCATGAATAGAATAGTCTAAGGTGAAGCATCGTCATCGACTTGACCATATCATCATCTAACAAAGTTGTCTCGGAACAATTTGTTCATCACAAACACAATGACTCCAAAAAAAAGCCCGGACCAACGTAGGATAATTATCAAGTGGTCTCAGATGAACAAACGTTCAACATCATCAACCAAAGGCAAAAGAAGGAGATACAACAGGCTTTAAAAGTTGCATATATAGCTACGGTAAATGCAATCATAAAACCCACGGTAATAGTTGCTCCGTCGTTGATCTCTCCTCTTCCCGGCCGGTTGTGACTGAAGGGAGTTATGGCATTTGAGTTGAGTTACTAATAAGGTATCTTTGGAGCAATGGAGTGTAGAGAGATAATAGCAGTCTAGGGAGGGAGTCGCTGTCCATAAAGAGAATAGCTTGTGGTGTATTCCTCTCGTAGTTCCCCAGAAACATTGTGCCACACAGCCTGTTTTCCCTCTCTTAACTCTCCCTTTCCAGGAGCTGCTTCAGGAAGAAAAAATTGGCACTTTGAAATCAAGAACTATAACATTTCGTAATTTATTGGAAAATCCACTTTGATTCTCTATCAACCAATAAAGTGGGTGCCTATATTCTGGATTGGATACTGTGTGAATAGGTGATTGGCTTGGTGTTACATCTATAATCCTTAGTTAGAATTAGAATGAGATTCCAACTCAGCACCTTTTGAGGGAGGAGATCGGGGTGAGACACCCTTGCTTCCTGTCATAACCTAGTGTGACGCGGAAGGACTTTTCTGGCCATGAATTCTGGGAAAATGCTATCTGCGCCTCGTTGTCCGCCTTTACTTCTTAGTCTTTCTTTCCTTGCTGAGCCGACCGACCACTACCTAAAAGAAGATAAGTAGTTCTTCTATCGTTCAAGGGCGGTGAAATCCCCGGAAAACAAAGAAAACAGAGGGTCTGTTGAATTTCAAGTAGTACCGGAATAACTATAGAAACATTGTCTCAGACGAATCTAGACCCGTCATCATCGACCCAAGCATTGAGGACATGACAAACGTCACCATGGTAGGCGGGTCGGGCACCGGTAACGTCCACCGTTCAATACCACAACCCCAACATCAAAATAGATGTCACCATCGTGGAAAACAGCTGCCACCGACGACATCCACTCCTAGCATCCTCACTGTCAACGGAAGGTGAACAACCCTAAAATTATATGGTCACGACAAGGTCACTAAAGGCGTACGGCGGGGGCCACTGCTAACGTTAACACTATAACAAAGAGTCAACAACCCTAAAGGACGACGGTCGTTGTATATACGACCTCTTAACACCGTAAATCACTCCTTAACCGCAGGGTCGTCAGCAACCCTAAAATCACCTGAGGAAGCTTTGAACTTCGGCACTGCCTCCAATGCAGGCCATGCAGGCTTAGATTCGATGATGGTGGCCACCCGGAACCCTTACAAGAGGCGGATTCGGAGGATAATGGCCAGGCAAAGAGCAAAACAACAACCAAAGTGGCCTAGACTTAGATTTTTTCGCGTCGTTTTTTCACCCAGGCTCGCATTTCAGCCCGCGTTACCACAACTTTGCCCATATCCCATAAAGCACATGTGAAGGGTTAAGATTAGAGTTAAAATAAAATTGTTTTTTTGTTAAAATGTATGATAAAAGGGTTAAAATAAAACTAACAAACCAAACGGCAAGAGTAGTAATTACATGATACGAGGAGATATCATCCAAAAAATACAAATATAACGTATATATATTAAGAAACAATATTATTTAATTAAAAATAATACATAAAATCAAAGTAGTAAAATAATTTCTTGAAAAATATAATAAAAACTTTATAGAATAATAATAATAATCAAGTTTTAAATTTGTTTCAATTAAGACAATATATAATTTTTGTTCCATTTAGGTCACCCAACTTTATATGAATGTTTTTCGATACTTAAGAAACAATATTATTTAATTAAAAATAATACATAAAATCAAAGTAGTAAAATAATATCTTGAAAAATATAATAAAAACTTTATAGAATAATAATAATCAAATTTTAAATTTCTTTCAATTAAGACAATATATTATTTAAATAAAATCCATTTAAAAACAATCAATCTAACGCTACCAAGTTTATACACGAAAAACTAACACAAACAAGTACTTTTAACGAAACCATAATTAGATCGACAACAAGGTTCAAGAACAATAATCGAGAACAAGAATCTCATTTCAGTAATCTCTATTCACCTTATATCTTGTTTTTTTAGGCGCATGAGCATTGTTTCAGGCGCACGAGCATTGTTCCGGCGCACTGTTCAGGCACTTGGGCACTATTCAGGCGCATGAAGTTGATTTGAAACGCCAAACACTTAAATTAATATTGAAAAACTAAATATTTTATTATTATAAATATATATTTTTTCTTTTTTAATATTAAAACCCAACCCTGACCTCACTTCTGAAAATGTCAGATGTTTTTGGTGTTTTCTTCATGAACTTCTACTTTTAAAAACAAACCCCCAAATGGTTCTTGGTCTAAAAAACGGATGATGTGACGTTTTTAATACGTGACGTTTTTAAAGGCTAAAAAAGTACTATTGGAGATGCTCTTATGATCGTTCTAGACTTACGTTTGTTTTATTATTTCACATATTGTCGATTTCTATATTTACGCGCGCGCGCACACACATATATGTATATATTCGATTTATTTGTATACACAAGTATCCAACTTCTTTTGCATTTATTATTTTGATTTCTTTGTATATGCACGCACATATGTCGATGTCATTAGGCCTTTTCGTTTACGCCATTACAATTTGTTTGGGTTTCTTTGCATTACCAATTAATTAAATTTATTTACAAAGAGGTAATTCTTTTTAAATTTGTTCCAATAAACTTAAATCTAATTACCAAATGTTAACGCAAGATTATATATATAATATTAAAACACTCTTATATAGTTAAGTGACCTAAAAAAATATGGATGATTTAATTGAAATAAAGTTAAAATTTGATTATTAATCTATAAAATATTCCCAAATATATATAACTTTTACAATTTACAATGGTTAATAGAACGAAACTAGTATTAAGCCCCCCGCATTGCGCTGGGGGAGTAAAAGCATATCAAGTAACACCAATGACGCATCATCGTCTGTGACCACTTACACCCAAAAACTCGTATTAAAAAAAATAAAAACGAAAAAAATAATAAACCGAACGAAAAGTACGCATAAAAACGTTGAACCACGAAGGCAAAACATAAAACACATAAAACAATATATAATTTAAAAAGTATGGGGGATGAAAGATGAAAATAAAAAGAATATTAAGATTAAATTTTAAAAAATGTAAAAAGATTAGATTAAAATATTAAAAAAAATTAGAGTTATAAGAAAAAAACAAAGTTGGGTAAAAAAATAATACCACCCACTAAGAAGCAGAAAAAGTTTTAATTATTATTATATAAATTATTCAAAAAATATGTAAGTTTTTACAATTACATTACAATGGTTAATGGTTAATAAAACAAATATAATAAAGGAAAGGTACGAAATCGTAATAATGGTGAAGATACGAGGAGATACGGTACTGACAATGGACATAACAATAATAATAATAAAATAATAAAACAGCGATTCGTACAACATCCAGAAAAGACAAAATAGGGCCATGATTCTGAAAGATGTTCATCATCTTCTTCAATACCTTCATTCTAACACCATATTCCATTAAATCAAATGATCCATTAAATTCTGATCAATCGCCGCCGGAGATATCAACTGCGACGACGATTTCCGATCAATCGCCGCCGGAGAAGCAACACGGCGTCGTTCCGGTGCTCAATCAGTCAACTGAAAAGCCCCTTCTCCTTCTTCTTCTGATGTTTCATCTCCGGTAAACTTCCATTTCTGATGAATTGCTGTCATAACTCTTCGTCTTATTCTACTCTTCAATTTACTACTTGCTTTGCTTATTGTTTATGTTATACAGACTATGAATTTTTAGGGTTTTTGTGTCTGTTAAGTTACACAGCACAGGGGGATGTCATCAGATTCTTTTTCTTTCAACGACTAATTAGAAACCTAACGAGTTTTTTCTTACTTTTAGTTAGGGTGGTTTTTGTGTGCTTCGCCTCATTTCGCTGTTCTGTTATCTACCTAGGGTTTGGTTTGGGGTTACTAATATAAAAATGTTGATTTTTGTTACTAATAGGAGTGTCTTATCTCTAGAATATTGTTATTTCTCCCTAATTTCATGTTATGTTATACAGACTATGAATTTTTAGGTTTTTGTGTGCTTCGCTACCTGTTAAGTTACACAGCACAGGGGGATGCCATCAGATTCTTTTTCTTTCAACGACTAATTAGAAGCCTAACGAGTTGTTTTTCTTACCATAAACTCTGTTTTAATTAGGGTTTTAGAGTTTTAATTAGGGTATTTGTGTGCTTCGCTACCTGTTAAGTTACACAGGGGATACAATCAGATTGTTTTTCTTTCAACGCCTAATTAGAAGCCTAACGAGTTTTTTTTACCATAAACTCAGTTTTAATTAGGATTTTAGAGTTTTAATTAGGGTTTTAGAGAGTAGGGAGAATGCGGTGCCTTATTTTTACAAAATTTGTTACTAATAGGAGTGTCTTATCTCTAGAATAGGGAGAATGCGGTGTTCTGTTATTTCCTTTTTATTTCTCCCTGTACTCTTCTAATTTCATGTTATGTTGCTTCCTTGAAGGTGTCTCTCTAAAAAGGGTGGGTACTAATTTTATCTTCTGTTCCTTCAATTGCAGTTGCCTCTAGCCCAAAGGGCGGGGATGGATATGGTTCAGACTCTCAATAACTAATTTACTATCTTGAGTTTACTTTATCACTCGTTAATCGTTTAGTTTTATTGTTGTTTCATATTAGTGACAGATAGTTATTTCTGTTTCAGATTCGTGATGGCTGGTTGAGGCTCACTGAAACCGAGATCGAGGACATTCAACACCATAAACGGCCCTAAAGCGGATATGTGGTGTTCTGGCAGACACTCGAAGAAGTGAAGAGGTTTTCCATATATTCCAACAAGGCGGAAGCTGATTTCTTTTGTTTTAATCTATAAAGCAACTTCAATCCTGATGTGATTTTTATTTTCATTATTTCTTAAACAGGTTCTCATGGTTACTAAGCGTACAGCTGCCCTAAAGAGGTACTAGCCTTGGGATTGTTCTTGATGGGGTGTGGTTTTGGTTGGTTAATGCTAGGATTAAGAGGGTGTTTCTCGCGATCTAAGAGAGTTCGATTGGGAGGTGGTTTTATATCAAGGATACTTCGCATATGCCGAATTTGTTGGAGTTTGAGTATGGGAATGCGAGGGATGCGCGAAGGCATCCCTTGTACAAGTGATCGGAACGATGGAACTATGGAAGAATGATCGATACAGATTTTTGTTTTTTATGCTATGGTAAGTATGATGTATATGCTCATACTGTTTTATTGATATCATAAGGGTGTTTGGATGTCTTTTGTTGAAGTGATTATTGCGACTTGAAAACCAGAATAAGAGAAGCAGATAATTTGTTGATCAATGTTAGGTAGGTAATTTTATGATTGCATAAACACTTAGATGCACCTTTGAGTCGCAATAATTTGTTAATTGCACATCCAAATGCTACTGATAAGATTGCTCTGATATTGTTTAAGGAAAAAGATTAATCTGATATGGTTACTCATGTTAATTTGGTTTTTAATGAACAATTTTTTGTTGATTCTTGTGAGATGGAGTGGATAAAGTAATGCCTTAATGATGCTCATTTGTACAGTTATGTAGTTATATGCATGCTTTTACATTTTGTTCTTAAAATGAAGTGTAAGTTAGGAAAGAAAAGAAAGTCAATTAATTATAAATGTTTTCTGCATGTTCTCGAGTCGGAAGGAAAGAAAGAGGTGTTATGTTTTTTTGGTCACAAATACATGAAAGCTTTTAGGCTTTTTCCATTTCTTTCTAAATCCTTCCCTTTCTCTCCACACTTGAAGTATGTATAGATTATGTTTACTTTATCACTTGTTGATCATTTAGTTTTTTTTTGTTTCAGATTAGTGACGGATGGTTATTGTTGTTTCAGATTAGTGATGGCTGGTTGAGGCACTCTGAAGCCGAGAGGACATTCAACACCATAAACGACCCTAAAACCGATATCTGGTCTTCTTGCAAACACTCGAAGAAGTGAAGAGGTTTTCCATATATTCCAACAAGGTGGTAAACATTCAAGCTGTTTTCTTTTGTTTAAATATGTAAAGCAACTTCAATCCTGATGTGATTTTTATTTTGTTTATTTCTTAAACAGGTTCTCATGGTTACTAATTGTACAGCTGCACTTGCCTGCTTACCTTTGGTTTGGTTGATTGTGATCTATTTGGCTTTGACTTTTTAACAATTATTTCTTAAATTAAGGCTATGTACTAACTGTATAACGTGATGCTAATCAAACAGAAAAGAGGACGGAAAGAAGGAATCAACATGGAGGAATATGGCAAGATATGTAAATAATACATCCCTTCTTTCCATTATTATAAGTTTTCTTTTTAGTAATTGATTATTATTATTATTATTGACTGGGGGTTAAGTGTTCTAGACTTATATTGAAGATTTAGATTTTGTTAATTGAAACATGTATTTATTATTATTATTATTATTATTATTGACTAGTGTGTGTGTTGGGTATTAATCCTGTTACTTGCCACATTAATTACAGAAACGAGATAATTTTTTTTTTGACTTTTTAACAGTTTTTTCTTAAATTAAGGCTATGTACTAACTGTATAACGTCATGCTAATCAACTTTTTATGGTTCAACTTTAGCCGTACTAGATAATTCAGGCTTTTCTACACGAGACTCACAAGCTCCTAATTATGGTTCAACTTTTTCAAGCTTAGAGCTTTTTACGTGGTAATTTCTTGAAACTTACTTCTTTTTAGTTTTGCTAACCAACTTCCACTCTCTTTAGGCTTTTCTTCATGGGGCTCCTAGGCAACTCTTGATATCCCAACTCTTTCAGGCTTAAACCTTTTTATGAGGTATGTTCTTCAATCTCACTTGTTCACTTTAGTTGTACTAGCCAACTTCTATTCTTTTTTAAATTTCTTCATTGGTCTCCCAAGTTCCTGTTTACCAGCCAACTCTTTCAATCCTAGAGCCTATTACGAGGTATGTTCTTGATTCTTACTTATTAACGGTTATGCTAACCAATTTTCATTTTCTTTCAATTTTCTGGCTTATTCTGCTGGGTTAATCAGATTTTTCATGGGTCTTGGGTCAATGCCATGGGTTGGGTCAGCAGTTATTTTTTAATTCACACGTATATTACATTTTTTAATCAGTTATTTTGTATGTTTGTTAATTATGTTTTGTGCTCTTCAGGCCCAAATACATGAAAGCTTGTAGGTTCTTTCCACTTATTTTCAAATCCTTCTCTTTCTCTCCCCACTTTTAAGTATGTATAGAATAGGCTTAATCTTATTAGTAGGAAGATAGGCATGCCTAGGATTTGAATTGCTTAGAATTAGCAGTGTTGTATGTCCATTTCATACGTCATCTTTGAGTAGGATGTTGGAAGCTGTAAGGAAACAAATGCCTTGCATGATCGGGTGTTTTACTACCCTCTTTGGCCCCGTCAGTGCTTAAGTGTTTCATTTATATACTTCGTGGTATAATTTAGAACCTTGCATGATCTGGACGGTTGAGAGTGCTCTATCTAGTTTACCTTCTGACTTGATGAACCAAAACTAGAAACTTGGTTTTTCATCCACGGTGGTGATGAGGATTGAGGACAGTTGATTGACCATAATTCTCATGACAAGTTGCAGCATGTCATCTTCTGATAAATTTTTAGTTAAAATTTGTTACTTTCGTTTGTTGTCACCTCAAATATTGATATTTTCTTCGTGGCTGACGTGATGATTTTTTAATCGCGCTAGCAATTAGCCGAGATATTTGTAATTATGAGCTGTATATGATTAATCAATTTATTATAGGATGTATATCATTAGTCGATTTATAGGCTAGTTAGTTAGGAATGATTGAGAATTGTAATCCTTTACATATTTATATAAGGATGGATGTACTCTATATATATTCAAGGGATATCAACTAGAACACAAACTTAAATCTCCTACTCTAATAAAAGGGTATCTTGGGATAACACGTGTCAATACCACAATTATCCTCATCAAAATCCCCCCCCCCCCTCTCTATCTGTTATTAAATATTATCTTAATTACTAATACTATTATTTATCACATTTGTAAATTTATTAGATAAAAAATTTCCAAATAAATAAATTTTATAAAATAATAATTTTTTCTAAAGCATAAAACTTTTTTAAAAATACAAAATATTTTAAAATTGATATTTTTAAAAAGTCAATTTTTTTAAAGCAAAAATAATTAAATTTGGGAGATATAATAAGAAAATTTTTAAAAATGACATTTTATATGGTTTGTTTTAGAACAGAATGCTTATTTTTTTGGAAAAAGAATTTAAAAACAAATTTTTAGAATGTAGATATAATGTTTTATTGCTTATAGACATTTCTCATAAATAATTTCAGTCATATTATATTTTAAAATATCATTTTATAATTAATAAATTTTATTATATTAATATTTTTTTTATTAAACCCGTGTAACATACGGGTTTACTAAAGCTAGTACCAAATATTATGGTATGAGACGCAGATTCTAGCTCTGATTCCGGCAGCCCTCCACCTTTCTCTAGTCAATCTTCTTTCTTAAGCAGTCTCTTTCTAAAACAGCGCCCACAACTCTCTTCTTCTACGATTGTTCCAATGGATACTAAAATACATCCTGCCATCACTGTCACTAATATCCGGAATTCCATCGCGTTCATCCTCGAGATGGAGAGTGGACAATATAATTCTTGGGTTGAACTTTTTCGAATTCACTATCGCGCCTTCCAGGTCGGTAATCATCTTGATCCTACCATAGGACCCCCCTTCTTCAACACCTGTTGCTGCTTTAAACGAACAACTAGATCCCATGGACCCCAAATCGAAACCCACGAACAAGACCAAGATCGATCTCTGGAATCGCCTAGACGCTATTGTCCTTTGGTGGATATATAGCACAATCTCTAATGATTTGCTCCATACCATCCTCACACCCAACTCTATTTTTCAGGACAATCAAAACTCCCGTGCTGTATATTTGGAGCACAAGTTTGTCACCACTCCACCTTGACAACTAACCAAACATCTCTTCCTAGTGTCAAGCCTTGAAGATGCTTGTCAACCAATTAGCCAACGTTGGTTCTCCAATTAGCAATCAACGCTTAGTCTTGCAACTAATCGCAGGGTTAAACGAGACTTATGAAGGAGTTGCGATGATGATTCAACAACCGATTCCCTTACCCGAATTCTATGAGGCTTGTTCGAAGCTGGTTCTTGAAGAGACCCGCAAGTCTCATCAAGCAGCCCACACCACCAACATCACCATTTTCACCCACCCCTGCTTCACAGTCACACTCACACTGCTCTAGTACTCATGGTATCACTGCTTCAGATGCTTCCAATTACTACTCCACTCGCAGTCGTGGCCGTGGCCGTAGTGGGTGGGGTCGTGGTCGCTTTTATGGTGGGCAGGCCAGGGGAACCCCTGGGAGGACATCAACCACACCCTCCTACCCCTGGCTCACGTACTACAACCTCTTAGAACCCTCCCGCTGCACCATGGGCCTATTCCCCTTATTAGACCTGGGTTTATCCTCCCTGCCCCTACCTAACCCAAGCCTCCGGCCCAATCAAGAACACTTAGGTGTTGTTTGTTTTTTCTGCAGGAAAATGTCTGCAGTCTGCGGACCACATTTGCAGCAGAAGAGGTGGACCAAATGTCTGCAGTCTGCAAGAAGAAAACTATTTGTTTTTTAACATCTGCAGAACGCTAAAATATTCTGTAATTAAAGTATGAAAAAATATCTATACCCCACCGCACCGCGCGAGTTTCACCCACTCAAAAAATCAAACTAAGAGTAAAAAACACAAATTTGCAATAAAAATAAGTAAGCATCAATGAGACTGACTTCGATAAGATTCTTGTCCACTGTAAGTTTGTTCAAAGTCAAAGGTTCCGGTTTTATCACTGCAAAGAACATCCATTCCAGCCATTTCTTCTATCGCTATCATTCTATTTGTAATTGCTCCCTGTAGTAATCATACAAATTGTCACACATCATTTAATTCAAAACAATATCTACAAAACTATAAAACTAATAAAAGAAAGATGATGTAAGAAGTCAAAGGAACCTGTTGAGCTAATCGATGAGACCTGATAGCCATTGTTACAGAAAGAACAGTAGGCATAACAATTTGGATTCCTCCGATTAAGAGGACAAGAAGATTATCAATCTCGGGCCTATATTGCCTATCTTGAATCGGAAACATTACAATTATGGGCGACGGTGGCGAGGTGGCGACGGTGGGCGAGCAGGCGATGGTGGTGAGGTGGTTGTGAAGGGGAGTGGGGGAGGTGGGTATGTGGGGAATGAAGATGAAGGTGGGTATGTTAGGGCTCATTCAGAAGAGAAGAGGTTGGAAGAGGTTGTGAAGACGTTGTTCCACCTCTTCTCCGTGCAGAGGTGGGGAAGACGTTTTTTAATGAAACGTCTTCCAGAAAACAAACAGTATGCGAAGTAAAAACCTCTTCCCGCGTCTGCAAGCGCGCAGATGAAGAGGTGGGGAAGAGGTTTTTTCAAAAAACAAACACCCCCTTACAACCCATCACTAACTACAACACTGCCGACCCTGAGGAGGGTCAGAATGGCCCTGTCCAGGGCCCACTCGCTCAGGGAGCACAAAATTTTTCAAATGTTTTATATATATAATTATAAAAAAATAATTATAAGGTATAATACAACTAAAAACTTAACTCAATTATGTTTTAAACCAAATTTTTTGAGTTCATTTTTTTAACCCAAGTACTCAACTAATAGCCCATTAAAATATTTAAATTTTGATTGTAATTAAAATCCACACATTAATTTATACCACAAATTTTGTTCTATTCAAACTTGAAATGTTATCTACGATCCACGGTGTTCCACGAAAGACTTAGCGGATTGGCGATAACAGCTATCGAAAGCAAAATATTAGAGACTATAAACTACGAATATGTTATAAACCAATTTGCTATAAAGAATGCTATGAGAGATTTACGAGTTATTGGTTTACTATTACGGTATGTCATTATACTACTATGATATTGCTATGTTTTTTTGCTAAAATATTTTCTTTTCATTTAAAAAAAATTAGCTTATATAATTTAAGTCGTTAGGTTCCATGGTCCTTTTTTCCGGCTCGTCCAGGCCATTAAAATCCTCGGGACCGGCCCTGAACTACAGGCCCAGGTATTCTGGTCCCCATCCGGTTTAGGCCTATGCTGCTTTAGAGTCTTACACTGACACTGCCATCAAGCAAGCTTTTTCCACTATGACTATGCATTCACCGGATCAGACCTGGTATTGACTTCGGTGCCACCTCACATATGGCTAACTCGTCAGGTAACTTCCCTTATCTTAATAATAGTCCTTTTCGAAACATTATTGTTTGTAATGGTTCCACAATTCCAATCCATGGTACATGACATCAAACTCTCTCACTCCCCTGTCCCACCTTTATCCCTTAAAAGCATTCTTCATGTCCATCACCTTATTAAAAATTTTACTTTATGTTCATCGATTAAATGTTGATAATAATGTTACAATTGAGTTTGATCCTTTTGGTTTTAATGTGAAGGACTTCCAGACGCGGTTTGTTGTAATAGCACCGGGGATCTTTATCCGCTCAATTTCTCTCCAATATCACAAATCACCAACCTTACTGCTTTTGCCTTTGGTTTTGATGTGAAGGACTTCCAGACGCGGTTTGTTGTAATAGCACCGAGGATCTTTATCCGCTCAATTTCTCTCCAATATCACGAGTCACCAACCTTACTGCTTTTGCCTCCATCACCCAAGACTTACGACACCATCGCCTCGGCCACACTAGAATTTCTATTTTGCACTCATTAAAACCATGTTTAGATGTTTTTAGTAATAAGATTTTATTCTCTTGTTCTTCTTGTGTGATGGGAAAATAGTTAAATTACCATGTTCTAACTATACTACATTTACTTATTTACCTTTTGATATTATACATACGGATTTGTGGACATCGCCGGGGTTCAAGTGACCACCGTTACTACCTTCTCTTTCTAGACAATTAAACTAATTTTCTATGGACCTTCCCTCTTGCCAAAAAGTCTCAAGTCTTTCCCAAATTTTTCAAATTCTATCCTTTATTCATACACAATTCAATCTAAAAATCAATCCATTCAATATGATAATGGTCGTGAATACAATAATCAAAACTTCCACTCATTTTGCTACATCAATGGCATTCAATTTCAATTTTCTTCTCCATATACCTCCCCACAAAACGGGAAAGCCGAAAGGAAGATCCGTTCCATTAATAATATTTTACGAACCCTCCTTTCCCATGCCTCTATCCCGACTCATTTTTGGCACCACGCCCTCCAACACACTACTTATCTCCTTAACATTCTCTGTGCAAGCTCCTATAAAACCTAACCCCTACCCACCTTCTTTATAATAAACAACCATCCTATAAACACCTTCGTGTATTTGGCTTCCTTTGCTACCCTCTTCCCTCAACTACTATCCACAAACTTCAAAGCCATTCTGCACCTGTGTCTTTCTTGGTCACCCCACCGACCATTGGGGTTACAAATGCTACAACCTTAAAACCCACCAAATCACCATCTCCTGACATGTTATCTTTGATGAACTAATTACCCTTTCTCCACTCCGCAAACCTTATCCCACATACATATCAATTTCTTACCGACCCTCACTCTCTCATACAACTCCCGCAGCTCGATCCCAGCTGTCACATCCCGACGGAAGCGTGAAATGCTTGAGTGTGACTCGTAGGTTCACAACGCGTTGATTAGTAAGACATACAAATCACAACATTAAACTAAACATTACTTTCATTAATTCATGTTTATAGGATTACAATTTACAAAATTTAGTCCAATATCTTAGACTTATACATTAGCAATTTTATTCAAAAGTACATTTATTCAACATATCATATAATTTTTAGCTAGTAGTGGATGTGAACATCCATGTAGATGCAAAACTTCCCTAAGTAGCTATGTCGATCACTATACATGTTGTATGTATATACAAGATTATAAAATATTATGCTAACCTGAAAAGACATACTCAAAACAGTCAACATATAGTTGGTGAGAATATAGGTTTAATCAATAACATAAATCATTTTGAATTAATGCAATACAATCAACTCACTACCAAATTTACTCACATGTCAAGTGATTCATAACTGTCAAATACAAATCACAAATACAAATAATATAACATCATTGCCCTCATCTCAGCAAATGTAGGTTGACATATTCCTAAGTAGCGCTACCTATATTATTTGACGGTTCCTCACCGGAATGAATGGTTGTGTCAATATGACAGTAACAAATCAAATTTCTCAAATATGCATCAAATTCAACACAAACAATATGCTTTTCCCCCAAATATTTATAAATAGAAAAAGGGTCATGTTACTCACCTAAGTTCCAGCCAACAAGTCAAATAATTTCTATAAAATAATTATTTGTTAGAATAAATTTTATTTTTTTAAAAATTTTCAGCATTTAAGTCATTAATTATCTCAAAATTTCTATACGATAGCTAATGCTATCCAAAAATCACCAAAATTTAGCAACATAAACATTTTAAAATTTATATTATCTCATAAAATTTCAGATCAATAACTCATAACATGCAATTTACTAAAATTTTTACAAGTTCCATATTAATTGACAGAAAAAGTGAAACATCTCAAAAATTCCGAACTTCATACACACTGTTCTATTCTGAATATTATAATTTACGTAAATTTTACATAATTTATCTCACTATTTTGTTATTTCTTTTAATTTTCTATTTACAGAATGTTCTAATATATGAAACTTAGTCACACATGCGAATTAAGTCATGAAATTTATTATGTAATTCCCACGAAACATAATGTTTATTATATAATTTTTTCCCAGATTTTTATCATATTCGAAGCTTCTGTTTAATTATTTTCTTTGATTTCCTTGATTTAATCATATAAATTAACACACTCAGTATTATTACCCATAAATTACAAATTAATATTTCTAATATTTTCTAACAAGTTCCTAAATTTTATTCCCATAATCACAGTTATTTAAGTACTTAATCCAATTTACCAAGAATATCCATGTTTCAACCCTTTAATTTTTGTAAACTTATGTTTTAATCCTTGATTTTTATAAAACTTTCAATTTTTCTATTTTTGAATCTTTTTCTTATTGATTTTTGATAAAAATCATATGTTCATAAGGTTTTGTGAATATCGATGATTCTTAAAGGGTTGGTTTATATGTGTTAGTTAAACACACATATATACTTCTTATCTAGTGGATTTAGGAATCAAACCGATGATGAAAGAACTTAAGAGAAATGCTTGGTTAGACTCTTGATGATGCGCTTGATGTGATTGTTCTTGAGCTTAAAGTTTGATTATAAGCTAGTGGGAAGTAACTTGCTCCATGTTGTTCTTGAGGTGAGAGTTAGTGATGAGCAAAGATGATGATGGTGATTGTAGGAACCGAAACAAGAATGATGATGGTATTCGGAGATCGAAAACAAGATGGTGATGATGGTGGTGACTTGAAAACCGAGAGAGTGTCGAGAGATGTGAGGATGGTTGCGGTTGTGGTTCCATCAGCCGAGAGGTGTGGAAGAAGGTGGAGAACTCATTATTACCTCTAGGTTTAAAGTGAGAACTCATCATTAGCTCTAGGTTTAGAGTGATGAGGCGTAAATTATAGGGTTGATTAGTGGGTTTAGTAGGAATAGGTGGCAAGCTCTAAGGTTGATTAGTGTCATAATAATGCTAGGTGGCGGTTTGGAGTAAGGGTTATGGCTAGGTGGCGATCAAAGGTGTTAATGACTTACTTGGTCATTAAGCTAGGATTAGTTAGTAGTTTAGGCGTTTAATCGGGTTAATTAGTGTCCTAATGAACCGATATAATGGTTAAGGTTGTGTTTTAGTTAGCGTTTAGGTGTTTAAGATTTGATTAGTTTTAGTTTTTGATTGAAAGATAACTTGATGATTACATCGTGGTGCCCCAGCAGAGGTAAATCATGACGAATATCACCAGATCCGCTTGTTCCCATAACAGATCGATGCAATAACTTGTGGGTCTCCCTTGCTACCTATACAAGAATAATGGCTTGTTACTCACTTACTTATTAGTAACAAAAAAATGTTATTATTAAGATATTATATTATGTAACCATATTTGATCCCACATTAATTATAATTAAAAAGACAAAATGTGTTACATGAAGACCAAACCCAACCAACCGGGCTGACCCGTCCATTTGCACCTCTAGGAATATAAAAAATCTCCACCACCTTACGCCATTACAATTTGTTTGGGTTTCTTTGCATTACCAATTAATTAAATCTAGTTACAAATAAGTAATTCTTTTTAAATTTGTTCCAATCAACTTAAATCTAATTACTAAGTGTTAACCTGTTTAGTAGATTAAATATATTATATTAAAACACTCTTATAAAGTTAAGTGATCTAAAGAAATTATGGATGACTTAATTGAAATAAAGTTAAAATTTGATTATTAATCTATATATTTTCCAATATATATATATATATATATATATATATATATATTATATGTATATATATATATATTATGAAAAGTATAATAGACTAAATTTGAAAGTTTTTGGGTTAAATTGTAAAATATATAAAACTATTGAATTAAAATAAAAAAATTAAGGATTAAGAAAAAAACAAAAATAAGTACAATCGATTAAACACAATGTACAACCCCCTAAACACGTGAAAGTTGTTAATTGTAAAATATATATATGTAATAAAATATAATAAAACAAACATAGGAAATCGTAATAATAGTGAAGATACGAGGAGATACGGGTACTGACAATGGACATAATAATAATAATAATATTAAAATAATAAAAAGCGATTTACGTACGTTACCCGCCTGAACATCCATAAAAGACAAAATAGCGCCATGATTCTGAAAGATCTTCATCATCTTCTTCAATTCCTGATTTCCTCTTCAATTCCTTCATTCTCAGCAGCAACATTCCCATGTGTAATTTTCAACATATATCTCCGTTTTCAGTAGATCTTAAACCGAACATCAACACACTCATTCAGCACCCAAATCGATCATCAGGAGGTGAAGGTGAAGGTGTTTCATCACACCACTTCCGTTCTAACACCATATATTCTTACGATTCTAACACCATATTCCATCAAATGATCCATCTCAGGTAAGTAAGTATCTTCCCCAAATTCTGATCAATCGCCGCCGTGCGACGACGATTTCCGATCAATCGCCGCCGGAGAAGCAACACGGCGTCGTTCCGGTGCTCAATCGAGGCTTCCGCTTGCCGGAGTACGTAACCACTCAATCAGTCAACTGAAAAGCCCCTTCTTCTCATGTTCACATGTTTCATCACACGATCTCCTTCGATTTCTGATGAATTACTCTTCTTATTCTACTCTTCTGCCCTTCAATTTACTACTTGCTTTGCTTATTGTTTATGTTATACAGACTATGAATTTTTAGGGTTTTTGTGTGCTTCGCTACCTGTTAAGTTACACAGCACAGGGGGATGTCATCAGATTCTTTTTCTTTCAACGACTAATTAGAAACCTAACGAGTTTTTTCTTACCATAAACTCTGTTTTAGTTAGGGTTTTAGAGTTTTAATTAAGGTTTTTGTGTGCTTCGCTACCTGTTAAGTTACACAGGGGATACAATCAGATTGTTTTTCTTTCAACGACTAATTAGAAGCCTAACGAGTTTTTTCTTACCATAAACTCAGTTTTAATTATGATTTTAGAGTTTTAATTAGGGTTTTAGAGAGTAGGGAGAATGCGGTGCCTTATTTTTACAAAATTTGTTACTAATAGGAGTGTCTTATCTCTAGAATAGGGAGAATGCGGTGTTCTGTTATTTCCTTTTTATTTCTCCCTGTACTCTTCTAATTTCATGTTATGTTGCTTCCTTGAAGGTGTCTCTCTAAAAAGGGTGGGTACATGCTACAAAATCAGGAATAATTTTATTTCATCAATCTGGAAACACTACTACAGTACCTTAATTTTATTGTTTTATTTTTCTTATTTTATTTCTGCGTACTAATTTTATGTTCTGTTCCTTTAATTGCAGTTGCCTCTGGCCCAAAGGGCGGGGATGGATGGTTTAGACTCTCAATAACTAATTTACTATCTTGGGTTTACTTTATCACTTGTTAATCGTTTAGTTTATTGTTGTTTCATATTAGTGACAGATGGTTATTTCTGTTTCAGATTCGTGATGGCTGGTTGAGGCTCTCTGAAACCGAGAGGACATTCAACACTCGAAGAAGTGAAGAGGTTTTCTGTATATTCCAACAAGGCGGTAAACATTCAAGTTGTTTTCTTTTGTTTTAACCTATAAAGCAACTTCAATCCTGATGTGATTTTTATTTTGTTTATTTCTTAAACAGGTTCTCATGGTTACTAATTGTACAGCTGCCCTAAAGTGGATATGTGGTCAGGTGTTTGCTGGTGCTAGCCTTGGGATTGTTCTTGGTGGGGTGTGGTTTTGGTTGGTTAATGCTAGGATTAAGAGGGTGTTTCTCGCGATCGAAGAGAGATCGATTGGGAGGTGGTTTTATATCAAGGATACTTCGCATACACCAAATTTGTTGGAGTTTGAGTATGGAATACAAGCGATCGGAATGATGGAACTATGGAAGAATGATCGATACAGATTTTTGTTTTTTATGCTATGGTAAGTATGATTGATGTACATGCTCATACTGTTTTTATTGATATCATAAGGGTGTTTGGATGTCTTTTGTTGAAGTGATTATTGCGACTTGAAAATCAGAATAAGAGGACACTTAGATGCACCTCTAAGTCGCAATAATTTGTTAATTGCACATCCAAAAGCCCCTATCCACTACTGATAAGATTGCTTTGATATTGTTTAAGGAATAAGATTAATCTGATATGGTTACTGATGTTAATTTGGTTTTTAATGAACAATTTTTTGTTGATTCTTGTGAGATGGAGTGGATAAAGTAATGCCTAATTGATGCTCATTTATATAGTTATGTAGTTATGCATGCTTTTACATTTTGTTCTTAAAATGAAGTGTAAGTTAGGAAAGAAAAGAAAGTCAATTAATTGTAAATGTTTTCTGCATGTTCTCGAGTCGGAAGGAAACAAAAAGGTGTTATGTTTCTTTGGTCCCAAATACATGAAAGCTTTTCAGTTTTCTCCATTTCTTTCTAAATCCTTCTCTTTCTCTCGACACTTGAAGTATGTATAGATTAGGTTTACTTTATCACTTCTTAATCATTTAGTTTATCTTTGTTTCAGATTACTAACGGATGGTTATTGTTGTTTCAGCTTAGTGATGGCTGGTTGAGGCTCTCTGAAGCAGAGAGGACATTCAACACCATAAACGACCCTAAAACCGATATCTGGTCTTCTGGCAAACACTCGAAGAAGTGAAGAGGTTTTCCATATATTTCAACAAGGTGGTAAACATTCAAGGTGTTTTCTTTTGTTTTAATCTATAAAGCAACTTCAATCTTAAACAGGTTCTCTTGGTTAGTAATTGTACAGCTGCACCTGCCTACCTTTGGTTTGGTTGATTGTGATCCATTTGGCTTTGACTTTTTGACAGTTATTTCTTAAAATAAGGCTATGTACTAACTGTATTGACTTGATGGTGATCAAACAGGAAAGAGGAAGGGAAGAAGGAATCAACATGGAGGAATATGGCAAGATACGTAAATAATACATCCCTTATTTCCAATATTATAAGTTTTCTTTTTAGTAATTATTATTATTATTTTTGACCTCTGTGTGTGTGTGGGGTGGGGGTTGGGGGGCGGAGGGTAGGTGGGGGTGACGTGTTCTAGACTTAGATTGAAGATTAAGATTTTGTTTTTGTTAATTGAAACATGTTTAAATCCTCTTACTTGCCACATTAATTACAGGAATGAGATAAAAAAATTTTAAATTGGATTTTAGGAAGTAACATGAATTTAGAAATCCAATTAAGCGACCTAACAAGACTTTTTCTTCCCCGGCAGAGCACGACAAAGAACACCCCACTTTCGAGAAGCACAAAAGAAGGGACACAACTTTATTTTATTTTAATTTATTCCTAAAAGGCGGTATCAATTCAATCTTTTTCCTTTTATTTTAATTTATTAGGCAACTTCAATCATGATAATGTCTGTACTTTATTTATTTCTTAAAGAGGTTCTTGTTACTATATGAACAGCTGCACTTTCTTGCCTGTCGTTTGTTTGAATGTGATCCATTTGACTTTGACATTTTGACAACATATGGATTTGGCTTAGAAGGAACTAATGACTTTGGTTATGCCCTTTAAAATATTGAACTAGCCCTCTTTTCACATTATTTTACTTTATTTCATCTGTTTTTTTTTGTTTTTTTTTTTCAGATAAGATCAAAGCAGAGTCAACTTCAAATGGATGCTATCATATAGAGAAAAGTGCTAAAATGGAGATTTTTATCAGATAACGGTCCTCTTTTTATTTATTACTATTATTTTTAATCCCTTTGCATTACTAATAAGAATCTTTCTAAAAGCTATTTTTTCTTCTCATATGATTGTACCTACAGTTGGTGCTGCAAAGGGTAGCCAAGTTCAAGATGGAAGCCTTGTCGGTGCACGCGCTTACCTTATTGTCAATACAATATCTACCCTCTGAGATCAAGGTGATTCTTCATGCTTTTAGACAAAATGACACTCCATATGTACTAATTTAGCTGTTTAAGTATTCAATTAAGATTGAAAATACCGGAAACCTTACTATGTTAGACTAATATTGCTACACATTTAATCGATGGATAGAGGTCAATGCAAATGCTAGTTAAAAGAATTATTCATCAAAGGTAATCATGATTTATCGTTGTGCTTTACATTGTTTGTTTCTCATTGCACCACAACTTTTCACATGAAGCTACTTTACACGGAGTGCGATATTCAATCATGCACGCAACCTGTTTGATGAAATGTTTGTAAGTTGTTTTTGCCTCTCATTGAGATTTATACATATTAACATAAGAAACGTATTACTTTGTTTGTGTCAATGGCTGTCCTACATCTTTGAGACTTAGTCAATGTTTAGATTTATACCGTGGTACAAGATTTGTGGACGTAGAAGATATGAGTGGAGGATGCTTTCAGGTATTATTATATTTTTTTTAAAATAAATATCCATTGTTTTCAAACAGCTGTTACCCAAATGATTTTACGATTTTTTTGTTGAAATTTGCATGGTATTTTGTGGAGTTGGAACCATGGGTTGTCTCTCATGTTCTATGGCCTAATATAGAGTGGATGCAATGAGCAAGATATAAAAAATAGGGTTGTGAGCTTGAGGTATGTATGCTTCTAAAGTTTGCCATAGTTTTCTGTTGCTGTATTGCATACACAGTAATTTTTCTTTTTACAACTTATTAGAATATTAACCTAATGCTTGTACCTTTGATGCGGTGGTACATGTTCAGAGTTTTGATCGGCTCGTAAGTAGGGAGAATGTGAGTTCTGCTATGTAGCTAGGGTTTGGGTTACTAATATAAACTGTTGATTTGCTTCTTCATTTGTGGTTTATATTTAAAATACATCCATTATTTATCTAGGGTTTAGGCTTACTAATATAAACTGCTGATTTGTTCTTGATTTGTGGCTTATTTTTACCAAACTTGTAACTAATACGAGTGTCTTATCTGTAGACTATTTTTAATTCTTTTTTATTTCTGCCTGTACTTCTAATTCATGTTATGTTTCTTCCTTGAAGGTGTCTGTCTAAAAAGGGTGGGTACATGCTACAAAATCAAGAATAATTTTATTTCATCAATTTGGAAACACCACTACAATACCTTACTGTGTTGACTGTTGAGTTTGCTTTATCATTCATTAATTTTATTGTTTTTTTTCTTATTTTATTTATGCGTACTAATTTTATGTTCTGTTCCTTCAATTGCTGTTGTCTCTGTCCCAAGGGCGGGGATGGATGGTTTAGACTCTCAATAACTAATTTACTATCTTTAGTTTACTTTATCACTCGTTAATCGTTTAGTTTATTGTTGTTTCATATTAGTGACAGATGGTTATTTCTGTTTCAGATTCGTGATGGCTGGTTGAGGCTCTCTGAAACCGAGAGGACATTCAACACCATAAACGGCCCTAAAGTGGATATGTGGTGTTCTGGCAGACACTCGAAGAAGTGAAGAGGTTTTCCATATATTCCAACAAGGTGGTAAATGTTCAAGCTGATTTCTTTTGTTTTAATCTATAAAGCAACTTCAATCCTGATGTGATTTTTATTTTCTTTATTTCTTAAACAGGTTCTCATGGTTACTAATTGTACAGCTGCCCTAAAGCGGATATGTGGTCAGGTGTTTGCTGGTACTAGCCTTGGGATTGTTCTTGGTGGGGTGTGGTTTTGGTTGGTTAATGCTAGGATTAAGAGGGTGTTTCTCGCGATCGAAGAGAGTTTGATTAGGAGGTGGTTTTATATCAAGGATGCTTCGCATATACCGAATTTGTTGGAGTTTGAGTATGGGAATGCGAGGGCTGCGCGAAGGCATCCCTCGTACAAGCGATCGGAACGATGGAACTATGGAAGAATGATCAATACAGATTTATGTTTTATGCTATGGTAAGTATGATGTATATGCTCATACTGTTTTATTGATATCATAATGGTGTTTGGATGTCTTTTGTTGAAGTGATTATTGCGACTTGAAAATCAGAATAAGAGAAGCAGATAATTTGTTGATCAATGTTAGGTGGGTAATTTTATGATTGCATAAATACTTAGATGCACCTCTAGGTTGCAATAATTTGTTAATTGCACATCCAAATGCCCCTATCCACTACTGATAAGATTGCTCTGATATTGTTTAAGGAAAAAGATTAATCTGATATGGTTACTCATGTTAATTTGGTTTTTAATGAACAATTTTTTGTTGATTCTTGTGAGATGGAGTGGATAAAGTAACGCCTTAATGATGCTCATTTATACTGTTATGTAGTTTGCATGCTTTTACATGTTCTTAAAATGAAGTGGAAGTTAGGAAAGAAAAGAAAGTCAATTAATTGTAAATGTTTTCTGCATGTTCTCGAGTCGGAAGGAAACAAAAAGGTGTTATGTTTCTTTGGTCCCAAATACATGAAAGCTTTTAGGTTTTTTCCATTTCTTTCTAAATCCTTCTCTTTCTCTCCACACTTGAAGTATGTATAGATTAGATTAACTTTATCACTTGTTAATCATTTAGTTTATTTTTGTTTCAGATTAGTGACAGATAGTTACCTAGAGGACATTCAACACCATAAACGACCCTGAAACCGATATCTGGTCTTCTCGCACACACTCGAAGAAGTGAAGATGTTTTCCATATATTCCAACGAGGCGGTAAACATTCAAGCTGTTTTCTTTTGATTTGATCTATAAAGCAACTTCAATTTTGATGTGATTTTTATTTTTTTTATTTCATAAACAGGTTCTCATGGTTACTAGTTGTACACCTGCACTTGCCAACCTTTGGTTTGGTTGATTGTGATCCATTTGGCTTTGACTTTTTGACAGTTATTTCTTATAATAAGGTTATGTGCTAACTGTATTAACGTTATGCTTATCAAACAGGAAAGAGGACGGGAAGAAGGAATCAACATGGAGTAATATGGCAAGATACGTAAATAATACATCTAATTTCTTATAATAAGGTTATGTGCTAACTGAATTATATTATTTAGAAGTATCCATCAGTGACTGTCTCTGGTCTTTTGTTATTTCTATTAATTCTGCATACTTCTAATTTCATGTTGTGTTGCTTTCTTGCAGGTGTCTACCTAAAAACAGTGGGTATCTACTACAAACTCTATGATAACTTTATTTAATCAAGTTTGGAAACGGTACTACAATAACTTTATTATGTTCACCGTTGAGTTTGCTTTATCAATCATTAATTTTATTGTTTTTTACAGATTTTCTGAAGCTAACAGAAAATTCAACTCCATAAAAGGCCCTGAACTGTAAGAAGGAAAACAACATCTTTTGTGAGTTAATGTTTATCCTAAATCTGCGGTTGATATCTGGTTTTCTGGTACGCACACTCTATTCCAGTATTTATAGAAGAACTGAAAGATGCTGAGATATAACACTGATATGTTAATACATAATAGTATTTTCATATATCAACACAAAAATATGTCATGTACTCAAATGTGATGATGATAACATGTCATGGGTTACTAATATATTATTTTTTGTTAGCATTGTAGGCTACATACTAGTTTTGGAGAAGGATTCATGTGAGGCCTTTCTTTAGCAAGACTTGTGGGCCCAAACTTCTTGTTTGAAACTGATTTTCCAAGGACTATCAAAATATTGTGTTTGCAATAATAATCATTGCGTTGTCATCACGGTAAGCGTGTATTCAGCTAAAATATATACCAAAATCAGCCATTAACTATATCTTTTTTACAAAAAAAAGGTTATCTAGATATTCCAAGAAGGCGGTATCAAATGAATCTATTTTCTTTTGTTTTAGTTTATGAAGAAACTTCAGTATTAATGTTGTTTATTCTTTGTTTATTTCTTCAATAGGTTCTTGTTGTTAGTAATTGAACAGATGCACTTGCCTACTTCAGTATGTAATGCCCTCATCTTTTTATATCTATAATGTTGTTGCTGTTAAGGTATATTTGTAAAAGTCTCCATCTATGACTGATCTCCAATATTATTTCTTTTTTATTTCTACGTACTTCTAACTTCATGGTTGCCAATACTTCTATTATGTAACTAGGGTTTAGTGGTATTTCTTTTTTATTCCTGCCCACTTCTAGTTTCATGTACTGTTCCTTCCCTTGCAGCTGTCTCTGTCCCAAAAGGGTGGGAATGGTTAAAACTCTAAATAACTTACTATGCTGAGTTTACTTTATCATTTGTTAAACATTTAATTTATTGTTGTTTCAGATCAGTGATGGGATGGTTCAGACCTCGTAAGCTAACAGGATATTCAACACCATAAACAAACATGAAATCGACAGTTGATATCTGGTTTTTGGGTAGACACACTCTTTTCTAGTAGTTGTAGAAGAAATGAAAGAAACTAAGATAAAGGAAGAATTTGCTATTCAATTCTTTGACAAATTCTTTGTTATTGTTTTTTGATTATGGTTGCTTAACTGTCTTTTTCTGTATGCTAATTGTGTTAACTGATTGCTAATTAACAGGAAAAAGGAAGGGAAGGAGTCACCGAGGAGGATATTTTCATTGAAGGAATTACATGCAAACAATTTTAGGTCTGACAAACAGTCTTGGTGAAGGTGGGTTTGGTAGGGTCAGCCATGGTAACTTAAACATCATTTTCTATTTTTAATGTTTTTTTATTAAATGATTGATTTTTGGCTTCTAATTGGTCAACTAAGATGGACATGGGCTTTTGAAGTAGGGTGTTGTTTTTCTTTGCTCGTTATGTTTTACAAGGGGCTCTGTTAGGTATGTTTTTCTTTCTCATGACTAATTGAAACTAGAAACTAATGATTGTTATGTTACCCCTAAATTCAATTTTAATTTGGTTTTAAAGTTTTGATCGCACTCATTAGTAGGGAATGTTTGCTGTTCTATTATTTATAAAGACTTGGTACTATACATTGTTGAAAATGTCAAAGCCATCATGTGCTTCATCAGGATACCAGGGATTTTGATGTCCATTCTAATCTACTACATTCTGATTCAAACATCTCCTGGTAAGTTCATCCTCAAAATCTGCATATGTAGGTTTGAGTAGATCTCAATAAGAACCTTGTTTAACTTTTGGCACCCAAATCAGGAGGTAAAAGTGTTTTCGTCGTTTTTTTTGTATATGATTACACGTGGCTGCTTTTACTTTGGCTTTTGCATAGACATTTAACTTGATAATGCATTTTACTGGTACTATAAGTATGTGAACCGGAGTTTTTACCTTGGCACCTTTGATCTATTATCTTTTTATTCTATATTTATATTAATCGCCTTTCACTCATTGGTCTTCTTAATTTACAATTTTTGCTTAATTATTTTTTATGCAGATTCCTCCAAGAACTATATAGAGGTTGACCTTGATCGCATTATTGAAAGCATTAATGTATATCTGCAAGAAATCCAGATGAGGTTTGCAACTTTGCATTATACTTGTTTATGTTAATTGCGTTTTTTTTGAGTTGTTGATTTGTTGCTTTTCTAATTTGTATTTCACTCATTCTCACCGAACTAGGGTGATAGATAAGATTCGTTGGTGGCTTGTAAATCACACACATATAATGTTTTGAACCCCAAGAAGACTCTTAAAGCACTAAGATTCTGATAAGAGCCGAACTAGTCGGCTATAGATTACTAATCAAACAAAGGAAATACAGATAGGGAAGTCGTCTTCGAGATGGACTGATCTCCAAACATAAAACAGGAATTTAAATACTAATTTCTCTCAACCTAAACTAGAACAAAAGAACAGAATTAAATAGACTAATTAAGCTAATAACTACCCACTAAGTTCTACCCACTAAGCCTGAAAATCAGCATCATCCCCCACCTCCAGGACCTGCACCTTTTTTCCTGCCATTCCAGATGGACTGGGTATGAACCGACCCAGTTTGACCCACTGGAATCGTATCACTGCTGCCCGCCCGAAGAATCGACTTGTCCTCAAGTCGAGATGAAGCTGTGCGGTGGAAATTTGACTGGTCATCGCCCAGAAGAGTGATCTGGTCGTCCTCACTTCCAGTAGCTTCAAAAAGCTTAAAGGTCCCTGTTCTACAATGGTGTCTGGGACCATATTTTTCTCCACATCGGTAGCATTATCCTTTAATGTTTTTCTGAATCAGAAAGGTTCAAAGGTGGAGCTGGCAAAGGATCAACAGCGAGTTGAATTGCTGAGTGTGCTGAATCGGTTGGCTTGGTGACTGCAGAAGCTTTCGACTGCTGCTCTGGTCTAGTTCCCATCTTCGATTCAAATTCTAGGCTTGTGGATCCGTACATCAGCCTTTAATTCTTCTTTCAACCCTTTTAGAAACACCCCAAGAAGGCAATGATCAGGCCAATTGGAAACACGAGCGGATCTCTTGGCATACTCTCGACGTTGCATAGGTACTCATCTGGATTCTAT
Source organism: Flaveria ramosissima (assembly GCA_025215565.1). Lineage (NCBI taxonomy): Eukaryota > Viridiplantae > Streptophyta > Magnoliopsida > Asterales > Asteraceae > Flaveria > Flaveria ramosissima. Next base: position 37,576,898 of record CM046041.1, read on the forward strand.
AACTCAGCATTGCCGAAGTGCTTCTGCAAGGCATGGACTAATTCCTCCCTAAAAGTGACGGGTTGATCTGTTGACAGCCACAAATACAGGTCTAGAGCATCTCTTTCGAGATGCATTGATGCTACCTCGACCTTCTCATCATCCAAATACCGGAAATATTTCTCGGCCTTCAAGATCCAACAGCGAGGGTCGCCACCGCTGGAAGCCGGGAACACGATTTTGGTGTGGGGTCGAGACTGATTATTGTAGCGCCAGGAAGATTCCCCCTCACTGAATTTTCCCCTTGAATTATCTCGCGATTTGAGGTCTGCAACATCGGTCTTCAAGGACTCCAAGGATTCCAGCTTAGCAGCGATTGCTGCCAATTGGGTGCCTGGGTGGTAATCAGATCAGGTGTGTTACCGCTGCTGTCTCCGGAACTGTTTCGAGTCTGCACCATTTTGATTTCTCGGCAATGGAACCAATTGATAGGAACCGAACTAGTCGGTTATAGATTACTAATCAAACAAAGGAAATACATATAGGGAAGTCATCTTCGAAATGGACTGATCTAACAAAGGACTGATCTAACAAAGTCCTTAAAGAAGCAAGATTAGAAGATTATAACCCAACAAAGTATGCAATGGAAGCAGGTTTAAAGTTGACAAGAGAAGACAAAAGTAATTTAGTCAACACAACAGAGTATAGAAAGTTAATTGGATGTTTAAGATACCTCACGCATACAAGACCTGATATAACTTACGCACTTGGATACATAAGTAGATACATCGAAAAACCAAGAGAAATTCACATGCAAGCAGTCAAGCATCTGATAAGATATATTAAAGGAACGTTAAATTATAGAATAGAATACACCAAAGGAAGAAACAAAGAAATCATTGGTTTAAGCGATAGCAGTTATGGTGTAGATGCAGATGATGGAAAAGGAACAACTGGAACTATATTTTACTACAATGAAGCACCTATTACATGGTCAAGTCACAAGTAGAATACAATAGCACTATCATCGTGTGAATCAGAATTTATGGCAGCTACATCAGCAGCATGTCAAGCATTATGGTTACAAGGACTTCTAAGTGAACTTACAGCAGAAGAACCAAAGAAGATAACACTAAAAGTTGATAACAAGTCAGCTATACTACTCATGAAGAATCCAGTATTTCATGGAAGATCAAAGCATATCAACACAAGATATCATTTTATCAGAGAATGTATAGAGAATGAGCAGATTCAAGTGGAGCACATAAGTGGAGAAATGCAAAGAGCCGACATACTCACTAAAGCTTTACCAAGGATCAAGTTTATAGAAATGAGAAGCCTTATTGGAGTTAAAGACCTAGTAGAAGGAATCAAGAATTAGGGGGAAGAATGTTAGACCATAATTCTTGTTATCATAAGTAGTATATCGTATAGCATAAGTTAGTTGGTTAAGGGGTAGTTATGTTACTTGCAACCCAAGAAAAGTAAGGGTATAAATACCCATGTAAACATTCATTTGTGTGTAATGCATCTCTAGAATTCAATCAATTCTCTCTCAAACAAACAGACCCCTGGGATCTTCATACCAACTGTTAATGATTTGCATTTAAGAGTTTTATTGTTTTGTATTCTGTTCAATAAAACCGTTTTGTAGTGAACATATGCACCAAAGTAAAGCTGACTTATCATTTACACTTTGAGAGTTAATCTTTTAACAACTGCTTCCCGGGCTTTAGTATTGTGAGGCCTTTGGAGAAGTCATTAGAGAAACGTGATGATTTTCGGCCAAAAATGCTCTCTGGTATTTCTGGAGGTGGTGTGTCAATCCTGTCAGGCTCTGATTTTAGGCCAAAAATGACCTTTGTTGTTTCACAGGAAACCCTAGAAGATGGTGGCTGGGATGATGTTCTGACAAACGGGTCATTGAGTACACAGACAGAGAATAATAAGAAGAGACTACTGTGATTTCCATAACTATTAATGTAAGTAAAGGCCTGAAATGGGTCAATTGTGTTGTAAAACAGTCAAATGGGTTAAATCTCTGAACCTTAGCTAAAAAGTAAACGGGTAGAACCTTTTAGAAGTCACCCAAAACACACTTTAGATTATAGAACCTCCTTATTGGATGATTTGTTCAGTACTTTTTGTTAATCATATTTAATGGGTTTGAGGATCTTGCAAGTCTAAGGCGGTTATGGTTAATATTTTGCTGTTTGTTGCAATTATGTTTGCACTTCTAGGATACATTAGCGTATGTTTTCTACTACTCAAGCAATGGAGCTCCTGCATTTCAGGCATCTTCCAGCTAGCATCGTAAATATTTTAATATGCATAATAAGAGTGTATATTATATATCCGAAATACCATTCCTGAGTCTCTTTATTTAGAATGCAATTGTGCATTTGGGATATACCCAAAAAGATTCCGTTATTATGAACCAGTATGATTGCGGTTTCTTCAGATCAAATTCTTCTGCTCATGCAGGGGTGCTCTCCGTCAATCCATCTGTTTGTACTGTTTTTTAATGTATTCTTTTTTCTCATTAATCTTGTCTAGTGACAAAGGAAAAAAGACAGGGACACTTGCTCTCGGTCAACATTCCTCTGGTTCTTTATCACGCACACACACAAGAAGAGAAGTTTTTAAATGAGTTGCTGATTATTGTTCATGCTTCTGTCTGCACAGTTAGTTAGGTTTTGTGGTTTTTCTTTTACATGTCTGTTCTCTTTGCCCTTTATTTCCCCCTAGGCGTTGTTGATATGAAGAAAGTAACATAAATTAGTTTTTACTGGCTATATTACACCAGGAGCTACTAATTTGGTTTCTTGTGAGATTTACAAGCTAGCTGCTTACGTAAAAACGATATTGTAAGGTTTTACTCACTTTATGCTCATGCACACAGATAGTGCTTCTTGTCTTTGTTTTATGAAAACTGTGATCTAACGTGGGTACATAACTTCTGGTTATATTTACTTATCTTTCTTTTGTTTATTGCCTAGCAAATTGGAGAAGTTTCATGATCCTCTCCGCACCAGATAGTTAGATCCTTGTGTGAACTAGAAATTTTACCTTTGATGCTATGAACTAGAGCTGTTACCATGGCACCTTTGATCTATTTGTTTTATTATATATTTTAAATCAATCAACTTCCACTGATTGTGCTTCTTTAGTTACAATTTTTGCTTATTTTATGCTAATTCCTCCGAGAACTAGATAGGAGGTTGGCCTTGGTCGCATTATTGAAAGCATTGATGTATACCTGCAATCAGGAGGAGGTTTGCATTATAATTGTTTTATTTTAATTTTGTTTTTATGATTGATGATTTGTTGCATTACCAATTGGAACTTCACTTAGGCTAGCATGAACCATTTATAGAGTAGGAGCATATGATAAAAACCTGTGCACATGATGAAGAGGGTTTTGCATGAGCTTCTAAAGCTTCGTTGGGTTGCAATAAAACGTAAATTTTTAAGTGAGTTGTCAATTATTATTTCACGCTCCTATATGCACCGGTTAGTTAGATTTTTGTGGTTTTTCCTTTACATGTTCTGTTCTCTTTGTCCTATATTTTCCCCTTATGCCATGCTGATATGAAAAAAAAACACATAGTTTAGTTTTTACTTGGCAATATTACATCAGGAGCTACTTAATTTGTGTTTCTAGATTTACTAACTAGCTGCTTAATTAAGTGCGATCTTGTAAGGTTTTAGTCAGTTTATGCTCATGCACATGGTTAGTGTTTTTTGTCTCTCTTTTTGAATATTGTTATCTAACGTGGGAACATAACTTTTGGTCATATTTACTTATCTTTCTTTTGTTTATTGCTGAGCAAATTGGAGAAGTTTCATGATCCTCTCCACACCAGCTAGTTAGATCCTTGTGTTTTTTTCCTTTACATATCTTGTTCTCTTTATCCTTTATTTTCCCCGTATGCCATTCTAATATGAAAAAAAACCACATGATTGCCCCTTTTGGTGGCTTAATTGGCCTTACAAGCTGGAATGAAGCTCTAGATATCATTACATATGACTGTTTTTGCTTTGGCTTTTACATAGACTTTTGACTTAAGCTTAGTGATGCATTTTCAAGGTATTATGAATATGTTCTCTACACACTTATGAGGGTGATTGGCCATAGTGATGTAATTTTGTTGCATCAATTTAGGGTAGTTTAACTATAGTTTCTTATGTTGCAAGACTGTCCCTTTTTCGCAGACATTTCAAATGCTTTTGATGCTGTGAACTAGCGCATTTACCTTGGCACCTTTGATCGATTTATTTTATTACATACTTTGAATCAATCAAACTTCAACTCATTGTTCTTCTTTATTCACAAATTTTGCTTATTTTTATACAGATTCCTCCGAGAACTATATATGAGGTAGGCCTTGATCGCATTATCCAAGGCATTGATGTATACCTGCAAATGAGGAGGTTTGCATTATAATTGTTTTATTTTAATTGTGTTTTTACTTTTTACGGTTGATGATTTGTTGCATTACCAATTTATACTTCACTTAGGCTAGTATGAACCACTTATAGAGTAGGAGCAGAGGACAAACCTGTGCACATGATGAAGAGGGTTTTGCTTGAGCTTCTAAAGCTTCCTAGGATTGCAATAGAACGTAAGTTTTCTATGGTTCTTTTATAAAGTGAATCCCAATCTATAATACTCACCTACATTTGTCTTAATCTTAAGGTACTTTGTGTTTTAGAAAATATGATTAAAGGAATGTGTCCCTAACTCCTAAATACTTATACCCTTTCAATACTTCTTTTCTTGTTTTGAAAATGATTTGATGTTCACTGCTAATATACTTTTGACATGAGGACCTAGTAATTTAAACAACTTGGGGCGATTCTGTGGCCAACCCAATCCCTGCTAAACATTCCGCTCATGGCGGCACACCGGTTAGGATCGGTTAAGGCTTTGAGGTGTGATGTTGGTAGCGGGGAGATGGTGTGTTGAGATTGAGTGTGTAGGTTTAAAGGTGCACGGGTACGTATGGTACCATCTTTTGTGCGGGTGGTTATTGGGTGTGAGGAGACAAATGGGTTTGGGTTTGTATGAGGCTGTTAGGCGTTGGCTGGGGTGGGTTGTCGAGGTCTATGATGGTAGGTGAAATGGAGGATGGTGGTGGGGTAGAAAAACCATTAGGGTCAATGTTCAACAGAAACATGGTTATCAATAGTAAATTTTCTTTCGGAAGTTAGATTCTTGATAACATTTAGGGTGTAGAAAATATTCTTTCGGTGAAGGTGACGAGTAGTGGTAATTGGAAGGGTTGAGTTTCCTGATCCATAAAGTGGAATGCGCGTGCCGTTACCTACAAAAATCGCACGTGTAGAACATGATAATAACGGGGAATTTATTTTACCTATGTCGTCGGTGAGACGATCAGATGCACCCGAGTCCATATACCACTGGTTATCTGATGGGTTATGGATTGTTAGATGAATGATGAAGAAGAAATTGATGATGTAATAGAGAAGAATTAGGTTGAAAGAAATACTAATAGATTGCAGAACAAGCAAATTACAAAAGGATGACCAGAGCACAGCTCTCTCTCAATGCAAAGTGCATGAGCCTCTCACCATACTATTCTCTCCCCCCTCCCTCTGACATTCTTTATTCTATATATATAATACTTAGTTATGTAACAACCTGTCAGCCCCCCACATTCTTTTCACTCTTAGTCCTACGAGAATACACCAACAACTCTTTTGGCCCTTCATGTATAGTAGAATTCGTATCAATACTTCCCCCTTTGACAACAGTCTTGTCCCCAAGACTGAATTCCGGAAATTGTGTAGTGAACCATTCCTTATCCTCCCAAGTAGCATCCTCCATAGAATTATCCGACCAATGTACTAAATATTGTTCCCTGGATCCATCACCATCCGGAGAGACACGAGTAGCTAGAATGGACCTCGGAATTAAGGGTGCGGTGACTCCGATATCCAATTCAGGTGGCAAAACTGGTTTCGTATGAGGAGTAGCCTTCTTCAAAAGGGACACATGGAAGACTGGATGAATTTTGGAGGTGGCCGGCAGTTGGAGTTTGTATGCAACCGGTCCCAATTTATCAATGACCTGAAAAGGTCCAAAATATTTAGCTGCGAGCTTCTGATGAATTCTTCTATCCACGGAACGTTGGCGATACGGCTTGAGCTGAACATAGACCCAATCACCAATGGAGTAGTGAACATCTCGTCTCGATCGATCAGCCTGGGACTTCATTGAAGTCTGAGCTTTAGCTAAGTGGACTTTAAGTTGCTTCAAAGCTTCATCACGGTCCTGAAGGGACTGTGCCACAGATTCAACACGAACTTCTCCCGGTAGAAATTGAAAAACCGTAGGTGGTCGCCTGCCATACACCGTTTCAAAGGGAGTGGTACCCGTTGAAGCATGAAAGGTGGAGTTATACCAAAACTCGGCCCACGGAATCCAATGAGCCCAAGACTTCGGCTGATCCACAGCAAAACATCGAAGGTAAGTTTCCAAACAGCGGTTTATAACCTCTGTTTGGCCATCCGATTCCGGATGGTATGCAGAGCTCATATGCAGTTTCGTGCCCATAGATTTGAAAATTTCCTGCCAAAATTTACTTAAGAAAAGTGGATCGCAATCACTAACAATAGTCTTTGGAATACCATGATGACGGATAATCTCGCGAACAAAGCTCTCGACGACAGATTTGGCCGTATAAGGATGTTTTAATAAGATAAAGTGAGCATATTTCGATAACCGATCCACTACCACCAAAATCACAGTAAAACCTTTCGAAGGTGGTAAGCCCGTTATAAAATCCATAGACAAATCGTCCCAAATCAATTGAGGGACCGGTAACGGCTGTAACAACCCGGCTGGTAACATAGAATTGGTTTTGCAACGTTGGCAAACATCGCACTCGCGAATAAATTTCTTGATTGTTTTAGTCATTCCAGGCCAATAGATGTTTGCAGCAAGGCGACGATAGGTACGATAAAATCCGGAATGACCCCCCGTAGCGGTCAGATGAAACTCATGAAGAAGGGGCTGAATGAACTGTGAAGTCCTAGAAATTACCAGCCGTCCCTTATAAAATAAAGTGTCATTCTGAACTGTATAACCTGGGTACTTAGCCGGAGAAAGCACACACTTTTTCATTAACGCCATAATCGCAGGATCGTTCTTAGCCTCATTGAGAAGGTGGGCACCGTGAGACCATACTGGCGATGAGGTAATCGAACACAATAGTCCTGAATCAACACGACGGGACAAAGCATCAGCCGCGCGATTTTCCCGCCCAGGTTTGTATTCAATTTCGAAATCAAACCCCAAAAGCTTAATAATCCAATTTTGTTGGTCAGCTGTGGAGACACATTGTTGAAGCAAGTACTTAAGGCTCTTTTGATCCGTATACACGATGAATTTCGAACCCAACAGATATGGCCGCCAATGTTGAACCGCCAAAACCAAAGCCATGAGCTCACGTTCATAGGCCGATTTAACCAAATTTCTATCGCTGAGAGCTTTACTAAAGTATGCGATTGGTTGTCGGTTTTGCATCAAAACCGCCCCGATGCCGCAGCCAGAAGCGTCACATTCCACAACAAAGGGTATGGAGAAATTCGGTAAAGCTAAAACAGGAGCAGTGACCAACGCTTGCTTCAGAGAATCAAAGGCCTGTTGCGCGATCGGCGACCAGTGGAACGCATCTTTCTTTGTTAATTCCGTTAGCGGACGCGCAATACTACCATAGTTGCGTACAAATTTACGGTAATAACCGGTGAGTCCGAGGAATCCACGAAGAGCGCGTACTGAATGAGGGGTAGGCCACTCCACCACCGCCGCCACTTTCATGGGATCCATTGAAACACCGTGACCATCGAGCACATGTCCCAAATATTCCATAGATTGTTTACCAAAACTACATTTACTAGGATTGGCACAAAACTGATGGTTCTTTAAAATAAGAAAAACTTCCTCCAAATCAACTAAATGAGTCTCCCAAGAGGGGCTGTATACTAATATGTCATCAAAGAAAATTACCACTTTACGACGTAGCAAGGGCCTAAAGATATCATTCATTGTTGCTTGAAAGGTAGCCGGGGCATTCATAAGCCTGAATGGCATAACCAGATATTCGTAGTGACCCTCGTGTGTTCGGAAAGCCGTTTTATCCACACTATCAGGACGCATTCGAATCTGGTTATATCCTGACTTGAGATCAATTTTAGAAAAATAAACTGAGCCATGCAATTCATCAATTAGTTCCTCAACCACCGGAATAGGATACTTGTCCGGTACCGTAGCGTTGTTTAGAGCGCGGTAATCCACACACATCCGCCAAGACGCATCCTTCTTACGCACCAAAATAACCGGACTGGAATATGCACTCTTACTAGGACGAATTAGTCCCGTCTTTAACAATTCAGTCACCTGTCTCTCAATCTCAGTTTTCTGAAGATGGGGGTAACGATACGGGCGAACATAGATTGGATCCAATGTCGAAAGAGTAATGCCATGATCATAAGCTCGTGGCGGTGGAAGAGTCGAAGGGGTGCAAAATATCGATGCATATCGATGCAACAGTGAACTCAACGAAGACTGCTGAGTCGAAGGGAGGTCCCCTGAAAGAAGAGAGGGAACTGCCACCGCAGCCTGTGTCGAAGAGTGAGATCGAGGGGTGGAATCATCCTCCAGAGATAACCAAGGGTGCAAAGCCGTAACAGTAGAGTGCCGCACTTGATGACCTTGTAATTGAACTGTAGCTCCCTTATAAACGAAGCGCATCCAAGAGTTTTGCCAATTATGAACCACTTCCCCTAAAGATTGTAACCAAGCTAAACCCAATATGAAATCAAAAGATCCAGTATCAAACACCAATGCATCCACTGAAAAGGAACAAGGACCCACCGTCACCGGAATAGCCAAACATTTCTCTGTGACCAACACACAATGACCATCCCCTAATTTAATGGAGATTCCTGGAAAAACTGTGACAGGCAACCCCAATGCGACCACCAATCGTCGTGAAATAAAGTTATGAGAAGCCCCGCTGTCAACCAACATGAAAATAGGAATTTCATGTAAGGTACCGCCTAGTTTCATTGTGGAAGTGATACCCGTAACAGCCAGATCGCCCGAAAATTCCAAGGAGTTGCAAGTACCGAAACCCACCGGAGAGTTGCAAACCGAGTCTGGGGTGTCCAACGATTCCAACACTAGTTGCTCCCCCAATGGCGACTCGTACTCATCTTCTCCTAAGAGCAAGACCCGCAGCTTACCCTCCGGACACTTGTGAGCCGGACCAAATTGTTGTCCGCAACGAAAACATAACCCCTTCTTTCGTCTCTCCTCCCACTCGGCGCGGGAAAGGGTACGAACCCCACGATCTCGGTTTGAGACCTGTCCCCCATCCCCGGAAGTCTGCGATGAACGAAAAGTGGAACGAAACCGAGAGACATCATTCGGCGGAACGAAGGAGCGATCTGTTGATTTGGGCCCAACAAAAAATTTGGAATCGGACCGGCCCACCGGGGACAAACCATCCGTTAACCCAGAAGAATGAAGCCCAACGGGGTTAAGGTATCGAAAACGAGACGTAGATACACCGCCGGAAGTAGGGCGTAACATCGAATCCACGTCCTTAGCCAAATACATTGCATCCAGGCGAGTTTGAGGGCGATGAAGGCGCACCCATTGCTTGACATCGGCCTTCAATCCTGCAACGAAATACCCTAAGGCTTGTGATTCCGGTAACTGGGGAACCAACGATAAGAGATACTCGAAATCATCGATGTAATCGTAAATAGAGTCCCCCTGTTGAATCGTAGCCAATTGTTCGTAAGGGTTCTGAATTTCCAGACCGCTAAAGCGTTGCAATAACTCCGATTGAAATTCGATCCACGTTAACGAAGGACGAACCTGTGTGATTATTGTAAACCAATGTTGGGCAACACCCACCATGCTCAATTGAGCTAACTGTAAACGAACCTCATCGGAGGTATTGTTCATATCAAAAAAGAGAGTGGCCTTGCGAATCCATCCTTGAGGATCAAACCCCGAAAATTCAGGTAGCTTAACCTTTTTAACCGCCCACGGAAGATCGGAAGAAACCAAACCTGACTTACGATCGGAAGAAGATTCCCCCGAGACGCCGGAATCCAACGGAGGTTCGGTGGATCGTTTCCCCTGAAATTTCATCCAGTCAAGCATAACCTTCCGGAATTCCGCCGATTCTGCACGTTCCTTGTCGAACGCCGAGTAGGATAACTTAATATCCGCAATATCCGACTGGAGTTGTTGAATATGTTGCTCATGAGTATCCAACCGAGAAGATTGATTCACCATGATCACGGCAGGTCAGCGGCAGGTCGGACCAATGATGGGTTATGGATTGTTAGATGAATGATGAAGAAGAAATTGATGATGTAATAGAGAAGAATTAGGTTGAAAGAAATACTAATAGATTGCAGAACAAGCAAATTACAAAAGGATGACCAGAGCACAGCTCTCTCTCAATGCAAAGTGCATGAGCCTCTCACCATACTATTCTCTCCCCCCTCCCTCTGACATTCTTTATTCTATATATATAATACTTAGTTATGTAACAACCTGTCAGCCCCCCACATTCTTTTCACTCTTAGTCCTACGAGAATACACCAACAACTCTTTTGGCCCTTCATGTATAGTAGAATTCGTATCATTATCCCTATTATCCATTGTCATTGCCCGGAGAGCTTCACTTAGTTGAGTTGGTTCCAAGTTCCAACGGGTCAACCGAAGCCTGACGTGCCTCATTATCCACGACAACGGGCTGTGCGGGCGGTTTAGAACCTGTTTGAGTTGAGGGGGTGCACGCTAGGGCCGGGCCAGGCCCAATCGGCCTGGGTAGAGAAGGAACAAGGTGGAGGTGTCTAGTAGTGTCTAGTAGGCCCGGTGCTTAATAAAATTATGTGAGTGTTTTTATAAATGGTTATTGTGCCAATTGTCTAACAATTGGTATCAGAGCCACTTTCAATGAAGGTGGTGTGAAGTTGGTTTGAAAGTCGATCATTGAAGGGTGTAGCCTGTCACTACACGGCAAACGCAACCGTCAACCGTAGGGTTTCGAAACATCAAGATCTGTTTAGGGTCTATTTTTTATAGCATAAACCGAGACGTGAAGGTGTTTCGGTTAACCGTTGTCTTGGTGGAAGTACTATTTGCGACAACGTAGGTGACCAGTGATAAACATTGGTGTTCCGGGGCTGTTATAGGTGATTAAAAAGCCTTTGAACGACTTGATTCGTGATAAGAGGAGACCGGCGTAGGTGCGTGAAAAACGGCGGAAAGGATACGTCAAAGCAGGTGTCTTTGGATTCGGCTTCGTTTGGCAGGTGAAAGAAAACGGTAAAGGTGGTGTAACCTTGTTTTTTTGTCGGTGGAGAAGCCTCTTTGAACAAGGGTGCTCGGGAAAAGATGCAGTTTGACGATGTTGTTTGAAGGTTGAGAGCTTATGAAGAACACATTAAAGGGCTCAACAAAGAAGAAGAAACTCAAGGGAGTTAATGCTTTCTAAAAAGGAGAGAGACAAAAAGCACGAATGTGAGCAATGTGGTTATTGAAGTTCAAATCAGGATGACTTTGGGAGTGGCCGAGGAGAGGGTGGGGGGGGTACCGGAAAAGGTCAAAGTGGTGAACGGTTCCAACGGAATAAAAGCATGTTAGATGCTACAAGTGTGGTGAGCTTGGACATTTTCTAAGTGAATTTCCAAAGTGGGAGTATAAGGAGGAGGCTAACTTGGCACAATATATGGATGACGAACCAAAGTTGCTATGAACAATGAAGTGCGCAAACCATGATTAGGGATGTGAATGATGGTTTTAATCATGTTTGTGGGTTAAAATGTTCACGGGTCAAAAGTTGATTAACTGGGTCATGGGTCAAAAAACTGGATCTGTCAAAAAACTATTTTTGGAATTAGTAATTTAATAATTAGGCAATCAAATATAATAAAGCAGCCAAAGTGTAAATCAAGCAATGCTTGATTTAAGCTATTAGTTATGATTCTCTTTTATGATTAAGAGTTATTTTCTTTCTTATAAATAGATAGTAGGAATACGATGCAAAGTGTTTCAAAAAATATTTCCTTTGTTCTACTTAATTAGATTATGTGAGTGTGTTTTTATCAATGGTTATTGTGCCAATTGTCTAAAAGTTAGTACCACAATGTCGATTGCCCTGAGTTTGGTTAGAGGGCTGATTTGGTGAGACTGCTGTCATGGCTGCCGAGGGTGAGAGACTGTCACGAGTGGCTTGTCTCTGACTCTCGAGTTGCAGCATGTTACAGGCAGATTCCTAGTCGGGAAGATTCGGATAGAAGAGGGCCCGATAGTGTCGCACTCAGTTAGTAAACCACATATAAGTTGTAGGACTAATCTCTTCTCATTGACGGAACAATCAACATCATTCAACTGATTTCCAAGATCATGAAGTTTTTGACAGCAAGACTTGAGTGAGGGCATGGACTTGAGGGTAAGGTTATTAAATTCATTCTTAAGAGCAGGCGCAAGCGAGCCAATGTTATTAAGGAAAATGGTTTTGAGTCGGTTCCAAGTGGCAAAAGCAGTGGAATCAGACTGGAGCACACGTACATGATATTCGTCAGACAATGTCCCGTAGATTCATCGTAAGGCGACCTTGTGCATGCAACTGGAACGATTTGACCCGGGCCGAATACGTGAACTTGTTTCCATCTAGAATCATGACTTTGCGCTGAATGTCTGTGACAGTATAAGCAGGATGAAAGCCTTGGCCGTTGTAGGGCTGCAGGTTGGTCATTGGTCGGAGGTACGTTGGATTCAGCCATCGGATTGAGTTGCAGAAGGCAGAAAGCACAAAGCATAAAGTGCTGCAAAATTGAACGGTTTGGCTTGGTTTGTGCCTGGTCTCTTGATACCATGTAAGATAATGGCATAGGACTGAAAGAGTCGATGCCCTCTCATTCATCATCCCCATAAATATATACACAATATCTACACACTTATGAGGGTGATTGGCCATAGTGATGTAGTTTTGTTGCATCAAATTAGGGTAGTTTAACTATAGTTTCTTAGGTTGCAAGAGTGTCCCTTTTTCGCAGACATTTCAAATGCTTCTCATGCTATGAACTAGAGCTTTTACCTTGGCACCTTTGATCTATTTGTTTTATTACATATTTTAAATCAATCAACTTCCCTCATTGTTTTCTTTATGTACAATTCTTGCTTATTTTTTATGCAGATTCCTCCGAGAAAAATATATGATGTTGGCATTGATCGCATTATTCAAAGCATTGATGTATACCTGCAATTAGGAGGAGGTTTGCATTATAATTGTTTTGTTTTAATTGTGTTTTTACGGTTGATGATTTGTTGAATTACCAATTTGTGCTTCACTCAGGCTAGTATGAACCATTTATAGAGTAGGAGCAGAGGACAAACCTGTGCACATGATGAAGAGGGTTTTGCGTGAGCTTCTAAAGCTTCTTGTGATGCAATAAAACGTAAGTTTTCTGTGGTTCTTTTATAAATTGAATCCTAATCTATAATACTCACCTACATTGATCTTAATCTTAAAGGTACTTTGTGTTTTAGAAAATCTGATTAAAGGAATGTGTCTCAACTCCTAAATACTTATACCCTTTCAATACTTCTTTTCTTGTTTTGAAAATGATTTGATGTTCAAATTGGGGCGATTCTGTAGCCAGCCCTTTCAATACTTCAATACTTATACCCTTGCAACACGAGGACCTGGTAATTTAAACAAATTGGGGCGATTTTGTAGCCAACCCTATTTGGGCTTCAAGCTCGATAGAGATGGTCAAAATTTGGATTAGTTGATCCTATTCAAGAATATATCAAATTACACACTTTTGATAATTTTTAGTCACTTTTGATCACTTTGTCATGACTTCCTTTTAAGTTATCTTTTATTTATTTATTTTCATTTTATGTAAAAAGGTAATGAGTTGACCCAATGGCCTCTACACATTCTCTCTATGCCCAATTGAAGGTGAGTTTATATCCTTATCAACATAATGTTGCTTTTAGATTGGTAATATTAGCTTGAAATTCTCATGAAAAATTCGCAGTTGAGAAATTCTTTTGTTTTTTTTTTTGGTTAGGCTGATCAAACAAGAACAATAGTATATATTATTGCTAAGGATGGGAAGCCAGTGAGCTTGGATACGGTATCTCTCTCTCTAGATATATAATGTGTGTGTGTGCGTGTGCGTGTTACAAGAGATAGTTATGTTCTGATTTGAACCAAAAGTCCAAAACACCATATTTGTTTGCAGCCTTTACTTGTTATTGAGCCGTAAGGAGGAATATTAGGAAGTGGAGTGCATAGATAAAGTCATGTGGCAAACGTTTCTCTTCTTTTTTTTCAAAATACTTAGCACTTGTCAAGAACTTTTGTGTCCAAACAATATATTGTTTTACTAATATACCATTTTCCCATCACCTTATGATGTTATAGGATATTGAAGTGATATATTGTCCATCATATAAATCTGTAAAATGTGTACGCTTTATTTATGGAGGTCTTTTCAATGCTTGAGAGGTTTATAAGATTAGTGTGGTCTTTATTAAGGTAGTGCTCGAAAGTCAACATTTATAATTATTATTATGATGTTATAGGAGTTTATTGTACTTTCACCTAGTTATTGACTTGTTAGCAGGAAGTTTTTCATCTAAAGCGCCAACAAGTCTATGATGCTTCCAATGTACTTCTTACAAAAATTGATAAATTTGATGGACATTACATAATGTATAAAATTTAAACATAGAGTTTATCATTAGCCGGTAGTTGGATCCTTTTGTTTATTTTTCTTAACGTTTTTTGTTATTTTTGTCCTTTCACCTTATGCCATTCAGCTGATATTAAAAACACATGATTTGGTTTTGAATTGGTTTTATTTTCATTATGATAAGTTTTATTTGTGGTTTTAGGGATAATTATACTCTCATTGAACCTCCAACGGCAAGACATCTTGTGACGCACTTGGAGGGGTAAATGGCTTATTATGTTATGTAATTTTTGTTACATCAAATATGACAATTTAAGTAGAGTATCTAATGTTGCAAGATTGCCCCCTTTTTGTAGAATATTTCAAAGTAAATGTTTGCTCATGCTATCAATTGGAGAGAACAGTTGACATTCTAGTGACAAAGCTTTTACTTTAGCATTTAGAAGAAAGGGTTCCATGGATGGATGACAAGGGTAAGAATATGCGCTATTTTGCTTCATTTAAATGCGGATTTGTCAAAGTCAAATATCAAAGTTGACCTTGATTGTATTCTTCAAAGCATTCATGATAAATGCAACAACTTGGGTGGAAGAAATCTGGAGTAGGTTTGCATTATGATTGTTATATTTACATTGCTTTTTATAGATTTGCTGATTTGTGTATTACTAATATATAATTGACTTTTGCTATTATGAACGAATTGTAGAGCTGATGGCAAGCCTTTACGCATAGTGATGATTGTGCTACATGAGCTTGTAAAGCTTCGTTGGACACGTTCGTGAGACATGGAACCTCAACCTATAATACTAGCCTACATCGATCAGAGCTCTCAGCAATTTATGTGTTTCTAAAGGTGGTTCACATTGAGCAGAGCATTGGTGATCACTCTTGACAGGTCATGTAGTCTTTCTCATCTATCAATTTTATTTTAGTATTAATGATTTGTGTTTTGCATTTAGTGTGTTTTATGTTTATTTTGTTAGGTAGGATCAACTGAGTTTAATGAATGCATGTTAGAATTTTGTTCCTTGGTCTATGTCTTTTGTTGGTAATGATTTTGATGGTTATGCATGAGTGAAGTTACTTGTAATGATGTCCCTTGAATTAGAGTTGAAACTATATAGGAAATGATAGGAAGTTGGTATGTTAATACTTATACATGGATTGGATCTTTGAGGAGGAAAATGCAAAAGATTTTTGATGTGTTGGATCTTTGTAAGGATATGTATTTAGCTCCCATCTTAATATACATGGTTTAAGAAACCGAGTCTCGACAAGATAGGTTGCGAGTTAGCATTCCCTTACATACATACCAAGCTTCTTCTTGTTTTGCACTGAAATTAAAAAATAAAAGCAGTGAGAAAATTATTCTTATGCTTGTATTAAACATGAATGGCTATAAATAAAAAAGAGAAATAACTATGGTTATTGAGGATCAGAGAATCGAAATAGGGCGTATAAGACCCGAAAATCATCAATATGATCCTCATAACCTTAAGGTACCCTAAACCCTAAACCCTAGAAGAAAAATATCACTGCGGTTATTGAGGATCAGAAAATAAAAAATAGGGCGTCTAAGACCCGAAAATCATCAATATTATCCTCATAACCTTAAATCTCACTATGTCATTATGATGGTATTAAGCATGAATGGATATATATATATATATATATATATATATATATATATATATATATATATATATATAAAAGAAAAAAACACCACGGTTATTGAGGATCAGAAAATAAAAATAGGGCGTCTAAGACCCGAAAATCATCAATATGATCCTCATAACCTAAATACCACGTCATTATGCTGGTATTAAGCATGAATGGATATTAATATATATATAATCTATATATATATATATATATTATAGATAAGATATATAATATATATTATATATATATCATAAATATATATATATATATATATAGATATTATATCCATTATGCTTAATACCAGCATAAGACGTATATATATATTATATATATATATATATATATATATATATAATATATATATATATATATATATATAATATATATATATATAAAAAGAAAAAATCACCGCGGTTATTGAGGATCAGAAAATCAAAATAGGGCGTCTAAGACCCGAAAATCATCAATATGATCCTCGTAACCTTAAGTTACCTAAATACTCACTGTGTCATTATGCTGGTATTAAGCATGAATGGATATATATGTATATATAAAAGAAAAAAAACACCATGGTTATTGAGGATCAGAATATCAAAAATAGGGCGTCTAAGACCCGAAAATCATCAATATGATCCTCATAACCTTAAATACTCACCGTGTCATTATGCTGGTATTAAGCATGAATGGATATATATATATATATATATATATATATATAATCCATTCATGCTTAATACCAGCATATGACATATAATATATATATATATATATATATATATATATATATATATATATATCCATGCTTAATACCAGCATAATGACATATATATATATATATATATATATATATATATATATATATATATATATATATATATAAAAGAAAAAAATCACCGCGGTTATTGAGGATCAGAAAATCAAAAATAGGGCGT
The DNA here is from genome assembly GCA_025215565.1 of Flaveria ramosissima. NCBI lineage: Eukaryota > Viridiplantae > Streptophyta > Magnoliopsida > Asterales > Asteraceae > Flaveria > Flaveria ramosissima. The sequence continues at coordinate 37,594,234 of CM046041.1, forward strand.
CTAAGACCCGAAAATCATCAATATGCCTCGTAACCTAACGTACCTTAAATACTCACATGTCTGGTGTATTATGAATGGTATTAAGCATGAATGGATATATATGTTATATAAAAGAAAAATCACTGCGGTTATTGAGGATCAGAAAATCAAAAATAGGGCGTTTAAGACCCGAAAATCATCAATATGATCCTCATAACCTTAAGGTACCTTAAATACTCACTGTGTCATTATGCTGGTATTAAGCATGAATGGATATATATGTATATATAAAAGAAAAAAATCACCGCGGTTATTGAGGTTCAGAAAATCAAAATAGGGCGTCTAAGACTCGAAAATCATCAATATGATCCTCATAACCTTAAGGTACCTTAAATACCCATTGTGTAACTTTTAGAGATGCATGGCCAAGTCAAGTTATGGTTTTGTGAGTCCTTAAAAAACCATCATGGGTAGGTTTTACTATGTATGTTAAGTGTGGGGACAATTAAACCATCATGGTAGATATAAATTAAATTCACAAGGACAAGGCATTAGTTGAGACTGAAAAGGGTATGGGTTTAAGGACAATATACCAACAATCAAGGTTAGAGCATTAGTACTTGTACTTAGTGAAATTTGGTGTGAGAAAGGTTAACACATTATTTATGATCCATTAAATTTCTTTTTGGAATGAAAAAGTATTAAGTTGGGGAACGTGATCGTGTGGGAATTAATGCATGTTTTAGGCATGAGTATTGATGGATAGGAACAGAAAAAAGAACCAACTAAAGTTATGCATGAAAGATTGGACTTGATTTGGACAAGAGAATTGGTGTGATGTCTAATGTTTAATTTGATTAACATATGTTATTATGAATCATGTCTATGTGATAATCATTGTCTTACTTAAACACAAGTATGTGTAGGTGAGATTCTTATCTTGAGGCATGAAGTGATTGTCTAATGTTTGATTTGATTAACATATGTTATTATGAATCATGTCTATGTGATAATCATTGTCTTACTTAAACACAAGTTTAATGATTTACTTATAAATTAACTTCCATTCATTGGTCTTTCCTGTTTACCATTTTTGCTTATTTTGATGCATATTCCTCAAAATATCATCTGCCTTGGTTTGTTTGTTTTATCATTTCTTTAATTAACATGTGTTGCTAAATTAATTTGGCATTATTCTTAATGTAATTTTTTTTCCTGAAGTTGGCTATTTCTAATGTGTTGATACTAGTGGGAAGGACATCAATCATGCTTAGCGGGAAGAATCCTAAACCTGCTACTGTGAGTTTCACCAATAATTTGTCACATTCTTTATTGTTTTATGTTTGATATATATTGATCCCTATTCTTAGGTGTTGATATTAGTTTTCTCTCATCACTATTATAAGGTAGGACCTGCAAAGACGGTTGTTGTCAAGAAAGCAGATGAACCTATCAAACTGGAAAAGCTTGACCTGAAGATGTTGAGGTGAGTTCCTCGCACCACACACACGCACATGTACACACATATTTATGTCTGCAGATCTGAAGATATTGAGGTGAGTTCCTCGCACCACACACACGCACATGTACACACACGCACATGTACACACACACACCAAACAATCTTTTCCTTGCGGACTGCACAGGTTTGGTCCACCTCTTCTTATGTCTGCAGATCTGGAGACTGCAGACATTTTACTTCTGAAAAAACAAACCGCACCTTAGTAGTTTGAGCCATAAAGGCTTCTCATTCCTGCCAAACTAGGGTTATTGCTAAGCAAATTGGAGAAGTTTCATGATCCTCTCCACACCAGCTAGTTAGATCCTTGTGTTTTTTTTCCATTACATGTTTTGTTCTCTTTATCCTTTATTTTCCACGTATGCCGTTCTGATATGAAGAAAAACCACATGATTGCCCCTTTTGGTGGTTTAATTGGCCTTATCATTACATATGACTGCTTTTGCTTTGGCTTTTACATAGACTTTGGACTTCAGCTTTATGATGCATTTTCAAGGTATTATGAATATGTTCTCTACACACTTATGAGGGTGATTGGCCACAGTGATGTAATTTTGTTGCATCAAATTAGGGTAGTTTAACTATAGTTTCTTATGTTGCAAGATTGTCCCTTTTTCGCTGACATTTCAAATGTCTTTGATGCTGTGAACTAGAGCATTTACCTTGGCACCTTTGATCTATTTATTTTATTACATACTTTGAATCAATCAACTTCAACTCATTGTTCTTCTTTATTTTCAAATTTTGCTTATTTTTATACAGATACCTCCGAGAACTATATATGAGGTTGGCCTTGATCGCATTATTCAAGGCATTGATGTATACCTGCAAATGAGGAGGAGGTTTGCATTATAGTTGTTTTATTTTAATTGTGTTTTTACTTTTTACAGTTGATGATTTGTTGCATTACCAATTTATACTTCACTTAGGCTAGTATGAACCACTTCTAGAGTAGGAGCAGAGGACAAACCTGTGCACATGATGAAGAGGGTTTTGCGTGAGCTTCTAAAGCTTCCTGGGATTGCAAAAAGCTTCCTGGGATTGCAATAAAACATAAGTTTTCTATGGTTCTTTTATAAAGTGAATCCCAATCTATAATACTCACCTACATTGATCTTAATCTTAAGGTACTTTGTGTTTTAGAAAATCTGAGTAAAGGAATGTGTCACAACTCCTAAATACTTATACCCTTTCAATATTTTTTTTCCTGTTTTGAAAATGATTTGATGTTCACTGCTAATATACTGTTGACACGAGGACCTGATAATCTAAACAACTTGGGGCGATTCTGTGACCAATCCAATGCCTGCTAAACATTCCGCTGTTGCCCATTAAAGGTAAAAGTAATGATTGGTTTAACCTAAATTGTGGCATTCTTCCCGTTAAAGGGAAGCCCTTATCCGGGCTTCAAGCCTGATAGAAAGGCTCATAATTTAGATCAATTGATCCTATTCACGAATCAAATTAGACAAATAACCTTTGGCGGTTGCACTTGAAAAACTTATTGTCTATAAAATGCGAATTCGTATCTAAACATTTGTTATGAAAGATCATACCATTTTTATAAATATCTACTTTTTACGGGATAAAATGGTTTTTTTAATGATTGTTTGGGGGGGGGGGTTGTTGTATGTTCTAAGAGTACAATTTTTAGTAACTTTTGATTACTTCATGTCTTCTTTTTAAGTTAATTTTTTTCACGTTTGATTAAATCACAAGCAGTAGCACATCATGGGGGTAGTGGGGTAGAAATTAGTGGGCCAGTTGTTAGCATGTTATGGTATTTATATATGTTTTTGATGTCCTAGGTTAGGTGATGACTATTTGGTTTTTTGGCTTGTAATTGGGAGACGGGTCCCTCTCGAAGAGGACTGTATTGTTCTTGTTCTTGTTTAATTTCATTCAAGCCCACTAGAGTTCTAATACCCCACTTTCAAGTAGGGCAAAAGAAGAACAAAACTTTAGTGTCGAGGTCAATGGAAGTGCTTGTCAAAATCATAGTCCATCAAAGATAATTAACTTATCCATAAAACTACTTTACCTGGCAATATGTCAATGTTTTCTTCATCAAATTCTTTTAGTTTATATCATATAACAGCACAATCAGTTGTAGACAGCGCCATCGATGACATTTGCATACTTCAATGCAGTCACTACAACGTAAATTTTCCATGTAATGCTCGTCTTTTTATTTCTGCAATATTGTTGCTGGTAAAGTATATTCATGTTAATTTCTCCATCACAATGACAGTTTACCTGTTATTTCTTTTTGGTTTCTGGATACTTTTTATTTCTTGTTCTGCTTTGCAGGTGTGTGTCTCAAATAGGTGGGTTCCTGCTAAAAAATCACCAATAATATTATTTCATCATGTCTTGAAACACTACTACGATACCTTAGTATGTTGAGTTTACTTAATCACTCATTATTCATTCTGTTTATTGTTGTTTCAGATTAGTAATGGGATGGCTGTAATTCTCAGAAGCTTACAGGATATTCATCTGCATAAACGAGCTTGATACTGTAAGAAGGGAAGTAACATCTTTGTGAGTTAATATTTAATTGAAATTGACACTTGATATCTGTTTTCTGGCAGGCACGCTCTATTCCAGTAGTTGTAGAAGAGGTGAAAGATGCTGGCATATAATGGGGTTTGTAAGTAGAGAACAATAGTTCCAAATATCAATGTGGATATATGTTATGTGCTCGTATGGGATGATGGTAATATCATAGGTTACTTATATAAATATTTTTATTTAAATGAACAGATTTTATCAGTGTTGCAGACTACACACTTAGTCGTGGAGAAGGAATCAGGTGAGTCCTTTCTTTAGCAAGACTTGTGGGCCCAACCTTGCTAATTGAAATGCTTTTTGCCGAGGAAAATGTCAAAGTGGAGGTTTCAATCAGATATGTTCCTCTTTTAATTTGATTTATTTTGTTATCACTATTCGTTACTAATAACAATCCTGTTAACATGTTTCTTCTTCTTTCATATGTTGGTACTACAGTTACTGCTGCTAAAGTGGCTCAAATTTGAGATTGAAGCCTTGTCGGTGCATTGGCTTACTTTATTGTCAAAACAACATCTATCGTCTAAGATTCAAGGTGAAAATTTTCATGCTCAGAGACAACTTTAAACACCATAGAACTCCATAAGTACTAGTTTAACTCTAAATATATTAATGAAATTTGAGAATACAAGAGAAATGATTATCTTAGACTAACATTGTCACACACAGCTAGGAGTTGAATGAAGATTCATGAATGCATGCTTCATAATTTGTTTATGATAATTAAACAGCCATAAAGATTTGCGATTATAACTATTTAGTTCTTTTCAAGGAGTTTATTACTTTACAACAACTTCTTCATACTTCTTCAAATATTTTTTTCATTTTATTACCTTTCTTCAACTTTCAACTTATTATCATTCATGAATACTGCCTTATGATCTCAGATTTTCAAACACTATGATTTGAATTATATCTCTAATATGCTATTCTGATTCAAACAACATATTTCATCAGTTAATCTCACGTAAATTTCATCTCCAATTTCATCAGTTGAATTTGCTTCTCTTGTAATCAATTTGTATATTCACCAACCTATTTTAAACTTCTAGTCTGTTGTTCTTCTGATTGTGGCTGGTTAAATGACTTTACACAATGTATAAGGATTTATGTGCTATTTATATAAATTTATTGGTAACTTTGAAAGAGGAAGGGAAGAACGGATCAACATGGAGGATATTCTCATTGAAAGAATTACAAGCTTCTACAAACACTTTTAATATGACAACAAGCTCACTGAAGATAAATGAAACATCACTAATTTCCTATTTTTTATGTTTTTGTTTTAAGTGATACCTTTGCTAAAGATGAGGTTTTTACAGACGATCATCCAAGATCACCTCATCCAGCCTAAATATATAATTATTGGTGAGTTTATATTCTACTTTGTCCTGATTTCCCAATTCTTTTAATTAGGTCTTGAAGTGGAGACTAGGCGACAATACCTAGAGACCATTGCAATTTCTCATATGTGATTGGCGAATCACAAATACATAGACAAGGTTTTGACTTGCAATTCCTTTTGATGGGGTTGCTTAAGCTAAACTATTCAGAACATAAAAGTAATTTTTTTGTTGGTGTTCCAATAGTGCTTAGTTTGTAACACTTGGGAGATGATGTTCTAGCTCTAGAAGACTCAGAAATGGATGTTGCTCACCTTCACCTCATAAAGTTTGTCCAACAAAGGAGGAGAAGGAGATGCTAAGGTAAAGTGTTAGTCGAGCCATTTAAAATTTAAATGACTGAATAAGCCCCAATCTTGGGGGAACTTGTCATATAAATTTCAGAATTTTATTGTTGCATGCTAGTAATTAATGTTTTTTTGCTCTTGCAATGTTTATCCAACACTTACCAAGCTACTAAAATTATTTTATAAAAATGCAAGTCGACTGCACAGTATAAAAAAGCCTCCTTTTTTTCAAAACATCAAGGTAGCTTCAAACACTCGAAGTTCTTTACTTGTTCCGAGAATACAAAAACCTCTTGAGTTTCTAATAGGCCTTAATGACTCTTTTTTCGGGATTATTTTTTATAATAGCATGTCTTTTCCGTGAAACCTTTAAATGATTGGGGTTTCAAATGCATCAACATGAGTGTGCTCTTGAATCACTCGAGCTGTATACGGGGTATGCTCTTAAATCATAGTTCTTTAGTTGTACTAATTGACATTTGTTCTCTTTCAAATTACAGACTTTTTTACATGTGACTCCTAGGCTCCTCTTCAAGCTTACAGCTTTTTACTAGGTATGTTTTTTGATCTTTTTATTTTTAGTTGTAACAACCGACTTCCATTCTTTTTCTAGTTTCATTCTTTTCTACTCTCTGACTCTCCTAAGTCCTATCAATAACTTTGCTATTTCAAGCTTAAAGCTATTTACGAGGCATATTTTCTTGTAACTTATTCCTTCTATTGTACTAACATACTTTCATTCTCATTTTCATGCTTCACTACCCCAAGGACTTGTAGACTCCTATTGACATAACGTATAATATATTTACGAGCACGTTCTCAGATATTAATGCTTCTTTAGTTGTACTAACCGATTTTCATTCTCTTTCATATTTCAGGATTTTCTACACGAAAGTCACAAACTCCAATTCATGGTCCAACTCTTTCAAGCCTAAAGCCTTTTTACGAGATATGCTCTTAAATCTTACTTCTTTTTAGTTGTGCTAACTGACTTCCATTCTCTTTATGCTTTTCTTCACGGGGTCAATCTTACTTTTTCAGTTGTCATAGCCGACTAATATGCGTTTTCAAAATTTCTTCTTAGGACTACCCAGCTCCATTGAACCCCCAACTCTTTCAAGGATAGAGCTTTTTTGAGGTATGTTCTTGAAACTTATCTTAGTTACGCTAATTGACTTTCATTCTCTTTCAAAGTTATAGTTTTTCTACATGGGACTCCCATGCTTCTATTGAAAGCCTAGTTGTTTCTTCGAGCTTAGAGCATTTTACGTGGTATGCTCTTTGTAAGACCCCGAATCCGAGAGATCTCACGGTCGGATCTACACATCATATACGTAGTTATTAAACTAAAATTTCAATTTACATAAGTAGGATTGTTCAAAACTTTGATTACATCATTTTTAATAAGATAAGAATATATATTTTAGCTAAACATAGACTAGTAAAGCTAGGATGCTAGTCTTGAAAAATGTCGGCTAACTCTCATACCGATGCCAAGTTGTCATCTTTAATCAACACAAATTTTCTTTAACCTTGTATGCATACCAAAAATCAATCTTGTTAAGTGATTTTTAGATTCTATGGTTTACTTTTAGGGTTTAGATTTTAGAATTTAGCGTTTAACTTTTCAGGTTTAGCTATTCAGGTTTAGCTTTTAGTGTTTAATGTTTAGCTTTAGGGTTTAGCTTTTAGCATTTAAAATTATGTATTTATCATTTAACATTTAGTTTAGAGTTTAGCTTTTACTATTTAACAATTAGGTTTTAGCTTGTTTTTCCATATTTCATAAAAGTTTCATAGCAGAAAGTTTGACCTTAAAGGTTTTTATATTATTTCCTAATTTCAAATATTGAAATGTAGTTTTCAATTATTATAAATTGACCATAAAAGTTTTATGCTTTAAATATGACTATAATATTTTTTAATTTGAATAATAAGGATATAGCTATCTAACTATACAAAACTTACAATATATATTTACATGTTAGGTATCACAATGGGAGTAGGTTCTAGCTGAAGCAATCAAACACTTTATCACACAATAGAAAAGAAGTAGACACGAGAGAATTATAGTAGTTTGGTCAAAGTTACTTACACTCTGCAACTAAGGTTTACATTATAATTATGCTCAAGAATACAATTACATCATGGGTCTATTTATAATACTATATTAGGGTTGTAATTAAGGTGATAACTTTTGTTGACAAGCAGCCTAGCAAAATAACCTTAATTTCCCTAGGGCCAGTTGTCCCTTTCTTTTGTCGACCAGCAGCCTAGCAAAACAGACTCGAGCTCAGCTTGACTCGACCAAAGCCTTCACAACCCAACAATCTCCCATTTAAAGGAGTTGTAAAAGTCAACAAACACCATCCAAGTAACCTAGATCTAGTAACTCTAGTATTCTTCATATCTAAACTCTTCCAAGCTTCGATTCTCATAAGCTAAGATTTCATCATAACTACTAGTTGCACTGTTGCTCATCAAGTACATGAGGGTACAGTTGAACCTCCCCTGAGCTCCACCCCATTTACTATATCTTAACTAGTATGCATGACCCACGAGCTCCAAAGATAACCTGAGAACCATCATTACTCTTCTCGTTCAGCAAGACATCACTAGAAGAGATTTTATCACTCAGAGTAGTAGTCTTTAAAACTCAATGTTGTTTTATGATTGTACCTGACCTGGTTTAGACCTCCAATTCTCGTTTAGCAAGACATCACTAGAAGGTTTCGGTCTTGCAATTTCCTCAGCGGGTACTTCCACCGTGTATAATGATCCCTACTTGTTTCCACGAGCGATAACCAGATTTCCTTTATTTACCTTTTTTTTACCTCCACTAAACTTTACTTCTTGTCCCTATTCATCCGGTTGACTAACATAGATAAAAATTCTGTTGAAAGCTGGAATCACCAACTTTCTTCAAGTCCCAATAGGTTCCCAATGGAGTTAAAATATTAACATCACCTATGCCAGTAACATCAATGACATTACCATTTGCTATTCTTACCTACCCAAAGTTGCCCACTTGTAGATTCACCAATGTTTCCCCTCTATGCATGGCGTGAAATGAAGATCCAGAATCCAAAACCCAAGAGTTCACGTTATTTTTAGCTTCGTGTAGTAAAACGTCATCATCACATGTGTCCTTAGCATTGTTTACTTTACTACTTTATCCATATTTAGTTTTGGACACTGACTTCTAACATGTCCAATCTCATCACAACTCCAGCACATCTCACCTAGCAAAATGTCTTGGACCCGTTAAATGTTACACAATCAATCCCCGCAAACTAGTAACAACCGTTATAGTTGTCATAGCCTATTAAATTATGTCGGCTAATGTGCTCTTTATTTTAGTAATATTCCTAATAGTCTAGGGTACCTTCATGTAATTAGTTTCTCTTTATATTAAGTTTTAATTCTTCTATTATTCAATAAGTCGAAACCTCCTTTACATTCTGATTTGGTATGAGAGCCAAATTAGGCTCAAGCCTAATTCGCAACCACCGTTAGCGACCGATCTCCATTTTTTTTCTTGCTTCCTACGCAGTTCATCATCAACGCAGCAGTGAGCAGGGTTTATATTCCATCCGAGGCATACTATGGTAAAGACTCATTACTTGTTGGTAACGGTAATTCATTACCCATAATTCATATTGGTTCATCCAACATCCACTCATCCAACAAAACTTTCAAACTTTCTGACATTCTTCATGTTCCTGAACTAAAACAAAATCTTTTATCTGTTCAAAAATTCTGCCTTGACAATAATGTCTTCTTTGAATTTCACTCTTCTTATGTTGTTGTGAAGGACGAGTCTACACGAACTACCCTCCTTACGGGCCCCAGTGAGCAGGGTTTATATTCCATCCGCCTTCCACAATTCAAGTCTCTACCCAAGGTTGCCTTCACTGTTGTCAAAGCTTCATCAAATATTTGGTATCACCGTTTAGGACACCCTCATGCTCAAGTTCTTCGTTCAATTATTTCTCATTATTCTTTACCTGTTTTGGACAAATTAAATAATGAATTGTGCTCTTCTTGTCAAATAGGAAAATCTTCTAAATTATCTTTATCTAATTCTGCTTTTCGTAGTACTAATATTTTAGATCTTGTTTATTGTGATGTTTGGGGTCCTTCTCCCTCACTGTCTCTTGATGGCCACCGTTATTTCTTGTTATGTGTTGATCATTGTACTCGTTATATGTGGATTTATCCTTTAACACAAAAATCTGATGTTTATATCACCTTAACAAATTTCATCACCCTGGTTGAACGTCAATTTAACACCAAATAAATATGCATTCAATCCGATTGGGGTGGAGAATTTCGACCCCTTACCAACTTGTGTCGTAACCTTGGCATCATTCATTGACGTTCTTGTCCACATACAAGCGAACAAAATGGCATTGTTAAACGTCGCCTTCATCATGTTTTGGAAACTGGTCGTCTCTCTTGGCTCACTCCAGTCTTCCTCAGCGTTTCAGGTATTTTGCCTTTGAAACAGCTGTGTACTTAATTAACAGGCTACCATCTCGCGTTTCCTCAAACAAATCTCCCTTTAAGCATGTTTTTAAACGTAAATCTGATTACTCGTTTCTAAGAGTCATTGGTTCTCAATGTTTTCCTTATCTTCGCCCGTATAACCATCATAAAATTAAGTTTCGTTCCACTCCTTGTGTCTTCCTCGGCTACAGTCCTTCTCACCACGGTTATCGGTGCTTTGATCCTTCCACTAACCGCATCTATATAGCTCGACATGTTCGCTTCAATGAACAACTCTTTCCCTATCAACCATCACCTACTCCACCACCATAACCTGCTTCCCCATATATCTCTATTTTTCCTAATCCTCCACCTGGCTTCCCATCGAACCTACCCAACCTTCCTCTGCACCATCGACTTCATCTTCGACATCTCCTTCCCCACCCCACATGCCTACTCCGCCACCACCAACACCTCCCACTCAACCCACTCCACCTCCCATTCCTAATCCGCAACCACCTCCACCTTCTACTCAATCACAGCCGGGCCCACGCACCCGACCGGCCAACCTTTGTCCCAATCCAAAACAACCCGACCGTTACACCCCTGCTGCCTATACCACCACCACCTCTTCTTCCTCACTCGTAAATAGAAAACCGTGTCTCGCTCCTCAACATAATCTGAGTATAAAGCCATTGCGGATACAGTTGCAGAATTAATGTGGCTGAAGTCTCTTCTTCGAGAACTTGGCTTGGATAGGGGAGCACCAACACTTTGGTGTGATAATCTTAGAGCAACTTATCTTACGGCCAATCCAGTTTTTCGTGCCAGAACAAAACATGTTGAAGTTGACTATCATTTCGTTCGTGAACAAGTTACTCAGGGAAAGCTCAATATCAAGTTTATCTCCACAAATGATCAAATAGCTGATATCTTTACCAAGCCCTTATCTTCTAAAAAATTTGAGTTCCTCAGATCCAACTTGCAGATTGCTAATTGCCCTTGAACTTGTGGGGGGAATATTAAACTATGTCGGCTAATGAGCTCTTTATTTTAGTATAATATGTGTTACACCAATACACCATAGAAGCTAACATGGACATGATCGAGTTGAGATCATTAATATGATCCGTAACTGAATCTCCCTCGTTTATTCGAGTCATGAATAACTCCCCAATCAATAACACCTTATTGGCAGCAAACGACTTTTCATGCATATTTAACATATTTGTTTTCATACCACAAGCCGTGGTTTCGTGCATAACGTTAAAGACAACCCTACTTGTCAAAGCTAATGTAATGGCCCTTTCGGCCTTCTTGTCCTTTGAGATCCAAATCGCTTCTTCGGCTTTCTCCATTCTAGCCGACTTTTCTTCCAATACTACATCTAAATCTTTTTCACCAAAGCAATGCTTCTATTTGCATCTACCACCAAGCAAAATCGACCCCGTTAAACTTTTCAATTCGCACCCTCCCGTATTCAACCATTGTTGACCAGCAACCTAGCCAAACAAGCCCGAGCCCAACCCCATGAAAGCCTTCAAAATCCAACATTGTCAACTTATTATTCATTAGAATTTGATCACAAAACTTTGTTTTTGAAGTTCATTCAAAGTTTTCTAGTCTCCTTAACTTTAGTTAAAACATACAATATGTGAATTTTATAACCAGTAGACGTAGAAGAAATGAAAATGCTGAGATATACGGAGATCTGTTACTACAGAACAATATTCCATAAATCATTGCATTAATATGTTTATTTACTTGAATGGAAGGGATGATGATAATATTTCACGGGTTACTAATATATTATTTGGTTATTGTGTTTTATACTACATACCGGTGTTGGAGAAGGATTCCAATTAGGCCTTTCTTTAGCAAGACTTGTATTCCCACAACTAACAAATGATTGTTTTTGCAAATCAGCACTTAACTATATCTACCCAGCTCCATTGAACCTCAACTCTTTCAAGCATAGAGCTTTTTGTGAGGTATGTTCTTGAAACTTATTTTAGTTAAGCTAATCGAATTTCATTCTCTTCTTTAAATTTCTAGTTTTTTCCACATGGGACTCCCATGCTTCTATTGAAAGCCTACTTGTTGCTTCGAGCTTAGAGCATTTTACGAGGTATGCTCTTTGTAAGGCCCCGAATCCGAGAGACCTCATGGTCGTATTTGCACATCATATACATAGTTATTAAACTAAAATTTCATTTAACATAAGTAAGATTGTTTAAAACTTTGTTTACATCATTTTCAATTTGATAAGAATAGATATTTTAGCTAAACATAGACTACTAAAGCTAGGATGATAGTCTTGAAAAATGCCGACCAACTCTAATACCATGCCTAGTTGTCATCTTTAATCAACACAAATTTTCTTTAACCTTAGATGCATACTAAAAAACAACCTTATTAAGTGATTTTAGCTTCTATGGTTTACTTTTAGGGTTTAGCTTTTAAATTTTAGTGTATAACTTTTCGGGTTTAGCTATTCGGGTTTAGCTTTTAGTGTTTAATGGATAGTTCTAGGATTTAGCTTTTAACATTTAGCGTTATGTATTTTATCATTTAACATTAGTTTTAGAGTTTAGCTTTTACTATTTACCGATTAGAATTTTTTCATATTTCATTAATTGACCATAAAAGCTTCATACCATAAAGTTTGACCTTAAAGGTTTTTATATTTTTTCCTAATTTCAAATAATGAAATGTAGTTTTCAATTATTATAAATTGACCATAAAAGTTTTATGCTTAAAATATGACCATAATTTTTTTTATTTAAATAACAAGGATATAGCTATCTAACTTAAACTAAACTTACAAGGCAATAACTATAATAGGATTGTAATTAAGGCAATAACCAAGTAACCTAGATCTAGTAACTCTAGTATTCTTCATATCTAAACTCTTCCAAGCTTCAATTCTCATCGGTTAAGACTTCGGCATAACCCCTAGTTGCACCACCGCTCATCAAGTACATGAGGGGATAGTTGAACCTCCGCCAACCCATTATCTATATATTAACTGGTATGTACAATCCACTAGCTCCAGAGATAACCCGAGAACCATCATCACTCTTCTCGTTCGGCAAGACATCCCTAGAATAGATTTTATCACTCGGAGTAGTAGTCTTCAAAACTCAATGTTGTTTTGTGACTATACGTGTAACACGCCTCGTGCTTCCTTTATCAAACACCTAACTAGGTTTAGAGCTACAATCCCGCTTTGAATCATCTTGACATCATGTTTCAGTCTTGCAAATTGAACCTTCTTTTGCCCCTTTACTCAGCGAACCCAACTTTGTTTTGAGGAATGGCCATACTTTCCTTAGCAGATACTTCCACCATGTATAATGATCCATACTTTTTTTCCACGAACGATAATGAGATTTCCTTTAGTTACCTTCCATTTACCTCCACCAAACTATACTTCTTGTCCCTATTCATTCGGTTGACTAACTTATCTCTCTTGAAAGCTGGAATTATAAACATTCTTCAAGTCCCAATAGGTTCCCAATGGAGTTAAAATATTAACATTACCTATGCATGTAACATCAATGACATTACCATTTGCTATTCGTACCCTCTCAAAGTTGTCAATGACGTTATTTTTAGCTTCGTGTAATCAAACGACATCATCACATTCGTCCTTAGCAATGTTTACTAGTTTTTCCCTATTTAGTTTTGGACATTTTTAACATGTCCAATCCCAACTCTAGATGAACTCCTCCCTTGACTCTCACTGCTCTTGTTATCTTTTATTCCCCTGCCGTCATATAACACTCTACAAACTAATGCTTTTGGTGAATTTCCTCACCTAGCAAAATGTCTTGGACCCCCTTAAATGTTACACCATCAATCCTCGCAAAACTAGTAACAACTGTTATAGTTCCAGTCTGAGTTGAGATCATCAACCTTAATCCAACTTCATGCCAATAGAAGCTAACCTCGACATGATCGAGTTAAGATCATTAATATGATCCATGAGTGAAGCTCCCTCATTCATTCGAGTCATGAATAACTCCCCTATGGTAGAAGACTTTTCTTAGCACGAGCTATGGTTTGTGCATAACGTTAAAGACAACGCTACTCATCAAAGCGAATGTAATAGCCCTTCCAGCCTTCTTGTCTTTTGAGATCCAAATCGCTTCTTTGGCTTTCTCCATTCTAGCCGGCTTTTCTTCTAGTACTACATCTAAATCTTTTTCGCCAAGCAATGCTTCTATTTACATCTACCACCAAGCAAAATCTACCCCGTTAAACTTTTTAATTTGAACCCTCTCATATTAAGCCATTGTTGACGAGTAGCCTAGCAAAACCAGCCCGAGCCCGGCCCGGCCCGATAAAAGCCTTCAAAATCCAACATTGTCAACTTATTATTCATTAAAAATTGATCACAAAACATTTGTGAGTTCATTCAAAGTTTTCTAGTCTCCTTAACTTTAATTAAACTTACAATATGTGAATTTTATAACCATTATCATCATACGCTTTGATGTAAATATTAACCAAAACACAACCGTACAAGTCACTAAAATTTCCTAACGGTTTCGTTTGATATAAAATCATTGATTATGCTTCTTAGTTTATAAATTCTCAAATATATTATTGCGACGTTAATTTTTTAATCTACATTTTCATATAAATTTTATTTTAAACCAAACGTAGTAGATTTCCCACGACAGCAACAATCCCGCTGAAATGTACGAATTTACGTCTCCTAGTTTCTTATAACATTAACTCATTTTATATTTATAGAAACCGGTATAATAAATAGATTAATGAAATTAGCTCAAAAGAAAAGATTAACTTCATTAAAAAGCAATGTTTTCTAAAACTTATGTAGGAACATTTTAGTGACGAATATTTGTCATAATTCATTTTAAAAAACTGAAATGATCTATCGCTAATTAATCGTGTTGCAAATATATTCTCAAAAATGTTGCAAACTCATCGCTAACACATGTTTGTGACGATGTTACCATCGCAATGGTTGAACTATAGTATTGAATTTCTGAATGATACTCACGAGAGCTACTTGTGATGATATTTAACTTGGCAAATATTGATATGTCGCAAGATGCTAATAGTTTGAAAGGAACTAAATCCAATTTTATAATTCAAGTTTAAATGGCTACACATTATCTTGAATTCGTTTAGTGTTCTTGGCTAATTCAAGTTTATGAATCACTGATGTCATATTACGGTGAGACGAGCCCCCTTCTTCCATCGTGCTCTTCGTCGTAGCTTGATTTCATAAAATCTCTTTCTGCTTGCCTCTCCTTCCTCATCTTTTCTTATCAGGTCTTCAATTGCTTTCTTTCGATCATCCATCTTTATAATCTATTTTGACTCATCTATCTTCGTGAACATAAGGGGAACCTCCATTTCGATTCACACACCAATCTTCAACACGCCTATGATGATAAATCGTTCGTTTAGAAATTGCTCTTCAAATTGTGGCTAGGTAACCATCAAGATCCCCGCGGAAATCCCGTCGAGAGTCGAGTTCCATTCACAATGTGTCATGAATCCCCCAATGGGTCAGTGTGACAATATTAAAATTTGCGGCGCCCAATTGCGCACCATTAATCCTCTACCTCTAATCTTTTCCTCATATCTTTCTTTCACGAGCCATGAGTTGAAATATTTGCTCGTTTGCCTGTTGAACCAAAGAAAAGGCGTGTTCGATGACTCGAGTCCCAATGCGAACTCAATGGCTTGATTGGTGGATGCGTATGATAGACTTCTAAACAAATAATTATATCATGGAACCAGAGTCTCTTGAATCCAACCACTTCAAACAATCAACCTCGTCTATTGCAAGCTTGTTCTCCCTCTCGGCTCGATCTCCGAAACTTGTGTTGCATAGCGATTGATTTATAATTGCTTAACTTATGTTGTTTTACCTTTTTATTTTCAAAAAATAATTATTAGTTTAATAACATGATAATGATAACGAACTATTTTTTTCTAGAATAGGTAATATATGACTAGTGCATGCGATAATGAGTCGACGTAGATATGCTAGTTGACTAGCGAATGTTAAAATTGTCATCTTTTAATTTTTAATTTTATTTTAACTTGCTAGTTTTATATAAAATTTATTTTTAATGATTCATATTTTTATTTATTAAAAAAACCAATCATACAGCTTTGTTTAGGGTTTTTCTTGACAGTTGTAAAATTTGTTAAAAACCAAGTTCGTTCGAAAAATAAACTTATTTTGTTAAGATTATTATTTTTCAAACAAACCCGGTTTTAAATTTATGTTGTAATGTCCAAAAAGATGTAAAAAAAGGTGTGTTCATATTTTTCAAAAGTGTTGAAGTATTACAAGTATTATGAGAAAAAATCAAATTATATTAAAAAAATTAACTATTAAAAAATCAAATTGAGTAAATTCATTACATGTCGCATCCGCTAATGAAAGTATTAAATGTCATGCTACGTCTTTACATCCGCTAGTCATGTTAGCGGATCACTTAGAATCAAAAGATTCTCCATTGTTCATTTGTCTAGAGAACATCTTTTAACTACAAATGTTACATAGTTTGAAAAGAAAATTCTGAAAATAGCAATTTGACCAACTACTTTCCTTAAAATGTCAATTTGACTAGTGCATCCCCCAACTATCCCCACCCCAACACGGATGTCACGGACCGCAAAATAGGTTTGTTCGAACCTACAATAAGCAATTCATATGAAACCATATGTATAGGTAGAGTAGTTACAAAGGTTTGGACGAACATAAACATGTCTTTGTAACAACCCTATTTAGACACATGCTTCGTCTGAGTCGCTCATTTTAGAATTTTGTTAAGAATTGCTTGGTCTTAGAGATGTTTTAAAAACAATATATAATCAAAGAGACGTTTTCAAATTTCTCTATATAAAATTAGGCATTGTACTCGCGCTCCGCTGCGGGATTCATGAATAGAATAGTCTAAGGTGAAGCATCGTCATCGACTTGACCGTATCATCATCAACAAAGTTGTCTCGGAACAATTTGTTCATCATAAACACAATGACTCCAAAAAAAAGCCCGGACCAACGTAGGATAATTATCAAGTGATCTCAGATGAACAAACGTTCAACATCATCAACCAAAGGCAAAAGAAGGAGATACAACAGGCTTTAAAAGTTGCATATATAGCTACGGTAAATGCAATCACAAAACCCACGGTAATAGTTGCTCCGTCGTTGATCTCTCCTCTTCCCGGCCGGTTGTGACTGAAGGGAGTTATGGCATTTGAGTTGAGTTACTAATAAGGTATCTTAGGAGCAATGCAGTGTAGAGAGATAATAGCAGTCTAGGGAGGGAGTCGTTGTCTATAAAGAGAATAGCTTGTGGTGTATTCCTCTCGTAGTTCCCCCAGAAACATTGTGTCACACAACCTGTTTTCCCTCTCTTAACTCTCCCTTTCCAGGAGCTGCTTCAGAAAGAAAAAATTGGCACTTTGAAATCAAGAACTATAACATTTCGTAATTTATTGGAAAATCCACTTTGATTCTCTATCAACCAATAAAGTGGGTGCTGATTGGATACTGCGTGAATCGGTGATTGGCTTAGTGTTACATCTATAATCCTTAGTTAGAATTAGAATGAGATTCCAACTCAGCACCTTTTGAGGGAGGAGATCGGGTTGAGACCACCCCTTGCTTCCTGTCATAACCTGGTGTGACGCGAAAGGACTTTTCTGGCCATGAATTCTGGGAAAATGCTATCTGCGCCTCGTTGTCCGCCTTTACTTCTTAGTCTTTCTTTCCTTGCTGAGCCGACCGACCGCTACCTAAAAGAAGATAAGTAGTTCTTCTATCGTTCAAGGGCGGTGAAATCCCCAGAAAACAAAGAAAACAGAGGGTCTGTTGAATTTCAAGTAGTACCGGAATAACTATAGAAACATTGTCTCAGACGAATCTAGACCCGTCATCATCGACCCAAGCATTGAGGACATGACAAAACGTCACCATGGTAGGCGGGTCGGGCACCGGCAACGTCCACCGTTCAATACCACAACCCCAACATCAAAATAGATGTCACCATCGTGGAAAACAACTGCCACCGACGACATCCACTCCTAGCATCCTTCACTGTCAACGGAAGGTGAACAACCCTAAAATTATATGGTCATGACAAGGTCACTAAAGGCGTACGGCGGGGGCCACTGCTAGCATTAACACTATAACAGAGAGTCAACAACCCTAAAGGGCGACGGTCGTTGTATATACGACCTCCAACACCGGAAATCACTCCTTAACCGCAGGGTCGTCAGCAACCCTAAAATCACCTGAGGAAGCTTTGAACTTCGGCGCTGCCTCCAATGTAGGCCATGCAGGCTTAGATTCGATGATGGTGGCCACCCGGAACCCTTACAACAGGCGGATTCGGAGGATAATGGCCAGGCAAAGAGCAAAACAACAACCAAAGTGGCCGACGGCAGAGAAGGAAGAATAGAAGAGAGAAGGCGGTCAACCGGCCTGTTAGCCGGAAATGTAATCGTCTGGCGGAAATAGTAAAGCGACGAGGTCCAAAATATAAAACTCGTGGATTGAAATTGAAACAAACGATAAAAGTTTTGGACTAAATTAGATGTTTTTAACGATATCGGGAGCACATCTGTGAACTCAGTGACGTTAGTAGAAAATTTGACCTGCGTTTTGTGACGGAATCGTGATATAAATGTAATCAATAATGTGTCGCGGCACATCTACGAACTCTTTGTCACTCTCGTAACACTAACATGGTTAAATACATAAAAGAAATGTAAGAAGCTGGTGCGTTTTGATCTTGGACACTAAAACATGAAAAAACAATATTATGTCTCGTATGTATCAATAATTTAAAAAAAAAATAATTTACACTAGAAATTAAAAAATAAATTTTTAATGAGTATATACATAGAAAAAGTAAAGTTAAAAATAAAAAAAGTCATAAGTTACATACATGTAGAATGTAAGGTTCAGACCCACATTTACTCGATATAAATTGAAATGCTCTTAACCGTTCCAAGTACCGAATATAACTTAAAATGCTTTAACCATTCCACCACATCATGCTTTGGTGTTTACCTTTGAAATAAAATGTATTTTGTATTTGGAAAAACAAAAACTCCACCGAGAGTACAAGTGTTGTTTACTTGTGTTTCTTTTGAATGACATCCGAGTCACTTTTATGTTAATATACAACCTACTAGATTTAATAAACTCGTGCAATATACGTTTTAAATGAATAAAATAAAATTTCATTAATTATATAACAAAATTTTAAGATAACATACGATTAAAATTACGTATGAGTAAACACTATAAGTAATAAAATAATAATATTATTTTTTTAAATTTTTTTTTATATTTTCAAAAAGATAATAATAATAATAAACATTTTGTTTCAAAACAAACGTTATAAAAAGGTCACTTTTAAAAATTTCCTTATTATAACTCATATTTATAATTATTTTTGGTTTATACAAAAATACTTTTTAAGTAATACTAATTGTTACAAGGGTGGTGTAATAATAAATAATACTGATTGTTACAAGGGTGGTGCCTTGTTACAATTTTATTATGACCGTCTAATTATTTTATAATCAATTAACAATGAGTTTTTGTATTTTTAAATCACATAATTTGTTTTAACACAATCCCAAGCACCATGTCACTATTGATTTATTCAATTATAATATATTACATTGTTGAATTGAAATTTTTAGATATTTTTTTTAGTTGTAAGTTTTTTTTCACGTACACAATAATATTTGTTATATCCTTGAGAGGTCATGAAATTGATTAAGAAATAATATTAATTAAGTTTAAATAAATAATACGTAAAAATCAAAAGTAAAAGAATATTACTGAAAATAGTATAACATCTCACTACTCTAATAAAATAATAAATGAGATTGCTAAGTTTTTTCTCATATGTAATTTCAGTAATATCAGTAATATTATTTTATAATCAATAAATTTATTATATTAATATTTTATTTATTCAACCCGTGTAATACATGGGTTTACTAAAGCTAGTATACAAATACAAGGGTTGAAAATTAAATTTAATAAAGAAAACGGTAAAAGTAATAATTGTGAGGGGATATAAAGAGATATCCTTCCTAAAATAAGATACTAAAAATCCACGTAATAATTTAATAATAATAATAATTAAAACAAAAGCGACTCACACATCGTACGGACCGTTGTGTAAACCCGCATCCCTGAGGAACACCATTAAACCCCACCATTGATTCTTAAAGATTAATCATCATAATAATAAAATATAATAAAACAAACATAGGAAATCGTAATAATAGTGAAGATACGAGGAGATACGGGTACTGACAATGGACATAATAATAATAATATTAAAATAATAAAAAGCGATTTACGTACGTTACCCGCCTGAACATCCACAAAAGACAAAATAGCGCCATGATTCTGAAAGATCTTCTTCATCTTCTTCAATTCCTGATTTCCTCTTCAATTCCTTCATTCTCATCATACAGCAGCAACATTCCCATCTGTAATTTTCAACATATATCTCCGTTTTCAGTAGATCTTAAACCGAACATCAACACACTCATTCAGCACCCAAATCGATGATCAGGAGGTGAAGGTGTTTCATCACACCACTTCCGTTCTAACACCATATATTCTTACGATTCTAACACCATATTCCATCAAATGATCCATCTCAGGTAAGTAAGTATCTTCCCCAAATTCTGATCGATCAATCGCCGTCGTGCGACGACGATTTCCGATCAATCGCCGCCGGAGAAGCAACACGGCGTCGTTCCGGTGCTCAATCGAGGCTTCCGCTTGCCGGAGTACGTAACCACTCAATCAGTCAACTGAAAAGCCCCTTCTTCTCATGTTTCATCACACGATCTCCTTCGATTTCTGATGAATTACTCTTCTTATTCTACTCTTCTGCCCTTCAATTTACTACTTGCTTTGCTTATTGTTTATGTTATACAGACTATGAATTTTTAGGGTTTTTGTGTGCTTCGCTACCTGTTAAGTTACACAGCACAGGGGATGTCATCAGATTCTTTTTCTTTCAACGACTAATTAGAAACCTAACGAGTTTTTTCTTACCATAAACTCTGTTTTAGTTAGGTTTTAGAGTTTTAATTAGGGTTTTTGTGTGCTTCGCCTCGTAAGTAGGGAGAATGCGCTGTTCTGTTATCTACCTAGGGTTTATTTTGGGGTTACTAATATAATGTTGATTTGTGCCTTATTTTTACAAAATTTGTTACTAATAGGAGTGTCTTATCTCTAGAATATTGTTATTTCTCCCTAATTTCATGTTATGTTGCTTCCTTGAAGGTGTCTCTCTAAAATGGGTGGGTACTAATTTTATGTTCTGTTCCTTTAATTGCAGTTGCCTCTGGCCCAAAGGGCGGGGATGGATGGTTTAGACTCTAAAAAACTAATTTACTATCTTGAGTTTACTTTATCACTTGTTAATCGTTTAGTTTATTGTTGTTTCATATTAGTGACAGATGGTTATTTCTGTTTCAGATTCGTGATGGCTGGTTGAGGCTCTCTGAAACCGAGAGGACATTCAACACTCGAAGAAGTGAAGAGGTTTTCCGTATATTCCAACAAGGCGGTAAACATTCAAGTTGTTTTCTTTTGTTTTAATCTATAAAGCAACTTCAATCCTGATGTGATTTTATTTTGTTATTTCTTAAACAGATTCTCATGGTTACTAATTGTACAGCTGCCCTAAAGTGGATATGTGGTCAGGTGTTTGCTGGTGCTAGCCTTGGGATTGTTCTTGGTGGTGTGGTTTTGTTGGTTAATGCTAGGATTAAGAGGGTGTTTCTCGCGATCGAAGAGAGATCGATTGGGATGTGGTTTTATATCAAGGATACTTCGCATACACCAAATTTGTTTGGAGTTGGAGTATGGAATACAAGCGATCGGAATGATGGAACTATGGAAGAATGATCGATACAGATTTTTGTTTTTTATGCTATGGTAAGTATGATTGATGTACATGCTCATACTGTTTTTATTGATATCATAAGGGTGTTTGGATGTATTTTGTTGAAGTGATTATTGCGACTTGAAATCAGAATAAGAGGACACTTAGATGCACCTCTAAGTCGCAATAATTTGTTAATTGCACATCCAAAAGCCCCTATCCACTACTGATAAGATTGCTTTGATATTGTTTAAGAATAAGATTAATCTGATATGGTTACTGATGTTAATTTGGTTTTTAATGAACAATTTTTTTGTTGATTCTTGTGAGATGGAGTGGATAAAGTAATGCCTAATATATATATATATAAAAAGAATAATAGACCAAAGTTAAGTTTTTTTGGTTTAAATGTAAAATATATAAAACTATTGAATTAAAATAAAAAAATTAAGGATTAGAAAATAACAAAAATAAATACAACCGATTAAACACAATGTACAACCCACTAAACACGTGAAAGTTGTTAATTGTAAAATATATACGTAATAAAATATAATAAACAACATAGGAAATCGTAATAATAGATACGAAGGAGATACGGGAACTGAAATGGACTGATAATATAATAATAATATTAAAATAATAAAAAGCGATTTACGTACGTTACCCGCCTGAACATCCACAAAAGACAAAATAGCGCCATGATTCTGAAAGATCTTCTTCATCTTCTTCAATTCCTGATTTCCTCTTCAATTCCTTCATTCTCATCATACAGCAGCAACATTCCCATCTGTAATTTTCAACATATATCTCCGTTTTCAGTAGATCTTAAACCGAACATCAACACACTCATTCAGCACCCAAATCGATGATCAGGAGGTGAAGGTGAAGGTGAAGGTGTTTCATCACACCACTTCCGTTCTAACACCATATATTCTTACGATTCTAACACCATATTCCATCAAATGATCCATCTCAGGTAAGTAAGTATCTTCCCCAAATTCTGATCAATCGCCGCCGTGCGACGACGATTTCCGATCAATCGCCGCCGGAGAAGCAACACGGCGTCGTTCCGGTGCTCAATCGAGGCTTCCGCTTGCCGGAGTACGTAACCACTCAATCAGTCAACTGAAAAGCCCCTTCTTCTCATGTTTCATCACACGATCTCCTTCGATTTCTGATGAATTACTCTTCTTATTTTACTCTTCTGCCCTTCAATTTACTAGTTGCTTCGTTTATTGTTTATGTTATACAGACAATGAATTTTTTTAGGGTTTTTGTGTGCTTCGATACCTGTTAAGTTACACAGCACAGGGGGATGTCATCAGATTCTTTTTCTTTCAACGACTAATTAGAAGCCTAACGAGTTTTTTCTTACCATAAACTCTTTTAATTAGGGTTTAGAGTTTTAATTAGGGTTTTTTCTTACTAATTTATGTTCTGTTCCTTCAATTGCAGTTGCCTCTGGCCCAAGGGCGGGGATGGATGGTTCAGACTCTCAATTACTAATTTACTATCTTGAGTTTACTTTATCACTCGTTAATCGTTTAGTTTTATTGTTGTTTCATATTAGTGACAGATGGTTATTTCTGTTTCAGATTCGTGATGGCTGGTTGAGGCTCTCTGAAACCGAGATCGAGGACATTCAACACCATAAACGGCCCTAAAGCGGATATGTGGTGTTCTGTTAGACACTCGAAGAAGTGAAGATGTTTTCCATATATTCCAACAAGGCGGTAAACATTCAAGCTGATTTCTTTTGTTTTAATCTATAAAGCAACTTCAATCCTGATTTGATTTTTATTTTGTTAATTTCTTAAACAGGTTCTCATGGTTACTAATTGTACAGCTGTCCTAAAGTGGATACGTGGTCAGGTGTTTGCTGGTGCTAGCCTTGGGATTGTTCTTGGTGGGGTGCGGTTTTGGTTGGTTAATGCTAGGATTAAGAGGGTGTTTCTCGCGATCGAAGAGAGATCGATTGGGAGGTGGTTTTATATCAAGGATACTTCACATATACCAAATTTGTTGGAGTTTGAGTATGGAATACAAGCGATCGGAATGATGGAACTATGGAAGAATGATCGATACAGATTTTTGTATTTTATGCTATGGTAAGTATGATGTACATGCTCATACTGTTTTTATTGATATCATAAGGGTGTTTGGATGTCTTTTGTTGAAGTGATTATTGCGACTTGAAAATCAGAATAAGAGGACACTTAGATGCACCTCTAAGTCGCAATAATTTGTTAATTGCACATCCAAAAGCCCCTATCCACTACTGATAAGATTGCTCTGATATTGTTTAAGGAATAAGATTAATCTGATATGGTTACTGATGTTAATTTGGTTTTTAACGAACAATTTTTTGTTGTTTCTTGTGAGATGGAGTGGATAAAGTAATGCCTAATTGATGCTCATTTATATAGTTATGTAGTTATGCATGCTTTTACATTTTGTTCTTAAAATGAAGTGTAAGTTAGGAAAGAAAAGAAAGTCAATTAGTTGTAAATGTTTTCTGCATGTTCTCGAGTCAGAAGGAAACAAAAAGGTGTTATGTTTCTTTGGTCCCAAATACATGAAAGCGTTTAGGTTTTTCCATTTCTTTCTAAATCCTTCTCTTTCTCTCCACACTTGAAGTATGTATAGATTAGGTTTACTCTATCACTTGTTAATCATTTAGTTTATCTTTTTTTCAGATTAGTGACGGATGGTTATTGTTGTTTCAGATTAGTGATGGCTGGTTGAGGCTCTCTGAAGCCGAGAGGACATTCACACCATAAACGACCCTAAAAGCGATATCTGGTCTTCTGGCAAACACTCGAAGAAGTGAAGAGGTTTTCCATATATTTCAACAAGGTGGTAAACATTCAAGGTGTTTTCTTTTGTTTTAATCTATAAAGCAACTTCAATCTTAAACAGGTTCTCTTGGTTACTAATTGTACAGCTGCACCTGCCTACCTTTGGTTTGGTTGATTGTGATCCATTTGGCTTTGACTTTTTGACAGTTATTTCTTAAAATAAGGCTATGTACTAACTGTATTAACTTGATGGTGATCAAACAGGAAAGAGGAAGGGAAGAAGGAATCAACATGGAGGAATATGGCAAGATATGTAAATAATACATCCCTTATTTCCAATATTATAAGTTTTCTTTTTAGTAATTACTATTATTATTTTTGACCTCTGTGTGTGTGTGGGGTGGGGGTTGGGGGGGGGGGGGAAGGTAGGTGGGTGACGTGTTCTAGACTTAGATTGAAGATTAATTTTGTTTTTGTTAATTGAAACATGTTTAAATCCTCTTACTTGCCACATTAATTACAGGAATGAGATAAAAAAATTTTAAATTGGATTTTAGGAAGTAACATGAATTTAGAAATCCAATTAAGCGACCTAACAAGACTTTTTCTTCCCGGCAGAGCACGACAAACAACACCCCACTTTCGAGAAGCACAAAAGAAGGGACAAAACTTTATTTTATTTTAATTTATTCTCAAAAGGCGGTATCAATATAATCTTTTTCCTTTTATTTCAATTTATTAGGCAACTTCAATCATGATAATGTCTGTACTTTATTTATTTCTTAAAGAGGTTCTTGTTACTATATGAATAGCTGCACTTTCTTGCCTGTCGTTTGTTTGAATGTGATCCATTTGACTTTGACATTTTGACAACATATGGATTTGGCTTAGAAGGAACTAATGACTTTGGTTATGCCTTTAAAATATTGAACTAGCCCTCTTTTCACATTATTTTACTTTATTTCATCTGTTTTTTTTGTTTTTTTTTTCAGATAAGATCAAAGCAGAGTCAACTTCAAATGGATGCTATCATATAGAGAAAAGTGCTAAAATGGAGATTTTTATCAGATAACGGTCCTCTTTTTATTTATTACTATTATTTTTAATCCCTTTGCATTACTAATAAGAATCTTTCTAAAAGCTATTTTTTCTTCTCATATGATTGTACCTACAGTTGGTGCTGCAAAGGGTAGCCAAGTTCAAGATGGAAGCCTTGTCGGTGCACGCGCTTACCTTATTGTCAATACAATATCTACCCTCTGAGATCAAGGTGATTCTTCATGCTTTTAGACAAAATGACACTCCATATGTACTAATTTAGCTGTTTAAGTATTCAATTAAGATTGAAAATACCGGAAACCTTACTATGTTAGACTAATATTGCTACACATTTAATCGATGGATAGAGGTCAATGCAAATGCTAGTTAAAAGAATTATTCATCAAAGGTAATCATGATTTATCGTTGTGCTTTACATTGTTTGTTTCTCATTGCACCACAACTTTTTCACATGAAGCTACTTTACGCGGAGTGCGATATTCAATCATGCACGCAACTTGTTTGATGAAATGTTTGTAAGTTTTTTTTGCCTCTCATTGAGATTTATACATATTAACATAAGAAACGTATTACTTTGTTTATGCTGTCAATGGCTGTCCTACATCTTTGAGACTTAGTCAATGTTTAGATTTATACCGTGGTACAAGATTTGTGGACGTAGAAGATATGAGTGGAGGATGCTTTCAGGTATTATTATATTTTTTTTAAATAAATATCCATTGTTTTCAAATAGCTGTTACCCAAATGATTTTACGATTTTTTTGTTGAAATTTGCATGGTATTTTGTGGAGATGGAACCATGGGTTGTCTCTCATGTTCTATGGCCTAATATAGAGTGGATGCAATGAGCAAGATATAAAAAATAGGGTTGTGAGCTTGAGGTATGTATGCTTCTAAAGTTTGCCATAGTTTTCTGTTGCTGTATTGCATACACAGTAATTTTTTTTTACAACTTATTAGAATATTAACCTAATGCTTGTACCTTTGATGCGGTGGTACATGTTCAGAGTTTTGATCGGCTCGTAAGTAGGGAGAATGTGAGTTCTGCTATGTAGCTAGGGTTTGGGGTTACTAATATAAACTGTTGATTTGCTTCTTCATTTGTGGTTTATATTTAAAATACATCCATTATTTATCTAGGGTTTAGGCTTACTAATATAAACTGCTGATTTGTTCTTGATTTGTGGCTTATTTTTACCAAACTTGTAACTAATACGAGTGTCTTATCTGTAGACTATTTTTAATTCTTTTTTATTTCTGCCTGTACTTCTAATTCATATTATGTTTCTTCCTTGAAGGTGTCTGTCTAAAAAGGGTGGGTACATGCTACAAAATCAAGAATAATTTTATTTCATCAATTTGGAAACACCACTACAATACCTTACTGTGTTGACTGTTGAGTTTGCTTTATCATTCATTAATTTTATTGTTTTTTTTCTTATTTTATTTATGCGTACTAATTTTATGTTCTGTTCCTTCAATTGCAGTTGTCTCTGTCCCAAAGGGCGGGGATGGATGGTTTAGACTCTCAATAACTAATTTACTATCTTTAGTTTACTTTATCACTCGTTAATCGTTTAGTTTATTGTTGTTTCATATTAGTGACAGATGGTTATTTCTGTTTCAGATTCGTGATGGCTGGTTGAGGCTCTCTGAAACCGAGAGGACATTCAACACCATAAACGGCCCTAAAGCGGATATGTGGTGTTCTGGCAGACACTTGAAGAAGTGAAGAGGTTTTCCATATATTCCAACAAGGCGGTAAATGTTCAAGCTGATTTCTTTTGTTTTAATCTATAAAGCAACTTCAATCCTGATGTGATTTTTATTTTTTTATTTCTTAAACAGGTTCTCATGGTTACTAATTGTGCAGCTGCCCTAAAGAGGATATGTGGTCAGGTGTTTGCTGGTACTAGCCTTGGGATTGTTCTTGGTGGGGTGTGGTTTTGGTTGGTTAATGCTAGGATTAAGAGGGTGTTTCTTGCGATCGAAGATAGTTTGATTAGGAGGTGGTTTTATATCAAGGATGCTTCGCATATACCGAATTTGTTGGAGTTTGAGTATGGGAATGCGAGGGCTGCGCAAAGGCATCCCTCGTACAAGCGATCGGAACGATGGAACTATGGAAGAATGATCAATACGGATTTATGTTTTATGCTATGGTAAGTATGATGTATATGCTCATACTGTTTTATTGATATCATAAGGGTGTTTGGATGTCTTTTGTTGAAGTGATTATTGCGACTTGAAAATCAGAATAAGAGAAGCAGATAATTTGTTGATCAATGTTAGGTGGGTAATTTTATGATTGCATAAATACTTAGATGCACCTCTAGGTCGCAATAATTTGTTAATTGCACATCCAAATGCCCCTATCCACTACTGATAAGATTGCTCTGATATTGTTTAAGGAAAAAGATTAATCTGATATGGTTACTGATGTTGATTTGGTTTTTAATGAACAATTTTTTGTTGATTCTTGTGAGATGGAGTGGATAAAGTAACGCCTTAATGATGCTCATTTATACAGTTATGTAGTTTGCATGCTTTTACATGTTCTTAAAATGAAGTGGAAGTTAGGTAAGAAAAGAAAGTCAATTAATTGTAAATGTTTTCTGCATGTTCTCGAGTCGGAAGGAAACAAAAAGGTGTTATGTTTCTTTGGTCCCAAATACATGAAAGCTTTTAGGTTTTTTCCATTTCTTTCTAAATCCTTCTCTTTCTCTCCACACTTGAAGTATGTATAGATTGGATTTACTTTGTCACTTGTTAATCATTTAGTTTATTTTTGTTTCAGATTAGTGACAGATAGTTACCGAGAGGACATTCAACACCATAAACGACCCTGAAACCGATATCTGGTCTTCTCGCACTCGAAGAAGTGAAGATGTTTTCCATATATTCCAACGAGGCGGTAAACATTCAAGCTGTTTTCTTTTGATTTGATCTATAAAGCAACTTCAATCTTGATGTGATTTTTATTTTTTATTTATTTCATAAACAGGTTCTCATGGTTACTAGTTGTACACCTGCACTTGCCTACCTTTGGTTTGGTTGATTGTGATCCATTTGGCTTTGACTTTTTGACAGTTGTTTCTTATAATAAGGTTATGTGCTAACTGTATTAACGTTATGCTTATCAAACAGGAAAGAGGACGGGAAGAAGGAATCAACATGGAGTAATATGGCAAGATACGTAAATAATACATCCCTTATTTCCAATATTATTAGTTTCTTTCTAGTAATTGATTTTTTTTATTATTTTTGACTAGTGTGTGTGTGGGGAAGGGGGGGGGGGAGGGTTTAAGTGTTCTAGACTTATATTGAAGATTTACATTTTGTTTATTGAAACATGTTTAAATCCTGTTACTTGCCACATTAATTACAGAAATGAGATAAAGAAATTTTGACTTTTTAATAGTTATTTCTTAAATTAAGGCTATGTACTAACTGTATAACGTGATGCTAATCAAACAGGAAAGAGGACGGGAAAAAGGAATCAACATGGAGGAATATGGCAAGATACGTAAATAATACATCCCTTCTTTCCATTATTATAAGTTTTCTTTTTAGTAATTGATTATTATTATTATTATTGTCTAGTGTGTGTGTGTGGGGGGGGGTGGTTAAGTGTTCTAGACTTATATTGATGATTTAGATTTTGTTAATTTGAAAATGGAATTTAGGAAGTAACATGAATTTAGAAATCCAATTAAGCGACCTAAAAATGATGCAAGTAAGACTGAAGAACACCCGGATGTATTATCGTACTAACTTGAAAGTGGTTGATCGACATGTGAGGCTTGCTACCTTGCTGAGATGATATTCGGACTTCATTGTGCGATTTGTGGTTGATCCTCTTTGTTGCTCCTCTCGTGGCTACCGAGATAAAAATATCCACACGGAGTGCGATATTCAATCGTGCACGCAACCTGTTTGATGAAATCTTTGTAAGTTTTTTTTGCCTCTCATTAAGATTTATACATATTAACATAAGAAGCGTATTACTTTGTTTGTGATGTCAATGGCTGTCCTACATCTTTAAGACTTGGTCGATGGTTAGATTTATAACGAGGTACAAGATTTGTGGACGTAGAAGCTATCAGTGAAGGATGCTTACAGGTAATATTTTATTTTTCTAAAAATAAATATTCATTGTTTTCAAATAGTCGCTATCCAAATGATTTTGCCATTTTTTATGTTGAAATTTGCATGGTATTTTGTGGAGATGGATCCATGGGTTGTCTCTCATGTTCTATGGCCTAATATAGATTGGATGCAATGAGCAAGATATACAAAATAGGGTTGTGAGCTTGAGGTATGTATGCTTTACAAGGTAATCGTTATTTATCACTATGCTTTACATTCTTTGTTTCTATTGCGCCAAAACTTTTTCCATGAAGCTACTTACATGGCGTTGTGTCATTGTTTCGAACAATCCGTTGTAGACCGCACCATCAATGACATATGTATTCTTCTTCAGTGCAGTTTCCTCAACCTAAATGGTGTATGTAACGCCCTCTATGTTCTATATCTGTAATTTGCTGTTGAATTATATTATTTAGAAGTATCCATCAGTGACTGTCTCTGGTCTTTTGTTATTTCTATTAATTCTGCATACTTCTAATTTCATGTTATGTTGCTTTCTTGCAGGTGTCTACCTAAAAACAGTGGGTATCTACTACAAACTCTATGATAATTTTATTTAATCAAGTTTGGAAACGGTACTACAATAACTTTATTATGTTCACCGTTGAGTTTGCTTTATCAATCATTAATTTTATTGTTTTTTACAGATTTTCTGAAGCTAACAGAAAATTCAACTCCATAAAAGGCCCTGAACTGTAAGAAGGAAAACAACATCTTTTGTGAGTTAATGTTTATCCTAAATCTGCGGTTGATATCTGGTTTTCTGGTACGCACACTCTATTCCAGTATTTATAGAAGAACTGAAAGATGCTGAGATATAACACTGATATGTTAATACATAACAGTATTTTCATATATCAACACAAAAATATGTCATGTACTCAAATGTGATGATGATAACATGTCATGGGTTACTAATATATTATTTTTTGTTAGCATTGTAGGCTACATACTAGTTTTGGAGAAGGATTCATGTGAGGCCTTTCTTTAGCAAGACTTGTGGGCCCAAACTTCTTGTTTGAAACTGATTTTCCAAGGACTATCAAAATATTGTGTTTGCAATAATAATCATTGCGTTGTCATCACGGTAAGCGTGTATTCAGCTAAATATATACCAAAATCAGCCATTAACTATATCTTTTTTACAAGAAAAAGGTTATCTAGATATTCCAAGAAGGCGGTATCAAATGAATCTATTTTCTTTTGTTTTAGTTTATGAAGAAACTTCAGTATTAATGTTGTTTATTCTTTGTTTATTTCTTCAATAGGTTCTTGTTGTTAGTAATTGAACAGATGCACTTGCCTACTTTTGTTTGTTTGACTGTGATCCATATGGCTTTGACATTTTGACCGCATACAGATTTGGCTCAGTGGTAACTAATGACTTTGGTTACTAATAATCTATCAAAGGTAATCATAATCTATCGTTGTGCTTTACATTCTTTGGTTCTTTTTGCACCATAATTTTTTTATGAAGCTACTTTACTTGGCCTTATGTCACTGTTTTGAACAATCCATCGTTGACCGCACCTGCATACTTCTTCAGCATAGTTGCCACAACCTAATGTTGTATGTAATGCCCTCATCTTTTTATATCTATAATGTTGTTGCTGTTAAGGTATATTTGTAAAAGTCTCCATCTATGACTGATCTCTAATATTATTTCTTTTTTATTTCTACGTACTTCTAACTTCATGGTTGCCAATACTTCTATTATGTAACTAGGGTTTAGGGTGACTCTAGAATGCTGTTATTTCTTTTTTATTCCTGCCCACTTCTAGTTTCATGTTCTGTTCCTTCCCTTGCAGCTGTCTCTGTCCCAAAAGGGTGGGAATGGTTAAAACTCTAAATAACTTACTATGCTGAGTTTACTTTATCATTTGTTAAACATTTAATTTATTGTTGTTTCAGATCAGTGATGGGATGGTTCAGACCTCGTAAGCTAACTGGATATTCAACACCATAAACAAACATGAAATCGACGTTTTTGGGTAGACACACTCTTTTCTGGTACTTGTAGAAGAAGTGAAAGAAACTAAGATAAAGGAAGAATTTGCTATTCAATTCTTTGACAAATTCTTTGTTATTGTTTTTTGATTATGGTTGCTTAAGTGTCTTTTTTTGTATGCTAATTGTGTTAACTGATTGCTAATTAACAGGAAAAAGGAAGGGAAGGAGTCACCGAGGAGGATATTTCATTGAAGGAATTACATGCAAACAATTTTAGGTCTGACAAACAGGCTTGGTGAAGGTGGGTTTGGTAGGGTCAGCCATGGTAACTTAAACATCATTTTCTATTTTTAATGTTTTTTTTTATTATGATTGATTTTTGGCTTCTAATTGGTCAACTAAGATGGACATGGGCTTTTGAAGTAGGGTGTTGTTTTTCTTTGCTCGTTATGTTTCACAAGGGGCTCTGTTAGGTATGTTTTTCTTTCTCATGACTAATTGAAACTAGAAACTAATGATTGTTATGTTACCCCTAAATTCAATTTTAATTTGGTTTTAAAGTTTTGATCGCACTCATTAGTAGGGAATGTTTGCTGTTCTATTATTTATAAAGACTTGGTACTATACATTGTTGAAAATGTCAAAGCCATCATGTGCTTCATCAGGATACCAGGGATTTTGATGTCCATTCTAATCTACTACATTCTGATTCAAACATCTCCTGGTAAGTTCATCCTCAAAATCTGCATATGTAGGTTTGAGTAGATCTCAATAAGAACCTTGTTTAACTTTTGGCACCCAAATCAGGAGGTAAAAGTGTTTTCGTCGTTTTTTTGTATATGATTACACATGGCTGCTTTTACTTTGGCTTTTGCATAGACATTTAACTTGATAATGCATTTTACTGGTACTATAAGTATGTGAACCGGAGTTTTTACCTTGGCACCTTTGATCTATTATCTTTTTATTCTATATTTGTATTAATCGCCTTTCACTCATTGGTCTTCTTAATTTACAATTTTTGCTTAATTATTTTTATGCAGATTCCTCCAAGAACTATATAGAGGTTGACCTTGATCGCATTATTGAAAGCATTAATGTGTATCTGCAAGAAATCCAGATGAGGTTTGCAACTTTGCATTATACTTGTTTATGTTAATTGCGTTTTTTTGGGTTGTTGATTTGTTGCATTTCTAATTTGTATTTCACTCATTCTCACCGAACTAGGGTGATAGATAAGATTCGTTGGTGGCTTGTAAATCACACACACATAATGTTTTGGACCACAAGAAGACTCTTAAAGTACTAAGATTCTGATAAGAGCCGAACTAGTCGGCTATAGATTACTAATCAAACAAAGGAAATACAGATAGGGAAGTCGTCTTCGAGATGGACTGATCTCCAAACATAAAACAGGAATTTAAATACTAATTTCTCTCAACCTAAACTAGAACAAAAGAACAGAATTAAATAGACTAATTAAGCTAATAACTACCCACTAAGTTCTACCCACTAAGCCTGAAAATCAGCATCATCCCCCACCTCCAGGACCTGCACCTTTTTTCCTGCCATTCCAGATGGACTGGGTATGAACCGACCCAGTTTGACCCACTGGAATCGTATCACTGCTGCCCGCCCGAAGAATCGACTTGTCCTCAAGTCGAGATGAAGCTGTGCGGTGGAAATTTGACTGGTCATCGCCCAGAAGAGTGATCTGGTCGTCCTCACTTCCAGTAGCTTTAAAAAGCTTAAAGGTCCCTGTTTTACAATGGTGTCTGGGACCATATTTTTCTCACATCGGTAGCATTCTCCTTTAATGTTTTTCTGAATCAGAAAGGTTCAAAGGTGGAGCTGGCAAAGGATCAACAGCGAATTGAATTGCTGAGTGTGCTGAATCTGTTGGCTTGGTGACTGCAGAAGCTTTCGACTGCTGCTCTGGTCTAGTTCCCATCTTCGATTCAAATTCTAGGCTTGTGGATCCGTACATCAGCCTTTAATTCTTCATTCAACCCTTTTAGAAACACCCCGAGAAGGCAATGATCAGGCCAATTGGAACACGAGCGGGTCTCTTCTGGATTCTGGAACTCAGCATCGCCGAAGTGCTTCTGCAAGGCATGGACTAATTCCTCCCAAAAAGTGACGGGTTGATCTGTTGACAACCACAAATACAGGTCTAGAGCATCTCCTTCGAGATGCATTGATGCTACCTCGACCTTCTCATCATCCAAATACCGGAAATATTTCTCGGCCTTCAAGATCCAACAGCGAGGGTCGCCACCGCTGAAAGCCGGGAACACGATTTTGGTGTGGGGTCGAGACTGATTATTGTAGCGCCAGGAAGATTCCCCCTCACTGAATTTTCCCTTCGAATTATCTCGCGATTTGAGGTCTGCAACATCGGTCTTCAAGGACTCCAAGGATTCCAGCTTAGCAGCGATTGCTGCCAATTGGGTGGTAATCAGATCAGGTGTGTTACCGCTGCTGTCTCCGGAACTGTTTCGAGTCTGCACCATTTTGATTTCCCGGCAATGGAACCAATTGATAAGAACCGAACTAGTCGGCTATAGATTACTAATCAAACAAAGGAAATACATATAGGGAAGTCATCTTCCGAGATGGACTGATCTCCAAACATAAAACAGAAGTTCAAATACTAATTTCTCTCAACCTAAACTCGAACAAATGAACAGAATTATATAGACTAATTAAGCTAACAACTACCCACTAAGTTCTACCTACTAATCCTCAAAATCAGGATCACCCCCGACCTCCAGGACCTGCACCCTCTTTCCCGCAATTCCAGATGGACTGGGTATGAACCGACCCAGCTTGGCCCACTGGAATCATATCAGATTCTCAATTAAACCCACTATTTTTGTTAGTCATTTTGATAGCTTGCACCAAAAAACACTTTTAAAGCAACTTATTAGATTCTTTATCTGGTGATTGTCTTGTTAGCTTGCACCAAAGAATCTTGTTAAAGCAATAGATTTTGTATCCGTTGGTGGTCTTGATAACTTGCTAGTGGAAAGATGAAAGGATTGGAGTGTTTAGATTGGAAGGTGATAATGATTAATTTATAAGTTATTACAGAATAAACCATGAAATTATTATTGTTATTGTTTTATGTTATGGTTAGATTTGTTTGGAATCTATCGAAGCAATTTATAGAGTCTGGAAGAATCTAATAAGAAAATTCATCCTACCAACTGTTAATGATCTGCAATTACGAGTTTTATTGTTTTGTATTCTGTTCAAAAAAACCATTCTGTAGTGAACATATGCACCCAGAGTAAAGCTGACTTATCACTTACACTTTGAGAGTTAATCTTTTAACAACTGCTTCCCGGGCTTTAGTATTGTGAGGCCTTTGGATAAGTCATTAGAGAAACGTGATGATTTTCGGCCAAAAATGTCTCTGGTGTTTCTGGAGGTGGTGTTCCATCTGTTTGTACTGTTTATTAATGTATTCTTTTTTCTCATTAATCTTGTCTAGTGGCAAAGGAACAAAGATAGGGACACTTGGTCTCGGTCAACATTCCTCTGGTTCTTTATCGCACACACACACACACACAAGAAGAGAAGTTTTTTAAATGAGTTGCCGATTATTGTTTCATGCTCCTGTCTGCACCAGTTAGTTAGGTTTTTGTGGTTTTTCCTTTTTACATATTCTGTTCTCTTTGCCCTTTATTTTCCCCCCTATGCCATGTTGATATGAAGTACGCATAATTTAGTTTTTACTTGGCTATATTACACCAGGAGCTACTTAATTTGTGTTTCTTGTGAGATTTACAAGCTAGCTGCTTATGTAAGAACGATATTGTAAGGTTTTACTCACTTTATGCTGATGCACACAGATAGTGCTTCCTGTCTTTGTTTTATGAACACTGTGATCTAACATGGGTATATAACTTCTGGTTATATTTACTTATCTTTCTTTTGTTTATTGCTTAGCAAATTGGAGAAGTTTCATGATCCTCTCCGCACCAGGTAGTTATATCCTAGTGTGAACTAGAACTTTTACCTTTGATGCTGTGAACTAGAGCTGTTACCATGGCACCTTTGATCTATTTGTTTTATTATATATTTTAAATCAATCAACTTCCACTTATTGTTCTTCTTTAGTTACAATTTTTGCTTATATTATGCAGATTGCAGATTCCTCCGAGAACTAGATATGACGTTGGCCTTGGTCGCATTATTGAAAGCATTGATGTATACCTGCAATCAGGAGGAGGTTTGCATTATAATTGTTTTATTTTAATTGTGTTTTTACGGTTGATGATTTGTTGCATTACCAATTTGAACTTCACTTAGGCTAGCATGAACCATTTATAGAGTAGGAGCATATGACAAACCTGTACACATGATGAAGAGGGTTTTGCGGGTTGGAATAAAACATAAGTTTTTAAATGAGTTGCCAACTACTATTTCATGCTCCTATATACACCGGTTAGTTAGATTTTGTGGTTTTTCGTTTACATGTTCTGTTCTCTTTGTCCTTTATTTTCCCCTTATGCCATGCTGATATGAAAAAAAAAACACATAGTTTAGTTTTTACTTGGCTATATTACATTAGGAGCTACTTAATTTGTGTTTCTAGATTTACAAGCTAGCTGCTTAATTAAGAGCGATCTTGTAAGGTTTTACTCAGTTTATGCTCATGCACATGGTTAGTGTTTTTTGTCTCTCTTTCTGAATAACTTTTGGTCATATATACTTATCTTTCTTTTGTTTATTGCTGAGCAAATTGGAGAAGTTTCATGATCCTCTCCACACCAGCTAGTTAGATCCTTGTGTTTTTTTTCCTTTACATGTTTTGTTCTCTCTATCCTTTATTTTTCCCGTATGCCATTTTGATATGAAAAAAAAACACATGATTGCCCCTTTTGGTGGTTTAATTGACCTTACAAGCTGGAATGAAGCTCTAGATATCATTACATATGACTGCTCTTGCTTTGGCTTTTACATAGACTTTTGACTTCAGCTTAATGATGCATTTTCATGGTATTATGAATATGTTCTCTACACACTTATGAGGGTGATTGGCCATAGTGATGTAATTTTGTTGCATCAATTTAGGGTAGTTTAACTATAGTTTCTTGTGTTGCAAGATTGTCCCTTTTTCACAGACATTTCAAATGCTTTTGATGTTGTGAACTAGAGCATTTACCTTGGCACCTTTGATCTATTTATTTTATTACATATTTTTAATCAATCAACTTCAACTCATTGTTCTTCTTTATTCACAAATTTTACTTATTTTTATACAGATTCTTCCGAGAACTATATATGAGGTTGGCCTTGATCGCATTATTCAAGGCATTGATGTATACTTGCAAATGTGGAGGAGGTTTGCATTATAATTGTTTTATTTTAATTGTGTTTTTACTTTTTACGGTTGACGATTTGTTGCATTACCAATTTATACTTCACTTAGGCTGGTATGAACCACTTATAGAATAGAAGCATAGGACAAACCTGTGCACATGATGAAGAGGGTTTTGCGTGAGCTTCTAAAGCTTCCTGGGATATTGCAATAAAACGTAAGTTTTCTATGGTTCTTTTATAAAGTGAATCCCAATTTATAATACTCACCTACATTGATCTTAATCTTAAGGTACTTTGTGTTTTAGAAAATCTGATTAAAGGAATGTGTCCCAACTCCTAAATACTTATACCCTTTCAATACTTCTTTTTTTGTTTTGAAAATGATTTGATGTTCACTGTTAATATACTGTGACACGAGGACCTGGTAATTTAAACAACTTGGGGGTTGCACTTGAAAAACTTATTGTCTATAAAATGGGAATTCATATCTAAACATTTGTTATGAAAGATCATACCATTTTTATAAATATCTACTTTTTACGGGATAAAATGGTTTTTTATGATTGTTGTGTGTGGGGGGGTGGTGGTGAATGTTCTAAGAGTACAATTTTTAGTTACTTTTGATTACTTTGTCATGTCTTCATTTTAAGTTAATTTTTTTTCATTTGATATACAAGGGTAATCTGAGTTGACCCAATGGCCTCAACACATCCTCTTTATGCCCGATTGAAGGTGAGTTTTATCCTTCTATATATGTATAATAAGATTTATATTATTTATCCATTCCTCGGTCTCTTTTTCTTAGAATGCAAATGTGCACTTTCAGGATGTAACCAAGGAGATACCATTCCGTTATTATGAACCAATCATGTTTATGGTTTCCTTACATCACCTTTCTTGAGTAGACGCTCTAAGTGAATCCATGAGTTTGTATTGTTTTATGTGGGTACATAACTTCTAGTTATATTTACTTATCTTTCTTTTGTTTATTGCTGAGCAAATTGGAGAAGTTTCATGATCCTCTCCGCACCGGGTAGTTAGATCCTTGTGTGAACTAGAACTTTTAACTTTGATGCTGTGAACTAGAGCTGTTACCATGGCACCTTTGATCTATTTGTTTTATTATATATTTTAAATCAATCAACTTCCACTGATTGTGCTTCTTTAGTTACAATTTTTGCTTACTTTATGCAGATTCCTCCGAGAACTAGATATGAGGTTGGCCTTAGTCGCATTATTGAAAGCATTGATATATACCTGCAATCAGGACGAGGTTTGCATTCTAATTGTTTTATTTTAATTGTGTTTTTACGTTTGCTGATTTGTTGCATTACCAATTTGAACTTCACTTAGGCTAGCATGAACCATGTATAGAGTAGGAGCATAGGACAAACCTGCACACATGATGAAGAGGGTTTTGCATGAGCTTCTAAAGCTTCTTTGGGTTGCAATAAAACGTAAGTTTTTAAATGAGTTGCCAATTATTATCTTGGTTTAAAAAAGTGCGCCTGAGGCGCGCCTAGGCGCAAGGCGACTCTTGAGGCGAGGTGTGGAACTTTTTGTAACACAAGGCGCACGCTGTACAAGAAGCGCAAGAAAAGCGCGATTTTTTGGGGAAAAATCCCCCTGAGGCGCGCGCTTCT
Source organism: Flaveria ramosissima (assembly GCA_025215565.1). NCBI lineage: Eukaryota > Viridiplantae > Streptophyta > Magnoliopsida > Asterales > Asteraceae > Flaveria > Flaveria ramosissima. Next base: position 37,633,346 of record CM046041.1, read on the forward strand.
TGTACAGGAGGTGTTTTTTTGCTTAAAAATGCTATAAGTGTTGCTAAAGAAGTTATACATACATGTAATTTATACATTAAAGCATATATAAACATTATTTATAGCTATATTTTGGGCGGGGATGTTAAAAACCTATAGGATTATATTAAAAAAATTATATAAACACTTAGCGCTTCGCGTACGAAAAGCCCTCCGCTTTTGCGCTTTGGGGCTTTGCGCTTCGGTTTTAGACCTTGTCGCCTCGGTGCGCTTCTCGCTTTTTAAAACCAAGATTATTATTTGACGCTCCTATATGCACCGGTTAGTTAAATTTTTGTGGTTTTTCCTTTACATGTTCTGTTCTCTTTGTCCTTGTAAGGTTTTACTCAGTTTATGCTCATGCACATGGTTAGTGTTTTTTGTCTCTCTTTCTGAATATTGTTATCTATCGTGGGAACATAACTTTTGGTCATATTTACTTATCTTTCTTTTGTTTATTGCTGAGCAAATTGAAGAAGTTTCATGATCCTCTCCACACCAGCTAGTTAGATCCTTGTGTTTTTTTTCCTTTACATGTTTTGTTCTCTTCATCCTTTATTTTTCCAGTATGCCATTCTGATATGAAAAAAAACCCACATGATTGCCCCTTTTGGTGCTTAATTGGCCTTACAAGCTGGAATGAAGCTCTAGATATCATTACATATGACTGCTTTTGCTTTGGCTTTTACATAGACTTTTGACTTCAGCTTATTAATGCATTTTCAAGGTATTATGAATATGTTTTCTACACACTTATGAGGGTGATTGGCCATAGTGATGTAATTTTGTTGCATCAAATTAGGGTAGTTTAACTATAGTTTCTTATGTTGCAAGATTGTCCCTTTTTCGTAGACATTTCAAATGCTTTTGATGTTGTGAACTAGAGCATTTACCTTGGCACCTTTGTTCTATTTATTTTATTACATACTTTGAATCAATCAATTTCAACTCATTGTTCTTCTTTATTTACAATTTTTGCTTATTTTTATATATACAGATTCCTCCGAGAACTATATATGAGGTTGGCCTTGATCGCATTATTCAAGGCATTGATGTATAACTGCAAATAAGGAGGAGGTTTGTTTTATTTTAATTGTGTTTTTACTTTTTACGGTTGATGATTTGTTGCATTACCAATTTATACTTCACTTAGGCTAGTATGAACCACTTATAGAGTGGGAGCAGAGGACAAACCTGTGCACATGATGAAGAGGGTTTTGCGTGAGATTCTAAAGCTTACTGGGATTGCAATAAAACGTAAGTTTTCTATGGTTCTTTTATAAAGTGAATCCCAATCTATAATACTCACCTACATTGATCTTAATCTTAAGGTACTTTGTGTTTGAGATAAAACGTAAGTTAACCGACACATGTCGAGGAAAGTGTTGATGTAAAAACCCCGGTGGTTGGAACATGTATATGGTTTCACTTAGATCACCATGCAGAAAAGTGTGTTTCACTTGAAGTTGATGTATTTTGCACACTTAGAATTAAATTTGTGCCGAAAAAGCCACATACATCGGATGATGTTTGCACCCGGCGGACGAGGACAAGGACCCATGTATTATTGTCCATTATGGCTTAATATTCGTCGGTCACGGCGGCACACCGGTTAGAATCGGTTAAGGCTTTGAGGTGTGATGTTGGTAGGGGGAGATGGTGTGTTGAGATTGAGTGTGTAGGTTTAATGGTGCACGGGTACGTATAGACGTAGAGTACCATCTTTGTGCGGGTGGTTATTGGATGTGAGGAGACAAATGGGTTTGGGTTTGTATGAGGTTGTTAGGCGTTGGTTGGGGTGGGTTGTCGAGGTCTAGGGTGGTAGTGAAATGGAGGGGTGGTGGTGGGGTAGAAAAACCATTAGGGTCAATGTTCAATGGAAACATGGTTATCGATAGTTAATTTTCTTTCGAAAGTTAGATTCTTGATAACATTTAGGGTGTAGAGAATATTCTTTCGGTGAAGGTGACGAGTAGTGGTAATTGGAAGGGTTGAGTTTCTTGATCCATAAAGCGGAATGCGCGTGCCTTAACCTACAAAAACCGCACGTGTAGAACATGATAATAACAGGGAATTTATTTTACCTATGTAGCCGGTGAGACGATCAAATGCACCCGAGTCCATATACCACTGGTTAACCCCATTATCCATTGTCATTGCCCGAAGAGCTTCACTTAGTTGAGTTGGTTCCAAGTTCCATTGGGTCAACCGAAGCCTGATGGGCCTCATTATCCACGACAATGGGTTGTGCGGGTTGTTTAGAACCTGTTTGGGTTGAGGGGGTACGCTAGGGTCGGGCCCAATCGGCCTGAGTTGAGAAGGAACAAGGTGGAGGTGTCTAGTAGGCCTAGTACGAAGATGGATGTGTCTAGTAGGCCTAGTACTTGATAAAATTAGGTGAGTGTTTTTATCAATGGTTATTGTGCCAGTTGTCTAACATTGGTATCAGAGCCACGTTCGGTGAAGGTGGTGTGAAGTTGGTTTGAAAGTCGATCATTGAAGGGTGTAGCCCGTCACTGCAGGGCAAAAGTGTTAGAAATTAATCTTGATGTTCAAAGGGTGTATACGGGTGAACCAAGAAAGATGAGGGTGGAATTAGTTATGTAGAATATGTTAGACAAGGTAAAAATTAGGAAAGTATTGAATAATTTGGCTGTGAATGGCATGCCATCCAGCTGTGTTTGAGTGTAGTTTTTATTAGTATTAAGGTTAGAATTAGTATAAATGAGGGTCATTGTCTAAGAGTTTAGTGTGGTTTTTATTCAATAAAAAGAAGAGTTGTGGGTGTGTTTTCCCACAAAATGTTGCTGTTGTTTGCTTTTCTTGATCCAGTTGTCTGACAATTGCTATCAGAGCGAGACGATCAAAGAGACCTGTGTGGAGGTAAAGGGGAGATCAAGTAACAACCAAAGACGTGTAGAACAAAGCCACCCGATCATTTCTGTGATAGACTGACCGAAGAAGAACCTGTGATAGGTTTAAACCATCTGTGATTGATCCATTGAAGGGCTGTTGATTGAATATAAAGGTTGCTGTGAGGTTTTGATCAAAGGGCTGTGTTTGCGGTAGCAATCAAACAACAGACTAGATTTGTGAAGTTTTTTTTGTTGTTGTTGAAAGATCAAAGGGCTGTGAGAGCCGGTTGCGAGAAGCAATCAAAACAGGGTGAAGATAAGTAACTGATCTGTGACAGATTGATTAAAGACAGGTTGTTTGACGCAACTGCAGTAGAAAAAGACCTGTGTGATTCAGGTTATATCCGTGGAAGACATACCTGGAGAGGAGACAGTGTGAAGCAGCGAACAAGGTGAAGAAAACCTGTGTGATACAAGTTATAAAGGTGTGATACGATGTGGAGAAGAAGCTATTTAATGCGTGAAGGATTGATCTAGGTTTGAGCAGTGTGTGTGACATAGGTTGATGTGGAGAAGAACCCGGACAACCAGAAGGCAAGAAAGTTTTTCATGTGACACGAACCCGGTTGCAATCAAAGAAGAAGAACAGAAGTGTGTACAGCCGACTTGAAGATCAGTGACATATCAAGCCGATTTGAAGATCAGTAACTGATCAAACCGGGAAGAAACGTAATTTCAGCGAGTGAAATTGACCGACTTGAGACAAGGTGACCTGAGGTGAAAGTAATCAGCCAGTAGGGACATATTTTTGTTAAAGAAAAACTGAGTGATTCAGTGTAGGAAGCAAAGCTGTGTGTAAAGCACCAGAGACCAGATCTGTGTGATTCAGAGCAATCAAGAAAAAAAAATAGTTTTCTATGTGAGATAGCAAAGGAAAAGAAGAAAAAAAGTAGACTTTACTATTTGTGTATCCAAAGATAGTAAAAAAGGATAATTTGAAGAGAAGACGTGGCCAAGGAAGAAGATATACAAGTCATAATGAAGAAGATATACAAGTCATAATTTTCATTATTGTGATGGTGATAATAGGGTTTAAGGATGTGATATCCAACCCTGAATATAAAGATGAATGGGACCGAGAAATTTCTTGCACATTCATGAGATGGTGTTAAGATGTGAAAGTTGTCGAAGAATTATAGTGAATCAACAACACGTGTTACTCGGAATTCAAGACCAAGTTGGTACAACACCAAGATTAAGGGCGAGAATGTTAGAAATTAATCTTGATGTTCAAGGGGTGTATACGGGTGAACCAAGAAAGATGAGGGTGGAATTAGTTATGTAGAATATGTTAGCCAAGGTAAAAATTAAGAAAGTATTGAATAATTTGGCTGTGAATGGGCTGTCATCAAGCTGTGTTTGAGTGGAGTTTTTATTAGTATTAAGGTTAGAATTAGTATAAATGAGGTTCATTGTCTAAGAGTTTAGTGTGGTTTTTATTCAATAAAAAGAAAAGAGTTGTGGGTGTGTTTTCCCACAAAATGTTGTTGTTTGCTTTTCTTGATCCAGTTGTCTGACAAAACGCGATAGTCAACCGAAGGGTTTTGAAACATCAAGATCTGTTTAGGGACTATTTTTTTATAGCATAAACAGAGACGTGAAGGTGTTTCGGTTAACCGTTGTCTTGGTGAAAGTACTATTTGCAACAACGTAGGTGACCAGTGATAAACATTGGTGTTCCGGGGCTGTTATAGGTGATTTAAAAGCCTTTGAACGACTTGATTTGTGATAAGAGGAGACCGGCGTAGGTGCGTGAAAAACGGCAGAAAGGATTCGTCAAAGCAGGTATCTTTGGATTCGGCTTCGTTTGGTAGGTGAAAGAAAACAGTAAAGGTGGTGTGTCCTTGTTTTTTTGACGGTGGAGAGGCCTCTTTGAACAAGGGTGCTCGGGAAAAGATGTAGTTTGATGACGTTGTTGAAGGTTGAGAGCTTATGAAGAACACATAAAAGGACTCAACAAAGAAGAAGAAACTCAAGGGAGTTAATGCTTTCTAAAAGGGAGAGAGACAAAAGCACGGACGTGAGCAATGTGGTTATTGAAGTTCAAATCAGGATGGTTTTGGGAGTGGCCGAGGAAGACAAAAGTAATATATTGTCCATCATATAAATGTGTAAAATGTGTATGCTTTATTTATGGAGGCCTTTTCAATGCTTGAGAGGTTTATAAGATTAGTGTGTGCTTTATTAAGGTAGTGCTCGAAAGTCAACATTTATAATTATTAATATGATGTTATAGGAGTTTATTGTACTTTCACCTAGTTATTGACTTGTTAATTAGCAGGAAGTTTTTCATCTAAAGCGCCAACAAGTCTAATGATGCCTCCAATGTACTTACAAAAATTGATAAATTTGATGGACATTACATAATACAAAAAATTTAAACATAGAGTTTATCATTAGCCGGTAGTTGGATCCTTTTGTTTATTTTTCTTAACATTTTTTGTTATTTTTGTCCTTTCTTTCCACCTTATGCCATGATGCTTATATTAAATGCACATGATTTGGTTTTGAATTGGTTTTATTTTCATTATGATAAGTTTTATTTGTGGTTCTAGGGATAATTATACTCTCATTGAACCTCCAATGGAAAGACATCTTGTGACGCACTTGGAGGGGTAAATGGCTTATTATGTTATGTAATTTTTGTTACTTCAAATATGACAATATAAGTAGAGTATCTAATGTTGCAAGATTGCCCCCTTTTTTGTAGAATATTTTAAAGTAAATGTTTTGCTCATGCTGTCAATTGGAGAGAACAATTGACAGTCTAGTGACAAAGCTTTTACTTTAGCATTTAGAAGAAAGGGTTCCATGGATGGATGACAAGGGTAAGAATATTCACTATTTTGCTTCATTTTAATGCGGATTTGTCAAAGTCAAATGTCAAAGTTGACCTTGATTGCATTCTTCAAAGCATTCATGATAAATGCAACCACTTGGGTGGAAGAAATCTGGAGTAGGTTTTGCATGCTGAATTGTTATATTTACATTGCTTTTTATAGATTTGCTGATTTATGTATTACTAATATATAATTGACTTTTGCTATTATGAACGAATTGTAGAGCAGATGGCAAGCCTTTGTGCATAGTGATGATTGTGCTTGTAAAGCTTCGTTGGACACGTTCAGGAGACATGGAACCTCAACCTATAATACTAGCCTAGATCGATCAGAGCTCTCAGCAATTTATGTGTTTCTAAAGGTGGTACACATTGAGCTGAGCATTGGTGATCACTCTTGACAGGTCATGTAGTCTTTCTCATCTATCAATTTTATTTTAGTATCAATGATTTGTGTTTTGCATTTAGTGTGTCTTATGTTTATGTTGTTAGGTAGGATCAGCTGAGTTTAATGAATGCATGTTAGAATTTTGTTTCTTGGTCTATGTCTTTTGTTGGTAATGATTTTGATGGTTATGCATGAGTGAAGTTACTTGTAATGATGTCCCTTGAATTAGAGTTGAAACTATATAGGAAATGATAGGAAGTTGGTATGTTAATACTTATACATGGATTGGATCTTTGAGGAGGAAAATGGAAAAGATTTTTGATGTGTTAGATCTTTTTTAAGGATATGTATTTAGCTCCTATCTTAATATACATGGTTTAAGAAACTGAGTCTCGACAAGATAGGTTGCGAGTTAACATTCCCTTACACACACACCAAGCTTCTTCTTGTTTTGCACTCAAATTAAAAATATAAAAGTAGTGAGAAAATTATTCTTATGCTTGTATTAAACATGAATGGCTATATATAAAAAAGAGAAAAATCACTATGGATATTGAGGATCAGAGAATCGAAATAGGGCGTATAAGACCCGAAAATCATCAATATGATCCTCAACTTTAAGGCACCTTAAATACTCATTGTGTCATTATGCTAGTATTAAGCATGAATGGATATATATATATATATATATATATATAATATATATATATATATATATATATATATACTGCGGTTATTGAGGATCAGAAAATAAAAAATAGGGCGTCTAAGACCCGAAAATCATGAATATGATCCTCATAACCTTAAATACTCACTGTGTCATTATGCTGGTATTAAGCGTGAATGGATATATATATATATATATATATATATAATATAATAAAATTATAACTGCGGTTATTGAGGATCAGAAAATAAAAAATAGGGCGTCTAAGACCTGAAAATCATGAATATGATCCTCATAACCTTAAATACTCATTGTGTCATTATGTTGGTACTAAGCATGAATGGATATATATATATATATATATATATATGCTTAGTACCAATATATATATATGTTTATTTATATTATATATATATATATATATATATATATATATATATATATATATAATGATATATATATATATATATATATATATATATATATATATATATATATATATATATATATATATATATATAAAAGAAAAAAATCACCGCGGTTCTTGAGGATCAGAAAATCAAAAATAGGGCGTCTAAGACCCGAAAATCATCAATATGATCCTCATAACCTTAAGGTACCTTAAATACTCATCGTGTCATTATGCTGGTATTAAGCATGAATGGATATATATGTATATATAAAGAAAAAAATCACCGCGGTTATTGAGGATCAGAAAATCAAAAATAGGGCGTCTAAGACCCGAAAATCATCAATATGATCCTCATAACCTTAAGGTACCTTAAATACTCATCGTGTCATTATGCTGGTATTAAGCATGAATGGATATATATGTATATATAAAAGAAAAAAATCACCGCGGTTATTGAGGATCAGAAAATCAAAATAGGGCGTCTAAGACCCGAAAATCATCAATATGATCCTCATAACCTTAAGGTACCTTAAATACCCACTGTGTAAAATTTTAAGAGGTGCATGGCCAAGTCAAGTTCTAGTTTTGTGAGTCCTTAAAAAACCTCATGGTTGGGTAGGTTTTACTGTGTATGTTAAGTGTGGGGACAATTAAACCATCATGGTAAACACAAATTAAATTCACAAGCACAAGGCATTAGTTAAGACTGAAAAGGGTATGGGTTTATGGACAATATACCAACAATCAAGGTTAGAGCATTAGTACTTGTACTTAGTGAAATGAGGTGTGAGAAAGGTTAACACGGTATTTATGATCCATTAAATTTCTTTCTCGGAATGAAAAAGTATTAAGTTGGGGAACGTGATCGTGTGGGATTTAATGCATGTTTTAGGCATGAGTATTGATGGATAGGAACAGAAAAAAGAACCAACTAAAGTTATGCATGAAAGATTGGACTTGATTTGGACAAGAAAGAATTGGTGTGATTGTCTAATGTTTGATTTGATTAACATATGTTATTATGAATCATGTCTATGTGATAATCATTGTCTTACTTAAACACAAGTATGTGTAGGTGAGATTCTATCTTGAGGCATGAAGTGATTGTCTAATGTTTGATTTGATTAACATATGTTATTATGAATCATGTCTATGTGATAATCATTGTCTTACTTAAACAAAAGTTTAATGATTTACTTATAAATTAACTTCCATTCATTGGTCTTTCCTGTTTACCATTTTTGCTTATTTTGATGCAGATTCCTCAAAATATCATCCGCCTTGGTTTGTTTTATCATTTCTTTAATTAACATGTGTTGCTAAAACAATTTAGCATTATTCTTAACGTAATTTTTTTTCCTGAAGTTGGCTATTTCTAATGTGTTGATACTAGTGGGAAGGACATCAATCATGCTTAGCGGGAAGAATCAGAAACCTGCTACTGTGAGTTTCACCAATATTCTGTCACATTCTTTATTGTTTTATGTTTAATATATATTGATCCCTATTCTTGGTGTTGATATTAGTTTTCCCTCATCACTATTATAAGGTAGGACCTGCAAAGACGGTTGTTGTCAAGAAAGCAGATGAGCCTACCAAACTGGAAAAGCTTGACCTGAAGATGTTGAGGTGAGTTCCTTGCACCACACACACGCACATGTACACACATATTTATGTCTGCAAACCGACCTGAAGATGTTAAGGTGAGTTCCTCGCACCACACACACGCACATGTACACACACACCCAATCTTTTTCTTGCAAACTGCAGAGGTTTGGTCCACCTCTACTTATGTCTGCAGATTTGTAGACTGCAGACATTTTACTTCTGAAAAACAAACTGCACCTTAGTATTGTACTCTTACTCATTTACTAAGGACGATGTGGATTTTTTAAAATTTTTTATCTCAATGTTGTTGGTATCTTAGTATTGTATTGTGAATTCATTTACATATATAGGTTGGCGCAAATGGTCTGGTCTTTGCTTAGATTTATTGTTGACATGGGATCGATTTCTCTTGAAGCTTTTTTTATATTGCTGTAACAGGTGTTTATACATGTTCTTTTCCATCTCCCCTCTCCATTTTTCCCTAGACTTCCTAACTGCATGCTTCTTTCTTCGTTTTCTTCCTTTCTTTGACGGCCGCAGGTAACTTTTTCACTTTTGTTTTTCTTTTGACGATCGCAGGTAACCTTCTTCTTACTCCTCTTTTGTTTGTTGTTATCGGTTTCTTGGATACCAATGCCTCTGAATTTAAGTGTGCGTGCATACTTTGTTAACCAATGCCTCTACTTGGTGTGTTTTTGTTAACCAACCATTGCTTTTGTTTATTTGCAAAGTATTTTTAGTTGTTTTGCCTTCCATAGATGTATTTTCGTGATGAATCTTCATCAATAAAATCATTTATTAGGAGCTTAGGTTTATTTCTATGCATATGATGCTCTTTCTGTCCTGTATACTTTATCTGTTTATTTTGCTCATGAGCTGTTAGTGCTTGCGATTGTCTTATGTTTTTCTATTGATCCTTTTTGTGTTGTTGCCTTGAAAGTGATTACAACTTGCATTTTTTCTACGTCTGAAGATGTATTTCTTGCATCAAGTATCTATTGCTTCTGAAAGATCAAATAGTTATAGGTTAAACTTTTAATCTTGCTTTGTTGTGACCTGTTTGTCCATGTGGAATGATATGTCATGTAAACATAAAAAATGTTGTTGGCTTAAAAGTGACATCACCTACAGGTTTGCCTTGCAAGTTTTTCGACTTCTAAAGATATATCTCTATTTCTGTTGCATCAGGTATCTATAACCTCTGGAAGATCCAGGGTGTCATGGTTACTAATTGTACTGCTACACTTGCCTGCCTACCTTTTCACATTAGTTTACTTTATTTCATCTGTTTTTTTATTTTTTATTTTTTATTTTTCAGATAAGATCAAAACAGAGTCAACTTCAAATGGATGCTATCATATAAGAAATGTTAGAATATTGGCCCAGAGAAACAATGATAATATTGTGGGAACTACCACGACTCTTTTTATTAATATGAAGAACAAAAGACCACATCTTAAACTCTATACAATAACCTTCTTTTATACTACTTTTAACTTTAATTACTAAGAAATCACAGCTCAAAAACAGCTGAATGACAGCCCATTCACAACCAAATTATTCAATACTTTCCTAATTTTTTACCTTGGCTAACATATTCTACATGATAACTAATTCCACCCTCATCTTTCTTGGTTCACCCGTATACACCCCTTGAACATCAAGATTAATTTCTAACATTCTCGCCCTTAATCTTGATGTTGTACCACCCTGGTCTTGAATTCCAGTCGCTGGAACCGTGTTTCTTCCAAGTTTGATCAATCACTGATCTTCAAATCTACTTCACATAGCTTCTGTTTTGTTTTCTTCCTTGCTTGCAGCCTTGCAAACCTGCTATCACAACAGCCCAACAATCTCACTTCCTAGCAAATCACTTGCCAATTGTTTCCTTTGATTGCAAACGACAACAAGCTCTTCTTGCCTTTTGCTTTTCTGAGTTCTTCTCCTCACGACCTGTGTCACACAGATTGTCCCATATATGGATAATCCCTCACAGATTAAATCTTCTCGGTGGTGACCTGAATCGCTCAGGTTTACTTCACTTCTAATGGCAGCTTCACACAACCTTATGTTCTGCCTCACACAGAACCCAATCTGTCTCGCACAGATTTTCTGCAATCTGAATCACTCAGATTTTTCCTTCAACAGTTGGATCACACAACTGTTCTTCCCCATGGATCTACTCAATTGACTTGTTTGAACCTATCACAGGTTCGAGCTACGATTAATCTCTCACAGATTCAATCGGGTGGCCTTGTTCTTCTTCACAACTCGATCATCTTTCTCCTCGCCTTCACATGCTCAATCTTCTTCCCGTAATCGTTCCCCTCGCTCTGATACCAATTGTTAGAATATTGGCCCAGAAAAACAATGATAATATTGTGGGAACTACCACGACTTTTTTTATTAATATGAAGAACAAAAGACCACATCTTAAACTCTATACAATGACCTTCTTTTATACTATTTTTAACCTTAATTACTAAGAAATCACAGCTCAAACACAGCTGAATGACAGCCCATTCACAACCAAATTATTCAATACTTTCCTAATTTTTTGCCTTGGCTAACATATTCTACATGATAACTAATTCCACCCTCATCTTTCTTGGTTCACCTGTATACACCCCTTGAACATCAAGATTAATTTCTAACAAGAAAAGTGCTAAAATGGAGATTTTTATCAGATAACGGTCCTCTGTTTATTATTATTATTTTAATCCCTTTGCATTACTAATAACAATCCTTTTAAAAGCTAGTTTTTCTTCTCATATGATTGTGCCTAAAGTTGCTACTACAAAGGGTAGTCAAGTTCAAGATGGAAACCTTGTCGGTGCACTTGAGTTTTGCTTTATCATTCATTAATTTTATTGTGTTTTTTTTTTAAATTTCCACGTACTAATTATATGTTCTGTTCCTTCAATTGCAGTTATCTCTATCCCAAAGGGCGAGGATGAATGGTTCAGACCCTCAATAACTAATTTACTATGCTAAGTTTACTTTATCACTTGTTAATCATTTAGTTTATTGTTGTTTCAGATTAGTGACGGATGGTTTTTGTTGTTTCAGATTAGTGATGGCTAGTTGAGGCTCTCTGAAGCCGAGAGGACATTCAGCACCAAAAAACCGATATCTGGTCTTCTCGCAGACACTCGAAGATGTGAATAGGTTTTCCATATATTTCAACAAGGTGGTAAACATTCAAGTTGTTTTCTTTTATTTTAGTTTCTAAAGCAACTTCAATCTTGATGTGATTTTTATTTTGTTTATTTCCTAAACAGGTTCTCATGGTTACTAGTTGTACAGCTGCACTTGCCTACCTTTGGTTTGGTTGATTGTGATCCATTTGGATTTAACTTTTTGATAGTTATTTCTTATAATAAGATTGTGTGCTAACTGTATTAACGTTATGCTTATCAAACAGGAAAGAGGATGGGAAGAAGGAATCCACATGGCGGGATATGGCAAGATAAGTAAATAATACATGAATTGTGTGTGTATTGGGGGGGGAGGGGGGTAAGTGTTCTAGACTATTGAAGATTTAGATTTTGTTAATTGAAACATGTATTAATCATGTTACTTGCCACATTAATTACAGAAATGAGATAAAGAAATTTGAAAATGGAATTTAGGAAGTAACATGAATTTAGAAATCCAATCAAGTGACCTAACGAGACTTTTTCTTCCCGGAAGAGCACGACAAAGAACACCCCACTTTCTAGTAGCACAAAAGAAAGGACAAGACTTTATTTTATTTTAATTTATTCCTAGAAGGAGGTATCAATTCAATCCTTTAATTTTAATTTATCAGGCAACTTCAATGGTGATAATGTCTGTACTTTGTTTATTTCTTAAACAGATTCTTGTTGTTACTATATAAACTGGTGCACTTTCTTGCCTGTGGTTTGTTTGAATGTGATCCATTTGACTTTGACATTTTGACAACATATGGATTTGGCTCAGAAGGAACTAATGACTTTGGTTATGCCCTTTGAAATATTGAACTAGCTCTCTTTTCACATATATATTCTACTTTATTTCATCTGTTTTTTTTTCTCAGTTAAGATCAAAACAGAGTCAACTTCAAATGGATGCTATATATGCTATAGATTTATGAGATAAGTGCTCATTAGACTAATGATCATAAATTTTATATTATATTATATATTTTTTATATATTATTTATTTTATAAATCCCTTGATTATTATTATTCATCTTTTCAAATTTTGCATTACTCTTCTTTAAAGTATTTTTCTTCTCATTTGATTGTGCCTATAGTCGTTGCTGCAAAGGGTAGTCAAGTTCAAGATGGAAGCCTTGCCGGTGCACTCGCTTACTTTATTTTCAATACAATATCTACCCTCTGAGATCAAGGTGATTCTTCATTCTTTTAGACAAAACAACACTCCATAAGCACTAACTTAGCTCTTTAAGTATTAAATTAAAATTGAAAATACCGGAAACCTTACTATCTTAGACTAATATTGCTACACACAATAAGGCGATAGATGGAGGTTAATGCAAGTGCTAGTTATAGTCATAATTTATCAAAGGTAATCATGATTTATCATTGTGCTTTACATTGTTTGTTTCTCATTGCACCACAACTTTTTCCCATGAAGCTACTTTACACGGTATTATGTCACTGTTTCAAACAATCCATTGTAGACCACACTGTTTTAAATGTAGGAGCCCTTGCTAGGGGCCCTAAAATAAGAGGGACTTCAGTTTTCGTCATGTTGATTACAATTTTGCTATTTAAGGAGTGCTACATGCAAGTAAGACTGAAGAACTCTGGGATGAATGGTACTCGATTGAAAGTGGTTGATCGACATGTGAGGCCTTGTTGTCAATAGCGGCTATAGCGCGCTATGTAGCGTGGCGCCATTCGGTTTCTATTTGTAAATAGCGACTACATAGCGGTATTTTTTTATTTTTTTCTATTTTTTTATTTTTTTTATTTTTTATTTGGTAAATATGAGATTTAGATGATTAGTAATCAAGCATTTTAGCTATTTTGGGGGTCTTTGCTTAGATTTCCTACTACTTTATTACTAAACATGCTTATCTATCGAATGTAAACCAATTTTACATATTATTCTACTTAATCGCTAAACACGAAATAGCGGTCGCTATTTACCGCTATTCGCTACGTAGCATATAGGTGGCTTGTTGCTATTTACCGCTATTCGCTATTGACAACTATGATGTGAGGTTTGCTGCCTTTCTGAGACGATACCTTCTTTGTTGCTCCTCTCATGGTTACTAAGTTAAAAAGATCCACAAGGAGTATGATATTCAATCATGCACGCAACCTGTTTGATGAAATGTTTGTAAGTTTTTTTCCTCGTTGAGATTTATACATATTAACATAAGAAACGTATTACTTTGTTTATGCTGTTAGTGGCTGTCCTATATCTTTGAGACTTGGTCAATGGTTAGATTTATACTGTGGTACAGGATTTGTGGATGTAGAAGCTACGGGTGGAGGATGCTTTCAGGTATTATTTTTTTTATTTTTTTTAATATATATACATTGTTTTTAGATAGTTGTTACCCAAATGATTTTACCATTATTTTTTGAAATTTGCATGGTATTTTGTGGAGATGGATCCATGGGTTGTCTCTCATGTTATATGGCCTAATATAGAGCGGATGCAAGGAGCAAGATATAACAAATAGGGGTTGTGAGCATGAGGTATGTATGCTTCTAAAGTTTGCCATAGTTTTCTGTTGTTGTATTGCATACACAATATTCTTCTTTTTACAACTTATTAGTATATTAACGTATTGCTTGAACCTTTGATGCGGTGGTACAAGTTTAGAGTTTTGATCGCCTCGTAAGTAGGGAGAATGTGTGTTCTGCAATCTAGCTAGGGTTTGGGGGTTACTAATATAAATGGTTGATTTGCTTCCTCATTTGTGGTTTATATTTAAAATACATCCATTATTTATCTAGGGTTAGGCTTACTAATAAAAACTGCCGATTTGTTCTTGATTTGTGGCTTATTTTTACAAAACTTGTTACTAAAACGAGTGTCTTATCTCTAGAATATTGTTATTTCTTTTATTTCTGCCTGTACTTCTGATTTCATGTTATGTTGCTTCCTTGAAGGTGTCTGTCTAAAAAGGGTGGGTACATGCTACAAAATCAGAAAAAATTTTATTTCATCAATTTGGAAACACTACTACAATACCTTACTGTGTTGACTTTTGCGTTTGCTTTATCATTCTTTAATTTTACTTTCTTTTTTTTTTTATTTCTGCGTACTAATTTTATATTTTGTTCGTTCAATTGCAGTTGCCTCTGCCCCAAAGCGCGGGGATGGATGGTTCAGACTCTCAATAACTAATTTACTATGCTGAGTTTACTTTATCACTCATTAATCGTTTAGTTTATTGTTTCAGATTAGTGACACATGGTTATTGTGGTTTCAGATTCGTGATGGCTGGTTGAGGCTCTCTGAAACCGAGAGGACATTCAACATCATAAACGACCCTAAAACCGATATCTGGTCTTCTGGCATACACTCGAAGAAGTGAAGATGTTTTCATATATTCCAACAAGGCGGTAAACATTCAAGCTGTTTTCTTTTGATTTAATCTTTAATGCAACTTCAATCTTGATGTGATTTTTTTATTTTGTTTATTTCATAAACAGGTTCTCATGATTACTAATTGTACTGCTGCACTTGCCTACCTTTGGTTTGGTTGATTGTGATCCATTTGCCTTTGACTTTTTGATAGGTATTTCTTAAAATAAGGTTATGTGCTAACTGTATTAATGTGATGCTAATCTAACAGGAAAGAGGACGGGAAGAAGGAATCAACATGGAGGAATATGACAAGATACGTAAATAATACATCCCTTGTTTCCATTATTATAAGTTTTTTTTAGTAATTAATTTTATTTTTATTATTTTTGACTTGTGTGTGTGTGTGTGGGGGGGGGGGGGGTTAAGTGTTCTAGACTTATATTGAAGATTTAGATTTTGTTAATTGAAACATGTATTAATCATGTTACTTGCCACATTAATTACAGAAATGAGATAAAGAAATTTGAAAATGGAATTTAGGAAGTAACATGAATTTAGAAATCCAATTAAGCGACCTAACGAGACTTTTTCTTCCCGGCAGAGCACGACAAAGAACACCACACTTTGAGAAGCACAAAAGAAGGGAGAAAACTTGATTTTATTTTAGTTTATTCCAAGAAGGCGGTATCGATTCAATCTTTTTCCTTTTATTTTAATTTATCAGACAACTTTAATCTTGATATTGTGTGTACTTTGTTTATTCGTTAAACAGGTTCTTGTTGTTACTATATGAACAGCTGCACTTTCTTGCCTGTGGTTTGTTTGAATGTGATCCATTTGACTTTGACATTTTGACAACATATGGATTTGGCTTAGAAGGAACTAATGACTTTGGTTATGCCCTTTCATCTGTTTTATTTTTTTTTCAGATAAGATCAAAACAGAGTCAACTATGCTGAGTTTACTTTATCTCCCGTTAATCTTTTAGTTTATTGTTGTTTCAGATTAGTGACAGATGGTTATTGTTGTTTCAGATTACTGACTCTCAATAACTAATTTACTATGCAGAGTTTACTTTGTTGTAATCTTGGCATTCTTCATCGCCGTTCATGCCCTCACACAAGTGAGCAGGGTGGCTTGGTTGAACGTGGTCATCGTCACGTTGTGGAAATGGGGCTCACCCTTCTGGCTCACTCCAGTCTGCCACAACGTGCAAGTAAGTATGGGAATTTGCTAGTCATTTATTTATAACATTCCTGAAATTGTTTTCTGATTGTGGCTGATTAATCAAAGTCTTTCTACATGCTAAGTGTGTTAACTTTTTCTATTTCTAATTTTTTTTTATTAAGTAATTCATTTTTGTTTCCGAGTCTAATTGGTCAAATAAGATGGACATGGGCTTTTAAAGTAGGGTGACTGGTATAAATATATGCATGGGATAAGTGTTCTAGACTGTTAGTGTAGATTTTGATTCTGTTTATTGATATGTGTTGTCTAAATCATGTTACTTATTGAAATGAGGTAAGGAAATTTGTAAATGGAATTTGGGAAGTAACCTGGATTTGAAAATGGAATTAAATGATCTTACCACATCTCTGCCTCATACTTCTGTTTCCTCTCTCTACCCTTTCAAGGTTGATTATTCCGGAAACAATACTGACACGTGACCACGGTTTGACCCAGCTATGGTGGGGGATCGAACTAGGTATGTCAGGTCATGTTTGATTAAGTCACAAGCAGTAGCACATTATGGGGGTAGTGGGGTGGAAATTAGTGGGCCAGTTCTTAGCATGTTATTGTATTTATATATGTTTTTGATGTTTTAGGTTAGGTAATTGGGAGACGGGTCCCTCTCGAAAACGTGCTCCTCGATCCAACGGTCGTTTTGACTGATCGCAGGCCAAAACGAAGACTTCTAGCCCAAGTTATGCCCATTTTAGGGAAGTCTTTTTTGTTAAGCGATCTTGGGCCTCCAAACAAGCTATAGCTTGCTCATCCACACTTGGGCCCACATCAAAATGCAAGTGCTTGTCAAAATCATAGTCCATCAAAGATAATTAAATTTTCCATAAAACTACTTTACCTGGCAATATGTCAATGTTTTCTTCATCAAATTCTTTTAGTTATATCATATAACAGCACAAACAGTTGTAGATAGCGCCATCGATGACATCTGCATACTTTAATGCAGTCACTACAACGTAAATTTTCCATGTAATGCTCTTGTCTTTTTATTTCTGCAATATTGTAGCTGGTAAAGTATATTCATGTAAATTTTTCCATCAATGACAGTTTACGTGTTATTTCTTTTTTGTTTCTGGATATTTCTTATTTCTTGTTCTGCTTTGCAGGTGTGTGTCTCAAAAAGGTGGGTTCCTGCTAAAAAATCACTAATAATATTATTTGATCATGTCTTGAAAAACTACTACAATACCTTAATATGTTGAGTTTACTTAATCACTCATTATTCATTCTGTTTATTGTTGTTTCAGATTAGTGATGGGATGGCTGTGATTCTCAGAAGCTAACAGGATATTCTTCTGCATAAACGAGCTTGATACTGTAAGAAGGGAAGTAACATCTTTTGTGAGTTAATAATTAATTGAAATTGACACTTGATATCTGGTTTTCTGGTAGGCACGCTCTATTCCAGTAGTTGTAGAAGAGGTGAAAGATGCTGACATATAATGGGGTTTGTAAGTAGAGAACAATAGTTCCAAATATCAATGTGGATATATGTTATGTGCTCGTATGGGATGATGGTAATATCATAGGTTACTTATATAAATATTTTTATTTTATGAACAGATTTTATCAGAGTTGCGGACTACACACTTAGTTGTGGAGAAGGAATCAGGTGAGTCCTTTCTTTAGCAAGACTTGTGGGCCAACCTTGCTAATTGAAATGCTTTTTGCCCAACCTTTCAATCAGATAATGTTCCTCTTTTAATTTTATTTATTTTGTTATCACTATTCGTTATTAATAACAATCCTGTTAACCTGTTTCTTCTTCTTTCATATGTTGGTACTACAGTTACCGCTGCAAAGTGGCTCAAATTTGAGATTGAAGCCTTGTCGGTGCATTGGCTTACCTTATTGTCAAAACAACATCTATTGTCTAAGATTCAAGGTGAAATTTTTCATGCTCAGAGACAACTCTAAAACACCATAGAACTCCATAAGTACTAGTTTAACTCTTAAACATATTAATGAAATTTGAGAATACAAGAGAAATGATTATCTTAGAATAACATTGCCACACACAGCTAGGAGTTGAATGAAGATTTCATGAATGCGTGCCTTCATAATTTGTTTAAGATAATTAAACAGCCATAAAGATTTGTTTTGATTATAACTATTTAGTTTCTTTTCAAGGAGTTTATTACCTCTACTTCAAAACCAAAAATTAAACATTTTCATGAATGCCTGCCTTCATGATCATCAAGATTTTCGAAACACTATGATTCTGAATTATATTCTCTAATATGCTAATTCTGATTCAAACAACATATTTCATCAGTTGAATTTGCTTCTCTTGTAATTAGTTTGTATATTCACCAACCTATTTTAAACTTCTAGTTTGTTGTTCTTTTGATTGTGGCTGGTTAAATGACTTTACACAATGTGTAAGGATTTATATGCTATTTATATAAATTTATTGGTAACTTTGAAAGAGGAAGGGAAGAAGAGATCAACATGGAGGATATTCTCATTGAAAGAATTACAAGCTGCTACAAACACTTTTAATATGACAACAAGCTCACAGAAGGTAAATGAAACATCACTAATTTCCTATTTTTTATGTTTTTGTTTTAAGTGATACATTTGCTAAAGATGAGGTTTTTACAGATGATCATCCAAGATCACCTCATCCAGCCTAAATATATAATTATTGGTGAGTTTGTATTTCTAGTTTGGTCTTGATTTCCCAATTCTTTTAATTAGGTCTTGAAGTGGAGACTAGGTGACAATACCTAGAGACCATTGCAATTTCTCATCTGTGATTGGTGAATCAACAAATACAGAGACAAGGGTTTGACTTGCAATTCCTTTTGATGGGGTTGCTTAAGCTAAACTATTCAGAAAATAAAAATAATATTTTTGTTCGTGTTCCAATAGTGCTTAGTTTGTAACACTTGGGAGATGATGTTCTAGCTCTAGAAGACTCAGAAATAGATGTTGCTCACCTTCACCTCATAAAGTTTGTCCAACAAATAAGGAGACGAAGATGCTAAGGTAAAGTGTTTGTCGAGCCATTTAAGTCGAGCCATTTAAAATATAAATGACTGAATAAGCCCCAATCTTGGGGGAACTTATCATATAATTCTCAGAATTTTATTATTGCATTCTAGTAATTAATGTTTCTTGCTCTTGCGATGTTTATCCAACACTTACCAAGCCACTAAGAATATTTGATAAAAATGCAAGTCGATTGCAAAGTATAAAAAAACCTCATTTTTTCAAAACATCAAGGTAGCTTCAAACACTCCAAGTTCTTTACTTGTTCCGAGAATAAAAAAACCTCTGAGTTTCTAATAGGCCTTAATGACTCTTTTTTCAGGATTACTTTTTATAATAGCATGTCTCTTTCGTGAAACCCTTAAATGACTGGGGTTTCAAATGCATCAACATGAGTGTGCTCTTGAATCACTTGAGCCGTATACGGGGTATGCTCTTGAATCTTAGTTTTTTAGTTGTACTTACCAACATGTGTTCTCTTTCAAATTATAGTCTTTTTTACATGTGACTCCTAGGCTCCTTTTCAAGCTTAGAGCCTATCAATAACTTTGCTTTTTCAAGCTTAAAGCTATTTACGAGGCATATGTTCTTGTAACTTACTCCTATTGTACTAACATACTTTCATTCTCATTTTCAGGCTTCACTACCCCAGGGACTTGTAGACTCCTATTGACAGTCTCGGTCATTTAACCTATAGTATATTTATAAGCATGTTATCAGATGTTATTGCTTCTTTAGTTGTACTAACCGATTTTCATTCTCTTTCATATTTCAGGATTTTCTACATGAGAGTCACAAACTCCAATTCATGGTCCAACTCTTCAAGCCTAGAGCATTTTTACAAGATATGCTCTTAAATCTTAATTCTTTTTAGTTGTGCTAACTGACTTACATTCTCTTTATGCTTTTCTTCACGGGTCAATCTTACTTTTTCAGTTGTCATAGCCGACTAATATGCGTTTTTCAAATGTCTTCATAGGACCACCCAGCTCCATTGAACCCCTAACTCTTTCAAGCATAGAGCTTTTTGAGGTATGTTCTTGAAACGTATTTTAGTTATGCTAATTGACTTTCATTCTCTTTCAAATTTCTAGTTTTTCTACATGGGACTCCCATGCTTCTGTTGAAAGCCTAGTTGTTTCTTCGAGCTTAGAGCATTTTACATGGTATGCTCTTTGCAAGGCACTAAATCCGAGAGACCTCACGGTCGGATCTACACATCATATACATAGTTATTAAAGTAAAATTTCATTTAACATAAGTAGGATTGTTCAAAACTTTGATTACATCATTTCCAATAAGATAAGAATACATATTTTAGCTAAACATAGACTATTTAAGCTAGGATGCTAGTCTTGAAAAATGCCGACTAACTCTCGTATCGATGCCTAGTTGTCATCTTTAATCGACACAAATTTTCTTTAACCTTGTATGCATACTAAAAATCAACCTTGTTAAGTGAGTTTTAGCTTCTATGGTTTACTTTTAGGGTTTAAATTTTAGAATTTAGCGTTTAACTTTTCGGGTTTAGCTATTCAGGTTTAGCTTTTAGTGTTTAATGTTTAGCTTTAGGGTTTAGCTTTCAGCATTTATCATTATGTATTTATCATTTAACATTTAGTTTAGAGTTTAGCTTTTACTATTTACCAATTAGGTTTTAACTTGTTTTTTCATATTTCATTAATTGACCATAAAAGTTTCATACCATAAAGTTTGACCTTAAAGTTTTTTATATTATTTCCTAATTTCAAATAATGAAATGTAGTTTTCAATTATTATAAATTGACCATAAAAATTTTATGCTTTAAATATGACTATAATTTTTTAATTTGAATAATAAGGATATAGTTGTCTAACTATAACAAAAATTACAGTATATATTTACATGTTAGGTATCACAATCGGAGTAGGTTCTATTGTTTACATTAATAGAAAAGTAGAAAAGTAGACACGAGAGAATTATAGTGGTTTGGTCAAAGTGACTAACTTTCACTCTACAACTAATGTTTACATTATAATTGTGCTCAAGAATACCATTACATCATGGGTCTATTTATAATACTATACAAAACAGACCCGAGCTCAGCTTGACCCGACCAAAGCCTTCACAACCTAACAATCTCCCATTTCAAGGCGTTATAAAAGTCAACAAACACCATCCAAGTAACCTAGATCTAGTAACTCTAGTATTCTTCATATCTAAACTCTTCCAAGCTTCAATTCTCGTTAGCTAAGACTTCATTATAAACCCTAGTTGCACCGCCGCTCATCGAGTACGTGAGGGGATAGTTTGAAAGGAAGTAAATCCAATTTCATAATTCAAGTTACAATGGATACACATTATCTTGAATCCGTTTAGTGTTCTTGGCTAGTTCGTCGGTAATCGCTTGCATCTTGAGATCTCTTTCTTTTCGTCTCTCCTTCCTCATCTTTTCTCATAAGTCTTCTACTGCTTTCTTGACATCATCCATCTTTATAATCTCTTTTGACTCATCTATCTTCATGAACATAAAAGAACCTCCATTCTGATTCGCACACCAATCTTCAACATGTCTATGATGATAAATTGTTCGTGTAGAAATTGCTCTACAAATTGCGGCGAGGTAACCATCAGGATCCCCGAGGAAATCCCCTTGAGAGTCGAGTTCCATCCATAATGTGTCATGAATCCCGCAATGGCTATTTGTGACAATATCAAGATTTGTGGCGCCCAACCACGCACCATTAAGTTTCCACCTTTAATCTTTTCCTCGTATCATTCTTTAACGAGCCATGGGTTGAAGTCTTCGCTCGTTTGCCTCATGAACCAAAGAAAATGCATGTTTGATGACTCTGGGTTCTAATGCGAGCTTAATGGCTTGTTTGGTGGATGCGCACAATAGACTTTCTAAGCAAACATATATCATGGTAGCTCACTCTCTGAATCCAACCACTTCAAAAAATCTCCATCAATCGCAGGCTTGTTTCCTCTCTCGGCTTAATCTTCGAAACTCGTTTTGCACAACGATTGATTTACAAGTCCTCTAGAATAGGTAATAACTAGTGTATGCGATAATGAGTCAACGTAGATATGCTATTTGACTAGGGTATGCAGATACCGGGGCCACGTCGCATATGACAAACAACGGAGGTAATTTCTATTCCTATTGTAATAATGGTTTATTTCCTAAAATTATAGTCGGAATTGGTCATCAATAGTGGGCATTAAAGCACAACACCTTTCCCCATCCGTACTACCCCCAAAACTAACCAATGTTCTTCTACCTCGTTTAATCAAAAATCTATTATCTGTACGACGTTTGACAACTGATAATAATATCTCCATGGAATTTGATACTTTTGGTTTTGTTGTGAAGGACCTCAAGACCCCACTCCTATCATTCGATGTAACAACACAGAAGGGTTGTATCCGTTCTATCTATCATCCACCAACCATGTCACCAATCCTTCTATTCTTGCTGCAATCACTCAAGATCGGCATTCCCGCTTGGGTCATCCAGGATCTGTTATTTTACAGTCTTTACATTGGTTCTTAATTTTGAAAAACAATTAAATTCTAGAATCTATCGTTCGTGTATTTTGGTGAAACATATTAAATTACCACTTATTGATTCTACATCTTCCTTGTTACCTTTTGATATAATTCACAATGACTTGTGGACTTCATCGGTTGTAAGTTCCTAAGGTCGCCGCTACTATGTATTGTTTTTAGATGACACCACCAACTTTCTTTGGACCTATCCATTGCTGAATAAAACTCAAGTTTATGATGTTTTTAAACAGGTTCATCACATTAATCAAACTCAATTTAATGATTCTATTAAAATGTTTCAATGTGACAATGGCACAAAATTTAACAACCAGACCTTCCATTCCATCTTCAAAAGAAATGGAATTCTATTCCGTTTCTCTTGCCCTTACACTTCCCCAAAAATTGGCAAAGCCCAATTTAAAATTAGATCCATTAATAACATAATTCGTAGCATCTTGTCCCACTCCGTTGTCCCCGCCTCCTTACATCGTGCTCTTCTTACTCCCACATATTCTAAGCATTCTTCCTAGTAAATTACTCCACAACTTCTCACCAACTTCACTTCTTTGTCATCGCCAACCAGACTACTCTCATCTTTGTGTCTTCGGTTGTCTCTTTCTGCCTCACCCCCTCCACCACTGTTAGCAAACTCCAACCTCGTTCCACTTCGTGCGTTTTTCTTGGCTACCCTTCAAATCACTAGAGGTATATATGCTATGAGTTGGCATCCCATAAATTAATTATTTCTTGTCACGTTGTCTTTGACGAGACTATCTTTCCTTTAAAACTACTAACCACTACATCATCCTCTCTATGTTTCTCTTTTGATCCTCACCTGCTCTATATGGACTCAATCCTAATCGACCTCAACTCCCTCACACTCAACTCCTCCTTCTCTTTTGATATGGCAAAACCTATCAATGCCGCAAACCAAAACCCACTGCCATTACAAACCCTACCATCAACACTCCTCCCTCACCTCACCCAGCCTTTAACCACCCCTTACCTTCCTTAAACGAATCTACTTCCTCCCCCACCAGCTAACCCACGGCCCAAGCAGGCCCACCCCACACTCCATTCTCACATTCTTATTCGACTACACCTCCCCCACCCCCACCACCTCCGCCATCACACACAATAACCACACATACTATGTCCGGTGCCATTCCAACCAAAACATACCCCTTCTTACCCAACCCGCCATCTCTCCCATCCCCAAGAATCTCTCTAGTTCTATACAATGACCACATTGGAAATTAGTTTGACGCCCATAACATGAATATCATTCGATGCATGTGGATCTTTAAGCATAAAACTAATGCTAATGGTAAACTTGAGCGTTACAAAGCTCGTTTGTTTTGCGATGGCAGGTCTCAACAAGCCAGGGTGGACTACGGTGATACTTTTAGCCTCGTGGTTAAACCTCAGACTATCCGTACCGTTCTTAGCATTTCGTTTTCACATCCTTGGTCGATTCACCAGCTTGATGTCATGAATGCTTTTTTGCATGATCACTTGCATTTAATATGCATCAGTGTCACACCCCGGTTTCAGGACACCCCAGGAGTGCGACCGATTGGTACGCGTTAATGTTCACTTTTTATTTGCTGGTCTTAAAAGACATTTACGCAGCGGAAAAAAAACATTTCACAATTCATTTCATAAAATAAAATAACTCTGGTGATTTACATAAACAAACTTTCATATATTTGTTGGGAATTAAATACCCAAAATTTTACATAATATTGTTCAAAGCAATGTTTACAAAATTTTATGTCTACTGACAGATATTCAAAACTTGCCACAAGGTCTATGCCTAGGAAACTTAGTCCTTCCAGCACTATTCTTGCTAATATGCTCATCACAGGGTTTCCATGCCTAGGATTCATAGTCCATCCAGCACTAACACCTGACTAAACATATTTAATCATGTCTACCTGAAAAGTTTTGAAAATAATACATCAGCGTAAAGCTGGTGAATACATTTAATATGACACAAATTTTCGGCATGAATAACGATAAACAGTTAATCATAAATTAACAGTAAACCACACATTTAGCAGTCTATTTCAACTGGAAATCCCCCTCCATATATACTGGTATTGGTGCTCGGGCAGTCTTACTGCGGGACTCTCCGGATCTGTACTGAGTCTGAACCAGCCCTAGTATGGGATTTTCACCCATCCCCAGGATATAATTTGATCAAACATACATATACTTTTGTTCTAAATGTTTTAGCAGAATACCTCTATGCATTAACGTGGTTAATGTACTAATGTCATTTTCGCAAAATAAAATCATTTATATGTTTTGAAAGTATTAAACGTATTCACCTGGTATGTTGAACAGAGCCTCTAAACTTGATAAGCTTTTATTTTTGAACCTCGAAGTAACTTAAGGATTAAGTTACGAGTCTTTATCACCTTGATTAAATCAGAACTTCTATACTTGTTGTCTAGAGCATATACACCGGTTTTCTAATCTCGGGTTATGTTGTGGTGTTTAAGAGGTAGTAGAGAGTTTCATATAAGGAAGACGATCAAAGGTTATGAAATGAAATGAAGCAGAGGCATCTATTTATATATGGGCATTTCTTACTCGTTAAGTATTTCTTACTTATTAAGTTTCATCCAAAGTCCAAACTTAGCAATTAAGTTTATATTTTATTCAAAACTTAACATTAAGTTTTATATTTATCCAAGACTTAGCTATTAAGCTTTATCCAAAAACTTAGCCGTTAAGTTTCCTTCTAATTTTATCTAAAACTTAGACGTTAAGTTTTATCCAATACTTAATTGTTAAGTTTTATCTGTAGCTTAATTATTAAGTTATATCCGAAAGCTTAGACACTAAGTTTTATCTAAAACTTAGTCATGGAGTCACGCTTGAAACATAACCATAGTTATTTGAAAAGAAAAAAAAATAAAAATAATACGAAAATTTCGCAGGTGTCACAATCAGCCTCCAGGTTTTTGGGACACGCGGTTCCTGGATCATGTTCATCTGCTTGAACATTCTCTCTTTGGGTTGAAACAAGCTCCACGGGCCTGGTACCAACGCTTTGCGGATTATGTAGCCACCATTGGTTCTCTCACGGTCAATGTGATCATTCTCTTTTCATCTACAAAAATGGGAGTGACATTGCTTACATTTTGCTCTATGTTGATGATATCATTCTCACCACCTCTTCACCAGGGCTCTTCATCAAGGGCTTATGGCTCTCTTCATCAAGGGCTTATTGCTATATTATCTGAAGAGTTTGCTATGAAGGATTGGGGTCCTCTTAGCTACTTCTTTGGCATTTTAGTTACACGAACAGCAAACTCCCTCTTTTTATCGCAACATAAGTATGCTACTGAAATTATTGAGAGAGCTAGTTTGTCATCATGCAATCCAGTTGCCACCCCTGTTGACACTAACTAGAAACTAGGGGCTTTAGATGGTGATTTGATAGACAATCCTACTTAGTACCGCCAATTTGTTAGGGCTCTTTAGTATTTGACATTTACTCGTCCTAACATCTCTTATGCCATTCAACAAATCTACATGCACATGCAAAGCCCCCTCATTTCTCACTGTAATGCTCTCAAAATAATCATCAATCCACGAAGAAGTGACAACCTCAAATGTTAACTCATCAATCCACGAAGAACTAGTGACAACCCTTACTAAGGGTGCAAACGAGTCGAGCCGAGCCCGAGCTCGTATGGGCTCAAGCTCGGATCGTGATGACTTAGGAGAGCTCGAGCTCGGCTCGACAAATACTTTTTCAAACTCGAGCTCGGCTCAGGTTCGGCTTGTTTATTTATTTAAATATTATTTTTAATTTTATATTTAATTTTGATATAAATTTATAATTATATATTTATATATAACATTATTCATATTATTTAATTGTTTTTTTATCATAACTTTATATATAATAGATATTATTTATATCAAAATTTTAATAAATTAAATTACAATATATAAATAAAAAGCTCGTTTAGGCTCACCTGCCGGCTCATTTAAGCTCGCGAGCCGGCTCGAGCTTGATACGTGAAGTTCAGGCTCGGGCTCAATAATTAAATAAGCTTTTTATCAAGCTTGAGCTCGGCTGGGGCTCGATAAAGCTCGGCTCGTTTTGAGCTTTTTATCGATCCGGTCTCGAGTAGCTCACGAGCGGCTCGGCTCGGCTCGTTTGCACCCATAGCCGTTACAGTTCTAGACTAAGTTGAGATCATCAAACTTCATCCAACTTCATGCCTATAGAAGCTAACCTGGACATGATCGAGTTGAGATATTAATATGATCCGTAACTAAAGATCAATTGTTCATTCGAATCATGAATAACTCTCCCATCAAGAACACTTTATTAGCAGTATTGACTTTTCATTCGTATTTGACAGAGCCGCTATTATACCACGAGCTGTGGTTTCATGCATAACGTTAAACACAACGCTACTTGTCAAAGTCAATGTAATAGCCCTTCCGGCCTTTTTGTCCTTTGAGTTTGAAATCGCTTCTTTGGCTTTCTCCATTCTAGTATGCTTTAGTGATGCTTCTATGCCTGGCCCGGCCCGACCAAAGCCTTCAAAATCCAGCATTATCAACTTATTATTCATTAAAATTTGATTACAAAACTTTTTTTTGTTTGAAGTTTAGTCAAAGTTTTCTACTCTTGTTAACTTAATTAACTTAATTAACCGTACAAGTCAATTAAATTGGCTCAGGGTTTGTTTTATATAAAATCACGGTTTATGATTCTCAGCTTATAAATTTTTAAATATAATATTGTGACGTTATTTTTTTAATCTACGTTTTCATATAAATTTTATTTTAAAGCAAACATAACAGATTTCCAACTACATCAACAATCCCGCCGAAATATGCGAATTTACTTCTTCTAGTTTCTTTTAACATTAACTCGTATTATATTTATAAAAACTGACAAAATAAATATATTAATGAAATTAGCTCAAAAGAAAAGATTAAAAAAACATTAACTCATATTACTAACCAGAGCTACTTATAATGATATATAACTTGACAATAATTGGTATGTGGCTAGATGGTAATAGTTTGAAAGAAACTAAATCCAATTTCATAATTCAAAGTTACAATGCCTACGCAATATCTTGAATCCGTTTAGTGTTTTTGGCTAAGTTTTCAGTAACCGCTTGAATCATTGATGTCATATTACGGTGAGACGAGCCCCCTTCTTCCATCGCATTCTCCGCCATTAGCGCGAATTCTTGAGATCTCTTTCTTCTCGCTTCTCCTTCCTCGTCATTTGTCATCAAGTCTTCTACCGCTTTCTTGACATCATCCCTCTTTATAATCTCTTTCGACTCATCTATCTTCGTGAACATAACGGGAACCTCCATTCCGATTCGCACACCAATCTTCAACACATCTATGACAAATCGTTCGTTTAGAAATTGCTCTGCAAATTGTGGCCAGGTTACCATCGGGATCCCCGCAGAAATCCCCTCGAGAATCGAGTTCCATCCACAATGTGTCATGAATCCACCAATGGCTCGGTGTGACAATATTAAGATTTGTGGAGCCCAACCGCGCACCATTAAGCCTCTACCTTTAATCCTTTCCTCATATCCTTCTTTCACGAGCCATGAGTCGAAGTCTTCGCTCGTTTGCCTAATGAACCAAAGAAAAGGCGTGTTCGATGACTCAAGTCCCAACGCGAGCTCAATGGCTTGTTCAGTGGACGCATACGATAGACTTCCTAAACAAACATATATCACGGACCCCGATTCTCTTGAATCCAACCACTTCAAACAATCAACCCCGTCGATCGCAGACTTGTTTCCCCTCTCAACTCGATCTTCGAAACTCGTGTTGCATAGCGAAACCGGGCCAACGCACCACACCTTTTTATTTTTCGCCTTTTCAAGTTCCGCAACATACTCGGGCTCCAACTCCTCAAAGCTATTAACCACAATCCCTATTGCATCCTTCTCGGCTTCTTGCATTCGTTCAAAAACCGCGGTTGATTCTTTCGAGTCTCCTTTCCCCCAAGTCGAAGCCTGCGGTTTCGTAACTACAATCTTTTCAGGCAGGCCAGGCATTACAAAGTACTCTGAGTCGGAGCTTATGTCGTCTAGTATGTTTGTAGTTGTCACTATATGTATGCACAAGAACGCGAAACACCCCGGCCCATAGAAAACAACCCGTGGAATGTTCAACCTCTTCGCCACATCGTTGGTCCATGGGAAACCGCCGTCGGAGATGATGCAACTAGGTGGTGGACATAAGCCCCGAAGCATGTTTTCAGCGGGTTGTTCTAACATATTCATCGCTACGAGCATGTTAACCCCGTGTGCAGCTGATGGCAGCATGTCGAAATTCTCGCATCCTTCGGGCAAACCAGCTTCCGCACACGGGAGTTGGAGCTCAAGAACTTGGATCTTGAGGTTAGCTTCGATTGCGCGATCGATGACCGGTTTGAACCGCTTTGCGTTAACCGGAGTTGTGATTATGGTCACGATTGAACCGCGTTGGGCTAGCATACGGGCCATGTCTACCATGGGTATGAGATGACCTTGAGCCATCATAGGAAACAAGACAAAGTGAAGGTTTGTGGGATACGAAGCCATTGGTGTTTTAGATGTTGTGTGTGGTGTTTTGTCTGAAACTAACTGCGATTGATTTATAAGTGCTTCACTTATGTTGTTTTATCTTTTTATTTCTAGACAATGGTTATTAGTTTAATAACAAGATAATGATAAAGAACTATTTTTTTCCAAAATAGGTAATATTTGACTAGTGTATGCGATAATGTGTCAACTTAGATGTGCTAGTTGACCACCGGATGTCAAAATTGTCAACTTTTAATTTTTAAATTTTATATTTTCAGAGTTAGTTTTATATAAAAAAATTTTATTGTTTATAATGGTGAATATTTAGTTTTTTTTAATAAAAAAAGCACCAATTGTGTTTAGAATTTTTCCGGACATTCATATAATTTGTTAAAAACCGAGTTTGTTCAAAAAATAAACTTTTTATGTTAAAATAACTTCTTTTCTTTCAAACAAACTTGGTCTCCAAATTTATGCTGTAACATCCAAAACATGTAAACAAAACGGTGCGTTCGTATTTTTCAAAAGGGTTAAGTATTACAAGTATTATGAGAGAAATCAAATTATATTAAAAAATAACTATTGAAATATTAAAAAAAACAAAATTGAGTTTAAATTTATTACATATTGCATCCGCTAACGAAAGCAGTGGATGTCGTGTTAAGCCTTTACATCGCTAGTCATGTTAGCGGATCACTTAAAATCAAAAGATGTTTCATTTTCTTTTCCCTTGAGAACATTTTAAATGCAAATATTACATAGTTTGAAAAAGAGTAAATTCTGAAAACGTCAATTCCACCAAAAAAATTTTTTTTAAAATGTCTTTTAATCAGTCCATCCCTTAGGCGTCTCCACCCCAACACGGACATCCCGACCACAAAACAGGTTCTTTCGAACCCATGATGAGCGGGTCAGATGAACCTACATGTCTAAATATGGTTGTTACAAAGGTTCGGATGAACATAAACCTGTCTTTTGTAACAACCATATTTAGATACGTGTCTTTATCTGAGCCGCTCATCTTGGATTCGGACAACCCTGTTTTATAGTCGGAGGCGACTCTGTTGGGTGAGAAAATTTTAAGAATTGCTTGGTGCAAGAGATGTTATAAAAACAATATATAATCGAAGAGACATTTTCAAAAGTTTCTCTTAAAAAAATAACATAAGACTCAGTTTGTCCACCCAACAAATTAGAATGTCATAGATTGTATCGCTCCTACAATACTATTTTATCATTGGCAATATCTACCGCCATACTAATGACAACGTAAGCAGATACACACATGTCTTCTTTATATTTAGTGGTAAATGAAGACTCAGAGACAAAGTTGCAGAGCGTTGGAACTTGTTTAATTAAGTATTAACCGTACAATCTATGAAGGTGACATCATCCTTTGGAAACTTGATTCACAAAAGCTCTTTTTTAATAATTTATTATATTGATTAAATTTTTTTTATGTACAAACTACGTCATCAATAACTTAGTAGAAGATTTTACTGTGTTGCAATGAAACTGTAAGATGATATCAATGTAATCAATGATGTGTCGCGGCGCATATGTGAACTCTGTGACGTTTATTACTCTTGTAACACTAACATGGTTAAATTTATAAAAGAAACGCATGAAGCCGGTGTATTTTGTTTATGGACATTGAAACATGAAAAAAAATATTATGTCTCGTATGTATCAATAATTTAAAATAATTAATTTATATTAAAAATTAAAAATGGAATTTTTAATGAGTATATACATAGAAAAATTAAAAGAAAAAAGAAATAAAAACATAAGTTACAGACATGTGGAATGTAAGGTTCGAACCGACATCTACTCAATATAACTTGAAATGCTTTGACCGTTCCAAGTACTCGATATAACTTCAAATAAAAAAACCATTCCACAAATACTGCTTTTGTGTTCACTTTTGGTCTTTTGGAACAAAATGTATTTATAATTTGAAAAAAACAAAAGCTCCACCGAGAGTACAAGGGTTGTGCACTTTGTTGTTTTTTTTAATGACATCCGATTACTTTTATTAGTTTATATTAATCTACAATCTATTAGATTTGATAAAGTTGTGTATTACATATTTTAAGTAGATAAAATATTAAATAAAATAAAATTTATTAATTAAAAAACTATATTCTAAGATAATATATGATTAAAATTACGTGAAGTAATGATTATAAATAATAAAATAATAATACCAACTTTTAAAACATTATTTGTATTTTCCAAAAAGTAATAATAATAAACATTTTGTTTCAAAACAAACGTTTTAAAAAAAGTCTATTTTAAAAATTTTCTTATTATAACTCATAATTTTGATTCTTTTGGTTTATTACTTTATTAAAAGCATCAATTTTAAAATATTTTATATTTTTAAAAAGGTTTGATGTTTTAGAAAAGTTTCTTATTTTTATAAAAAGTTGGTTTTTTTTGAAATGGCACTAATAGAAAATCTATTTCTTAGTTTATTAATAAACTATTTTTATCATAAAAAAATTAAATAATATTATTAGTAATTAATTTAATCTTCTCTAATCAATCAATCAATACTAATAAAGCAAAATAAAATTTACCACTTATCATCTTCTTATACTCTCTACATGTCATTTTTTCACACATTTATTGCCACATGTCATTAGCATAAAAGGTTAATCATTTAATAATTATAATAAATGCTAAAGTCATAATAAATGCTAAAGTTATTTTTTCGCACTTATAAAACATATTTTTATTTAAAAATGTAATTAAAAAGATAAATATGATTTTTTAAAATACAGAGACCCTTTTTTAAAAAATGACGTTTAAAAAACACATATTAAAAAAAATTGGAATGTTTAAAAAGTCTTTTAAAACTAAAAGTGTTTAAAGATGAAAGTTTAAATGATATTGTTATTACTTTATTACTTAAGGTAATTTATTATGTAATTCGATTCATATCTTATCCAAAAATGTTGTTTTTAAAATTTTTAAATATTAATTACTAACTATTAATATAATATTTAATTCAGCCCTTGTAAACAAGTGTTTTTAAACTAGTCTTCTCCAATAAAACAAAATAAGTTTTGCTATATGTAGTAATCTTCTTACACCCCCCCCCCCCCCTTTGCATGTGTCACTATTTAAACAAATCAACCATTAATGACATTAAATACATATAATTTATATATTTTCCAAATTATAAAACCTATTTATGATAAATTAAAAACATATTTTTTTTCATTACTAAACGTATTTTTTATAATCTTTATATGAAATATGAAGTTTTTTAAACAACTAACTTTAAAAAAATCCCATTCTTTAAAATAGTATTTTTTAAAAATAGTTTTTTTAAACAAAAGTTTTTAATGGTGAAAGTTTTAAAGAAATAGTTAACTATATGTAATTTTAATCCTATTTTATTACAAAAACATATTTTTAGTTTTTAAATACTAACAACCCGTTTAATACATGATTTCTAAACTAGTTATTTAATAAGAGAAAAAACAAAAAAAAATATTTGATTAGAAGAAACGTGATGTTATCACGTGTACGTCTTTTTGTTAAAGTAAAAAGATTGTGTCTATTGTATGATTTGATTCACTATCTTTAATGAAGGAAGCACATGTCACGCATTTAGATACCATGATATTTAGATACCATTATAATACTGGTTGATTCATACGAACCAACTAATAGTGTTAAACTCTTGCTTACACTAATGGGTTAAGTCGTGCTAACTAATTGTGGTTGTTATTCGGTAGTGGAATTGCATATTAATTTTCGAATCATAGTTTGAATTCATAAAAGATCTAGCTAGTAAAACGAACTTGTTGCTTATCTTAGAGCATTCACGACCCATTCTTTATATATTTGTGAGTGTGTTATAAATATTACAGAGATTGGTCATTATCGGTTGTGAGTGGAGAATACAGAACATGTTATTGTTTATCTTTATATTTGGTAAAACACTGTTTATCTTTATTAATTTTTTAATATTTGTTGAAAGTGGTTGTAAATAAATGAGAGAGAAAATGTAATGATAAAGGTATAAAAGTATTATTTAATTGAAAAGCAAATAAAAAATTAATGATTTTTAATTTAATTTTAGATATGAAGATTAAGCTTAAATTGTGAATGCTCTTAGGTAAAAGGAAAAATAGATATATAATTAAATGAAGAAGCATAAATCTCTCCACTTTGTAGACGTACTTCGTACTAAAAATAGAAAAATAGTTTCTAAATTTTCTACTATAAATAGTTGTGCTACCTCCCAAGTTACAATGTCTACTTAATATCTTGAATCGGGTTTGTGGTCTTGGATAATTCTTCGATAATAGCTTCAGTCATCAACGTCATGTTACGGTGAGACGAGCCCCCTTCCTCCATTGCTCTCTTCGCCATTAGCGCAAAGTCTCGAGATCTCTTTCTTCTCGCTACTCCTTCCTCGTCATTTCTCATCAGGCCTTCTACAGCTTTCTTGACATCATTCCTCTTTATAATCTCTTTCGACTCCTCTAGCTTGGTGAATATAACGGGAACCTCCCTCCCGACACTCACACCAATTTTCAACACATTTATGACAAATCGTTCGTTTAGAAATTGCTCCGCAAAATGAGGCCATGTAACCATCGGGATCCCAGCAGAAATCCCTTCGAGAGTCGAGTTCCATCCACAGTGTGTTACAAACCCGCCAACCGCTTGGTGTGACAATACTAAGATTTGTGGGGCCCAACCGCGGACCATTAGGCCTCTACCTTTGACCCTTTCCGCATATCCTTCTTTGGCGAGCCATGACTCGAAGTCTTCGCTCGTTTGCCGGATGAACCAAAGAAAAGGCATGTTCGATGACTCGAGTCCCAACGCGAGCTCAATGGCTTGTTCGGTGGACACATGAGATAAACTTCCTAAACAAACATAGATCACGGACCCCGGCTCCCTTGAATCCAACCACTTCAAACAATCAACCCCGTCGATCGCGGGCTTGTTTCCCCTCTCGGCTTGATCTTGCAAACTCGCGTTGCATAGCGAAACCGGGCCAACACACCAAACCTTTTTATTTTTCACCTTTGCAAGTTCCGCAACATACTCGGGCTCCAACTCCTCAAAGCTATTAACCACAATCCCTATCGCATCCTTCTCGGCTTCTTGCATTCGGTTAAAAAGCACGGTTGATTCCTTCGAGTCGCCTCTTCCCCAAGTCGAAGCTTGTGGTTTCGTAACTTTGAATCGGTCAGGCAGGCCCGACATTACAAAGTACTCCGAGTCGGAACTAATCTCGTCTAGTATGTTTGTAGTTGTGACTATATGTATGCACAAGAACGCGAAACACCCCGGTCCATAGAAAACAACCCTTGGAATGTTCAACCTTTTCGCCACATCGTTGGTCCATGGGAAATAACCGTCGGAGATGATGCAACTCGGTGGCGGAGATAACCGCCAAAGCATGTTTTCCGCGGGTTGTTCCAACATGTTCATAGCTAAGAGCATGTTAACCCCGTGTGCACCCGATGGCAGCATGTCGAAGTTCTCGCATCCTTCGGGCAAACCAACTTCCGCACACGAGAGTTGGAGCTCAAGAATTTGGATCTTGAGGTTAGCCTCGGTTGCACGATCGATGACCGGTTTAAACCGCTTTGAGTTAACCGGAGTTGTGATTATGGTAACGATTGAACCGCGGTGGGCTAGCATACGGGCCATGTCTACTATTGGTATCATGTGACCTTGAGCCATCATAGGAAACAAGACAAAGTGAAGGTTTGTGGGATTAGAAGCCATCAGAGTTTCTATAAACCCTGTCGTCGCTATATGTGTCGTCGCTATATGTGTCGTCGTAAGAGGCGACTTTTATTATAATTTGTTGTGTGGTGTTTCGTCTGAAACTAGCGATCATTATATAAGTGCTGACCATGTGTCGTTTTAACTTTGTAATAATCGAAATTGATTACTGGTTACATAACAAATCAATGATATATAATAATATAAATGTTAGATGCATGATACATGTGTTTGATAATATCTACCACCAGGATGTAACTGAGATGTCAAACATAAGCAGATACATGCGTTTTTTAATATGTGTTAGTAACTAAAGAACAAATATTACTTTATGTTCGGCAGCATAATTAATGTGACACTATCCTTTACCTTTCTAATTCTTGTACGTACCGAAATAAATATTTTTGAGTGGCTTTTTCGAATTTTTGGTGCTTAAGTAAATAAAAAACTATAAGGTTTCGAGAATAGTATTCGTAGTCGGTTCGTTTTTCTTGTTTTTCTTGAACGTTATTTCAGTGTCACACCAGTCTTCTCTTTATTTTTCATGTACTTCACAAATCACGAGGACTGTAAACGAACCGAGCCGAGTCATGATGGGCTCACACTCTGTTGGTTAGAAACCGAATTGAGCTAAGCCGAGCCGAGCCGACTCGTTATGTTAACAAGTTCAAAATGTGGGCTTGGGCTTGGTTTGTTTATTAGGGTCCAATCATTCGAAGGGCCCAAAATTTATAAAAACAATTTGTATATTATAGATATGTATATATATTATTTTAAAAGGACTCTATAGAATATGATTTAACAAGTTAAACCATGTAACTCATTTAATTAGTCTATTACACACAAACCAATTAAAACCCATTATATTTTTTTTAAATCCTCAACACCGACCCTGACAAATGGTTTCTAGTTTTTTGCTAAAAAAATTGTGCTAGGTGTACAAGTTACAATGTCTACACGAATATCTTGAATCGGTTTAGTGTTATTGGAAAATTCTTTAGTAATAGCTTCAATCATCAACGTCATGTTACGGCGAGACGATCCCCCTTCCTCCATTGCTCTGTTCGCCATCAGCGCGAATTCCCGAGATCTCTTTCTTCTCGTTTCTCCTTCCTTGTCATTTCTCATAAGGTCTTCTACAGCTTTCTTGACATCATCCCTCCTTATAATCTCTTTCGACTCCTCTAGCTTCGTGAATATAACGGGAACCTCTCGCCCGATACTCACACCAATTTTCAACACGTTTATGACAAAACGTTCGTTTAGAAATTGCTCCCCGAAATGAGGCCATGTAACCATCGGGATCCCAGCAGAAATCCCTTCGAGAGTGGAGTTCCATCCACAATGTGTTACAAACCCGCCAACGGCTTGGTGTGACAATATTAAGATTTGTGGGGCCCAACCGCGGACCATTAGGCCTTTACCTTTGATCCTATCCTCATATCCTTCTTTGGCGAGCCATGACTCAAAGTCTTCGCTCGTTTGCCTGATGAACCAAAGAAAAGGCGTGTTCGATGACTCGAGTCCCGATGCGAGCTCAATGGCTTGTTCGGTGGACGCATACGACAGACTTCCTAAACAAACATAAACCACGGACCCTGGCTCTCTTGAATCCAACCACTTCAAACAATCAACCCCGTCGATCGCAGGCTTGTTTCCTCTCTCGGCCCGATCTTGCACACTCTCGTTGCATAGCGAAACCGGGCCAACACACCAAACCTTTTTATTTTTCACCTTTGCAAGTTCCGCAACATACTCGGGCTCTAACTCCTCAAAGCTATTAACCACAATCCCTATCGCATCCTTCTCGGCTTCTTGCATTCGGTTAAAAACCGCAGTTGATTCCTTCGAGTCGCCTCTTCCCCAAGTCGAAGCCTGCGGTTTTGTAACTTTGATTCGGTCAGGCAGGCCTGGCATTACAAAGTACTCCGAGTCGGAATCAATCTCGTCTAGTATGTTTGTAGTTGTCACTATATGCACGCACAAGAACGCAAAACACCCCGGTCCATAGAAAACAACCCGCGGGATGTTCAACCTCTTTGCTACATCGTTGGTCCACGGGAAACCGCCGTCGGAGATGATGCAACTCGGTGGCGGACATAAGCCCCGAAGCATGTTTTCCGCGGGTTGTTCTAGCATATTCATCGCTAAGATCATGTTAACCGCATGTGCAGCCGATGGGAGCAGGTCGAAGTTCTCGCATCCTTCAGGCAAACCAACTTCCGCACACGAGAATTGGAGTTCGAGTATTTGGATCTTGAGGTTAGCTTCGGTTGCGCGATCAATGACTGATTTGAACCGCTTTGCGTTAACGGGAGTTGTGATTATGGTAACGGTCGAACCGTGGTGGGCGAGTATACGGGCCATGTCTACCATTGGTATCATGTGACCTTGAGCCATCAAAGGAAACAAAACAAAGTGAAGGTTTTCGGGATGAGAAGCCATGACTGTTTCTGTAAACCTGTCGTTGCTGCTATAGGTGTCGTCGCAATAAACGACTTTTATTATAGTGTGTTGGTGTGGTGTTTCATTTGAAACTAGCAATGGCTTTATAAGTGATTATCATGTGTCGTTTTACCTTTGTAATAATCGAAAATGATTAGTGGTTAGATAACAAGATAATGATGTACAAACGTTAGATGATAACAGTGGATTGTTATAGAAAGCATCGCCACCACATCGATCTTATATTTGTCAATATCTTATATCATTGTGATGTGACTGTATGTCCAACTTAAGTAGATACATATGTGTGTTTTTTAATATGTGCTAGCTAGTAACTAAACAACAAATATTATTATATGTTCGGCAGCATCTAGCATGATTTGTTTGGAAGCTACATATATATGCATTCAGTGACTTGCTCCAATATGAGCCAATATATTACCTTTGTAATTCTTGTATCTACAAGAAATTAATATTTTGACTAAATTACTAAGATTATACTTTGTATATAATAAACTTGTTTGTTTGTTGTGTCTTTATATTTTAATAAGTACTATCGACTGTCTTTTTTTGAAAATTTTGCACGCTCTTCATCTTTTTCACTAACTAATGATAGATTTTTCAGTTAGTTTGTGTAAAATTACTAAATTACCCTTACTAGTAAAATACAAAAATGTAAAAAAAACAAAAACAAAACATAGGGGCCATTATGTAATTATATTTAATTAAGAATTGTTCATGTAAATTTTAAAACATTAAATATTTAAAAACCCAATTTTTATTTGAACAGAGCGTGCACACGCACTCTCTCTCTATACCCGCTGTCATCACCACTTTAACGCTACAACCCAATGTCGTTGTCACTGGAACAATCACCCCACGACCATCGTCATCATCACTTCCACATTCACTAACGCCACCGCTCGTTGCCTGGCCCAGTGTAGACTACATCACCACCTATTCTCTTTTCCCTGCCACGACAACCGTCGCCTCCCTTGACCGGCATAAAAATGGCTTGCGATCAATTTGTTTGATTTGGGGGTTATTTTCAATTTGTGTAACTTGGGTGTTTTTTTTAAATTCAATGATCTTAGGAGAAGGAATTTTAAAAGAAGAAAATGTAACAATATAACACAGTTTATCACATTTATTGATCAAATTAGTGTGATGAGAGACGGCATAAACCGGAAACATCGACTATGATAGATTGTAATTAAAAGAGTATTCAACAAGTATAAACCACTTAAGTTTTTATGTTTGATTTTTAGAATCACATATGCAAATGGTAGATACGAAGAGGGTTGTGGATGAAGAAAGGGTAAAGATGAGTGGATTAGGTTATGGATGAAGATGTTAATGTGGGATGTAGTAGAGGTGTACACACCGGTTTTTTCCCCAAACCGGTTCAGGTTTAAACCGAACCGGTCTGATTCATTGAATACTCGAACCCCTCAAACTGATTTGGACCGGTTTTGAAACAAGTTTTTTTACCACATTAATTGTTTTTTTTTTAATTTTTGAACCGCTTTTTGTCGGGCTGCCAAACCGGTATACAACCGGCGGTTCAGATTGGGCTGGGAACCGGTTTGGCTCAAACTCTTTTTTTTAAACCTGTTCGGTTTTATTGACCGGTTTTTTCTCGAACCGTTCTTTTTATACGCCTAGGGTGTAGGATGGGAGGTATTTTATTTTTAATAGCAAAAAGGAAAACAAGAATGTTGCATTACAAAAAGGGTAAAAAAACATAAATACTTTTCTCACATGATGGGCACATGACATAACTTAGCACCTCAACGAGTTGGGATTTATAGAAAATATCAAATATGTGTAAAAATTCTAAACTAATGACGTCTAAATGTAATTATTAAAATGTAAGAATACAACGTACGTGCAAGTTTATATATTCATAAAGGAAAATATATGTAATTTAGTCTAATATTTTCTTGTGGCTTTCCCGACTCTTGGTGCCTAAGTGATAGCAAAAGCTATAAGGTTTTTTATAACAACTTTTAAATGACCCAAAGGCCATACTTACCATTTTGATTTAGAATAATGAGTTTGTTTTTTTTTTCAATGGATCTTGAACATATAATTTTAAAAAAAAATGTAATGAAAAATAGTAAGCGATTCTTTAAACCCGGTCCCGAAGATTTTATTATCTAAAGTTTTTGAAATCTTTTGATGGTTAAAGGATCAACAACAAACTTGAATTTGAATACAAGAAGGTAAGCCCACTAATCCACTATGATGTCGACCCACCACCATATAAAGTGAGATTGGATCACATAGTACTATCAAATCTTAATTATTCAATTTAAGAGATAATATGTAAAAAAATAGGAATAGATGCCATTAATAATATAAACTAGTGATTATGTAATAAATTATAGTTAATATGAAGTTAAATATAGTTAAAAGACATCAAGGAATTTGACAAGGACTAAAGGGTCTTTACTAGCCGTATCCTAAGTTTGTAAACTTTACCCCACTACATGAGGTTGAAGGTTTAAAAGTCTCATAGTAAACATTGATGTCGTATTAAAAACAAGACAAAGATACACGTTTCTACTTCCTTCTAGATTCTTTTGCTTGTTATAAGATAAAGTTATTCACATTTTGTTTAACTCGAAATATCTCTAATAAAAAGCATAGTTTTATGTTATTTGACTTGAAACAGCTATGTTTTTAGTGTTGATAATTTGAGCATAAGTTTACTACACTTATTTTATGCACAAGCTACATAAATAATGAGTTTAATGCACATTTTGAACACGTCTTTATGCATAAATCTTGTTGAACGTATATTGAATTTATTAAAACAACTTTGATTAATAGGTTGAATCACTTTGACCAATATACCTAGAGTTGAGTCAGAGGGTTTCCTTAGCAATGAGTTTTATTTTGAGGGGTTGGAACATAGATAGATGGGCCCGATTAAGATCACCATCCTCCGAATCAGGATCGTACATTTGCTGTTAAAAAAACATAAGAAAGTTGATGTTATGCATCAACTTGATCAGTTTATGCATCAACCTTTATATCATATTCATACACTTGACATGTGTATGAACACACGACATGCATATAGACTCGCACACACGACATGTATATAATGAAAAAAAATAATATTTCTTATTCATCTTCTTATTAAAAAAACAAAACAAATATATATTATAATGAGGAAAATGGCAAAGAGGGTGCAAAAGGCTCCATGTGTTCTACAAATTTATTCTTACATTATATTTTTACAAAGATAATGATTCTATAACTTAAATCAAAGACCTTAATGACACGTAACAACAATGTTAAAGTTGTTGCTTTAAAGTCCGTCAATTGAACCATATATTTAATAGTTTTAACGTATATATAACCTATAATATAAGAAGGTTTTCTTAACACACATGTTATTATTTTAGCATATCAAATGACACGTGTCATTATTCTAGCATATCAAAAAAATTATTTTCCCGTCTCTCTCTCATAATAAATACAAAAATATAAAAACAACTAATTTGACTTTATTTTTAACTAAAATATGTTAAAACAAATATATCTATATTTGTGTTTCTTGTCTCTCTCATATTAAATGATAATTATTGTAAATAAGTAAACTAAACTATTAAACATCTAAAATATAAACGTAGTTATTTTAATAATTAATTATTACATATTAAATATATAACAATAATTTCTAATTCATTATGTGTTATAATTTTTAAATATTTATTATATTTTTATTTTACCAATAGATAATAATATCTAAAAAATCAAATATTTATAACCCTAATGAATTTGATATGTTTTATTTATTTCACATTCATGTAATACATAGGTTATAACATAGTATAAATATATTATGAAGATAAAAACATCATAACATTGCTTTAATAAAGTTTAAAGTTGTTCGGAGACAACCGATGTATGCAAAAATACATCGCAAACGCAATGAGTATGTTGGAATGCGTTTGCCGCAAAAACGTCACAAACGCACACATTCTTCTTTCTCTTTCATCAACCAACAGTTTCATTCTTTCTTTCTTCAAGTAAAGAAAACGAATTAGATGCCACTGCACCCTTTTGGGTTTTCCCATTAACCCAATTCAAACCCCAAATCTCACCCCTTTTTAACCCCAATAATCTCCTGTTGCTTCATCTTCAAAAGATCTTGTTGAATCATCATTACAATGGGGTCATCATCAGGTCAGTACGATTTGTCATTCAAGATCTTGTTGATTGGAGATTCTGGTGTCGGCAAGAGTAGTCTTCTCGTCAGTTTCATCTCCGATTCCGTTGAGGATCTTGCACCCACCATCGGTAATTTGATTAATTTCGCTTTGTTTGTAGTAAGTTGAATTGATTGATTGAATTTGTGAATGTTTGACTAATGGTGTCAGAAGTCAAAATCTCTCTGTTTTGTTTGGATTTTGGATGTTTGATCAGTAGGCAAGTGTTCTTGTTAGATTATGTTTAAAACCCAGAATTTATTTTAGGCGAATTGGATCCTAATAATTCATACCGAACAATTTGATTGATTATAAATCAAATGAAAGTCGAATGTGAATCTATGATGATTATGCAAAGTAGGATGATTGCCTTTGAGTGAAAGTTAGGAGTGCTATCGGTAAAACTACGGATTATTATCCGCTTGATGTGTTATAATTTGGATTATTAAAATCCAATTTTTCTTTATTTTATTTGAGGTTTAAGGTGTGTATGCTTCATCCATTGAAGAAAAAGTCTCAAATTTGACTTTTGAGATCAAACATAATACTATAAAGATACAAAATTGGCACTCAAGTTATCATACTTGTTGTAGGACATGTTAAAGGTTCCAATTTGGGTGGTAACTTTTATAGGAAGTTTAAAGTTTATATACATCTAGTTGAAGTTAAGTCTTTGTTTGACTTCCAAAGTCAAAGTCAAACTTATTTCATATCTAGTTCATAAGCAGCTTTAGCTTGTAGTTATTTTTGTATCTGTTTGTATTGGGCAGGTGTTGATTTCAAAATCAAGCTGCTTACAGTTGGTGGAAAAAGATTAAAACTTACTATTTGGGACACTGGTATGCGAATATTATATGTTGAGTCAACTGCTTACAAATATGTAAGTGTATATATTTCATATATGATATATGATATATGATTTTATAAAATTGTTATTGTAGCGGGACAAGAACGATTTAGGACTTTGACAAGTTCTTACTATCGGGGTGCCCAAGGGATTATTCTAGGTATGATGGCATCCCTGTCTTTACAACATAGCATCGGCGTGTTTTGATTAACATCATATTTTCAAGATTTTTTTTCCTATTATTGCACCTTTGTTCATTGTTGGTTAATGATGTATATAAAACCTTGAATGTTTTACAGTGTATGATGTTACAAGAAGAGAAACCTTCACAAACCTGTCAGAAATATGGGCTAAAGAAGTTGATTTATACTCCACTAATCAAGACTGTGTTAAGATGCTTGTTGGAAACAAAGTTGACAAAGTATGTTTCATTCTCTATTTCAAGATCACTATCATTTTGAACTTATAAATGCAGTTAATTCTTTTATATGTTTAAACCGAATCGAATCTATTTCTTTTACCTTTATAAAAAATAATGTTGCGA
This sequence comes from Flaveria ramosissima, assembly GCA_025215565.1. NCBI lineage: Eukaryota > Viridiplantae > Streptophyta > Magnoliopsida > Asterales > Asteraceae > Flaveria > Flaveria ramosissima. The sequence goes on from CM046041.1 coordinate 37,676,901, forward strand.
ACGCGATTGCAGGACACTGAAAGATTTGTGAGCAGGGAGGAAGGCATTGCTCTTGCGAAAGAGCTCAAATGTTTATTTCTTGAATGTAGCGCGAGAACTCGGGAGAACGTACATCAATGTTTTGAAGAGCTTGCATTAAAGGTAGCCATAGAATTACAACTAATACTGTTTGGTTATATGATCACATAAATGGGTCAAAATGTCAAATTGCATAGAAGCTAACTAGCATTGGTCTGATTTTTTGTGTTCGGCCTACTAACCAACGGAATTAGGTAAAATGTATTTTGCACTAGACAATTAGCTTTCAAGGGGGTTAAAGGCAGAAAATTTGTGAAAGCGCTATGTGAACTTGGGACCTGTGCTCGAGGGTTTAAACGCTACTGCAACACCCCCTTGTAGGTTGCCGCCATTGTTTTCACTATATAAAATAACTAACTTTTTAAAAATCTTAGTTAAATTATAAGATTACCCTAAATGAATTTCTTTTTTCAAAATCTGAACTTTTTGTGGGTGAAAAAGAAGTGTATCACCCAAAACAAAACAAAGGCCAATGTTACCTTCATATGCAGTTTCATTGATTAGCAAAAAGATTAAGACCCCAACTTTTTACTTATCTTATTTGTGTATATATAATTATCTTCTATACAATGTAGTTCTATAATTTATTATTTGAACTATATACATAGGAATTTAAATAATAGACTCGTTTAAAGTTGTGAGCTTTATTCAAATTCTATATATGAAACTTGAGCTTAAGTTTGTTTACTAAACGAGCTTCAAGTTAGGCTCAAGCTCTACTCGAGTTTGTTTTTACTCGGCTCAAATCTAGCGTTTAACTAGTAGAAATTGAATAGCCCTCGGGCGGCTTGAATTAAGTGGATAATAAGTTATCGTGACATGATGTATAACACAGATTATGGAGGCTCCTAGTCTTCTAGAAGAAGGGTCAAACGTAGTGAAAAGAAACATATTGAAGCAGAAACCAGAGAACCAGGGGGCACCAATCAATGGATGTTGCTCATAAAATGAAAAAATATATGAACATCTACTAGTTTGTGTAAAGTTGTTTGCATTTCTTTTTAAATGTATCTTTATGTAAATCTTTATATGCTTATTTGTGGTTTGACAAGTAAAAAAATATGAGAAAGTGTGTTATTTGGAACTTTGAGATGTTTATAGGATTTACATTTATAATGAATTAATGATCTTGAAACATATGTATCACTTAACGTTGATGTAACACTTTTATAACGTTGAAGCATGAAACCGACAGTGACGTGCCACTTTCACAACTTAACTTGTGGGCCAATTTTGTAAGAGTATTAAACTTATAAGCATTGTGCTACGCATAAACAAGGTAATAAGCACTTGTCGATGGTCTTTTTGTGTAGTGACATCTGTTGTTTATATTCACCAAATTGAACTAAATAGTGGATTTGGTTTTTCGGTTCGGTTCCTAATCGTATTTGAAATGTGAATTTGGTTTTGTTGTGTTAAGGTTTAACAAATATTGCTTATTTAGATAGTCAAATCAATTTTAGTCGAGTAAACTGAATAGTAATAAGTTTAATCAGATAAGTGAACTGAATAAACTGACTAAATCGATATAAATGGTTTGTTCGGTTGAATCCAATTCGGTCAGACAATTTACTAATTTAGATCATTTGGTTTCGAATAGGCCCCTAAAAATTTCAAAACCAAAGAAATGGAACGAAATAACCAACATCCAAACCAGTATCCAACAGTATATACATGTATTTATGATGTATTAATGAGTGTAACTCATCTTGAAAGCGCATGCTTGATATAATCAAATATGATATGATATATTAACTTACACAAATGTTAGCAATGTGACTTGAATTATTAGTTAATTTATAGTTATTGATGATTTTTGTATTTACGTTCGCTACTTGCATTGTAGTTGGGAGAAATTTATGTGATTAATATGGCTAATGGAATATAAATCTTATGGTTATTAATAAACCAATGTTTTTTGGACACACGGCGTGGTTCTGTGCATTTTTAGATTAGTTTTCTCGTTTAAACATATATACATATTTTAATTAAAATAATTTTGAACACTTATTAAAATCAAATTCTTTTTTTCTTATATAAATTTCTCATTTCCTTTCCTACATTTATATCTTTCATTCTAAATTAATAACTTTTTATTTCTCTATACAATCCGAAAACCTAAATTGCCAATATTAATTTCGATATCATTTGCTTGATTTGGTTTAAATGATTTATTTACTTTTAAGTAATTATTTTACTTTCTGGTAAGTTTCTTTAAGATATTAAATGATACAAGTTTTAACTAAATAAACTATATACCTATATATTTAAATAATAAATTTTCTATGCTAATAATTTATTAGGATTTAGTAAATAATAAAATTTCACTTATATCACATTTTATAATTCTTGATATATATTATTTGTTATTTATAGTTTTTAAATATTTATTATTTTTTATTTTACTAATGACTGATAACATCTAACATACAAAATTTTCATAAAAACTAATGATTTGAAGAAATTAAATTTATTTTATCAATGTAATACATGTGTTTTAATCTAGTATAAAATATTAGAAGTTTCTTGTACTCTTTTGCCTAACTTTTAAAACAAATAACAAAAAATATGAATACTTCACTTATATAATTGTCAAACAGGACACGTCTTTCCTCATTGATGTAGTTCTTTAATTGGAGTAGCCAAACACGCTTCTGTTTACGTGTTAATAAAGTATTTGCTAACTATACTAAATATATACATTTATTAATTCGTATAAACTGTAATTCACGACATAATTAAAATTATTATTATTATAACTTGGTATCATATTGATCATATATATTCGTCAACTACATTATTGGTTTCTAATCATATTACGTAGTTTGCAACATGACTTATACAATACGGTAATTTAATAAGTAGACCAATTAATGCATTTATGGTAATAATTCACTTATTGTATCTTAAAAATAGAAAAATATAGCATGTTATAATAATATAGAGCATCTCGAATGGATGTTCTGACAAACAAATACACGTCACCTCTACTTGGGTTTTTTCATCTCAGCCAAACCATGTGTTTATATATAATGTATATGCACACACTCTATGTCTTCAAGACACTTAGAGTAGTTTGGTGTTGCCCAATACTCATGAATTATAAAATTTAATCGTAATTTTCATGTCTTGTCAGCATCTTGAATTGCCATAGTTGATTGTCAATGCATGAGTGCCGAATAAGTTGGCATGTGGTCCTACATCCTTAATCGTCATTTTTTTCTTTGGCATGTTTGGCTAGTATTTATACACGAGGTGTTGAGTTTATTAGGTTGGTACGACATGTCATGAGCGTGGCTTCGCACGCTATGCAACATTGTTCATCTCCTATTTTTTATTTATTTATTATTTTTATTTTTCTTATTATAACATATTCCATCATCCAGCATGAAGAACGAACTATAACATAAATTAATATAATAGTCATAAATTTAGTATAAAATTGAGAATGACAAGATAGATATGGTTATGAAACAAGTATAAATAGATAATTCCATTAGCATACTAGGTCACTACATGTTCAATTATGTTAACATTAGCCTATGTGTAACGAGGCATGCGCCTAGGAGCTTGAGGTTGATATGGTGGTTAGTCTTGAGCGGAACATCGCCCCCTAGGGCATGATTAGGGTGTGAGAGAGTGGGCATGACCCCGCTCATAAGTTGGGCAAGAATAAAGAGCAGTTGGGCTCAATTGTCATAGAAAGATTCATCAGGCTCAAGCTACAAAAAAACAAACTCGATGCTTGACTTTACTTCCGCTTCACGTAAGGGTTGGGAAGGGGCCGTATCATTTTGTGATTTGATGACGCAACCTTGTTCTATACTTTGTGTAGAAGGTTTGCTTTCCAGTTCCCAAGACTTGAACTCATGACCCCATACGTTGCATAAAAAGTTAGTTCCTAAGGCCTGCTCTTTAAGCTCAAACTAAAACAATAATATTATTTTTAAACATATCTTATTAGTGCTGGTTTAAATTTTTATAATTTCACACAATCTCACATTTTCTACACAATATCTTCTTCTAAACTTTAAAAATCTCAACAACCTTCTACAAATATGAACCCTTTCAACCCAAACAACAAATTGCTTTAAAACAGTTCATTCACCCAAACTTTTTTAACTTAAATGATCATTCTTCACCCACCTTAAATCAATCTTCACCCACACCAGAGGGCGTTCCTAAAACACAACTGAATCCACAAACGAAAACACAAAACAATTAGGTACAACATCGACCGAGAGAATGGCACGAAATTGATGTGAGAAGTTGAACCCGATGAAGAACTAGCCTTGTCTCAAGCTTTGATCGACGTGTCTAAGGACTCAAAGATGTTAAGAGTTATTTCATTATTTTAAGATTTTTTTATTTCTTTTTTAGTTCAGTGAAGTTTATTTTTATTTTAATTTTCTAAGAAACAATCAAACAGAAATAGATTCTTAAAAACAAATTTGTGAAAAAAATCACAATGGGCGAATAATGTACGTTTAACATGATATCCTTTAAATGAAGAGAAATTCGTCTAAAGTTTGGAAAGTTTAGGGGATCTGCCACAAGAATCGCAACAACAAAACGTAGTGATACAAGTAACACGAACTTTTTTAATCAAACGTTTGAGAAATGTAAAACTGAAAATGGATTTTTACACATGATTACATTTTTATGGCTGTCACAAATTTAGTAACGAAAGAGTTCTAACACAAATTTAGTCACAAAACAGATTTTTGTCACAATATCTGTCGCAAACTCATCACCATCATAAAAACTTGTCGTAAATCATAGGTTAGTGACAAAGATTTTTGTGACCGTTTTCTTGGTTGCAGAAAACAATAGCAATCAATTCATCACCGTTTTTACTATCGTAAATTCTCTATGATTTAGTGGAGATCATCTAATCTCCCAAAAGTACTTACCTTATACCATGATATTAGTGTACATTTTTAATGGTTTTAATAGCCAATTATGTTGTATTTTATCGGTCAAAAGACATTTTATGATGAATTTGGCTACTTTTTTTTAAACGGCTGGTTAGTTGTTAGTATCACAAAGTTAGTAATATTTATTCATGAATTTGGCTACTTCGTAAAGCTAATTTGCTTAAGAGGTTGACTAAGTGTATCCTATTGAATTTTTAGAGTATCCAGCCTGAATACATTAGATTGATGGTATTTTTTTTCTTAATTTGGGTAAAAATTCAAATAATATTTACTAATATGGCAAGTTAAAAATGTAATAAGTAAAAAATCAAGATTACGTGTTTATCATAACCTCCATTAATTGTAGGTATATGAGATGATAAACTCAAACTTTTCATACAAATATTAATAGTTATTTTACAAATTAAATAAAAAATATTATTTTCCGTTGCCATAGTTGTAGGACTTTAGCATTTAGTTCACAAGAATCACTAACCCACATGCAAAAAGAACCAAAAGGTACCAACTTTTATGTGAAGCAATTGCTCCCATGAATTATGGTATTGTAGCCCCTGTCCATTCATACAATTCAACCATTTGATCATTTATGAGAAAGTTTAGTCGAAATTAAATAAGAGTATGTTAATTGTACTTATTTGAAAAGAAATTAATTATTTATATTTTAATGAAATCTAAACATGTTGTCACTCAAAAAAATAAAAAGCAACACACGATTCTTCAAATATAGTCTAAAATATTATCAAGTTACTTACAGAAATATATAACATTTCTTGAAAACATTATAACGTTGTGCTAATCTTGTTCTAAGGACACGCTACTACACATATGTGACAAAAACCATCATAAATATGTTACCAAAGATAATATATATGAAACCTTTATTGTGTCCAAAATATTTACGCGTCATAAGTACTTTTAGTTTGTAAAGTAACTAGAATCAGCAATCAACGGATTAGTTATAATTTTTATTAAATTTCTCTAGAAAATTAGGGATCTATGCATAACACAAATTATCACGAGAACATGTGCATGGAACAAAAAAATTTATTTGTTTTTTCAATCTTAAAATATACAAAATAAAAGAAAATGATAAATGTAATTTACTTTTCTCACTCTGAAATTCAATGGAAGGTATATAAATTGGTTTAATTTTTCTTGACACCTACACTTGTATATAAATTGGTATGATAGTTAACTTTTACATAAATAATCTAATCAACCCAATTAAAAAAAATAATATGAAACATTGATACAAAAGTTAAACAATTAAAAGTTTTATTTTTATTATCTTTCTTAATCACCTTTTTTTCCAAATACAATTCTGATTGGATAAAAAATACATGATAAAATGGATACAAAAATAGTTAGGTGTTTTTATATTAATTAATACACATGTCTGTTAAATTATCTCTCAATTAAAACGAAAGGGCAAAAACATGAAAATTATTTTAAAATAATAAATGAGTTGTAATCAAACACATGGATCTTCAAAGTTCAAACAATTCAACCATGCCGATGATCATAAATTCTGTTAACAAACTAAAAGAATATTAAAGAATCACTTTACAATAATAACAAACTACCTATTATTTGAATGATAAAAAATGAATCATATGTCACATGTTAGGATTTAAAAATGACAATCAACAAGAGAAGAATTCGAGAACACAATCATTTGATCATTCGATCGAAACGAGAATTTCGTTTCCCTGATATCATCTTCAATCGGAGCAGGAAGATTCAAGTCCAACGACAATAGATTTTTCGGTTTCTTGGATTCTTCACACCCGCTTGAGTCACCACAATTGGTTCTAGCCATGGGCATGGACCTATGTCGCCTCATATGACCACCTAGCGCCTGACCAGAACCAAATTCAGCACCACATATTGAACATCCATGAATCTTGGTTACTTTGATCGAGCCAGTAGGGTTAGATTGACTCATTTGGCTCGAACCAATTTGAAGAGATAGCTCCATAGAACTATTACAAATATGCACATCTTGTTGCACCATAGTTAGCCTAACTTTGTCCTCCAAATTAGGCTTAGAGGGTTTCTTGTGACTAGCTCTATGACCACCAAGAGCTTGAAACGACGAGAACTCGCGATTGCATGTTTTACATTCATAAACATGCAATCCTGGTGTCCTCGTCACCTCCTTGTGCAGTGGCGGGGATGATTGACTCTGAGCCAGAAGAATCAAACAGTTGGCCATGTCTTCTTCATCATTTTCTCGAAGGATTTTTGTGAACTCGATGGAATTGTTTGTTGTGTGGAAGGTGTTATTAGGGTTTTCTGTATGATCATCATCTTCACTTACCGTGGTGGTGGTGGTGGAAGAGGTGGAGGCCATCGTTAGGGTAAGAGGTGAAGAGGGTCTTGGGCGTTTGGTTCTTTTTCCCTTGATGATCATGTTTCTTGAATCTGCCATGATTGAACTGTAATCATCTTGATTAGCTTCCATTTGAGAGAGATGTCAGAGAGAGAGAGAGAGAGAGAGAGAGATGGAAGATGGAGTAAGTAGAGAAGTAATGGAATTGAAGTTTAGTTATATATGTGTGTGTGTATATATATATGTATCATGTATGTATGTATGCATAGAGAGAGAAGTGTAAGGGTGAGATGGAGTATTTCCACCAATCTAACTTCTGCCTTTCCACCCTTGGAAGTTACTATAAAAAGGCAACCCTACTTGCTTGCTTTCTTTCTTTGTTTTTATAACTTAAAATTTATATATAAAGTGAAACATTTTTAATAGCTTATATCTATATCCCCTAAAAATTAACTGTGAAATATTTGTAGAAGTATATTATTGTAATATATTAAATCTGTTATATCAAACATGCTTTATTTTAACAACAAAAATATATGTGTAAGAGACTTTTTTAAGTTTTACGGTGAGACAGAGTGGTTACAGGAAAACAAACCAAGATATGATGTGACCTCTAGTGGTGTTGTTTCCCCTGATGGGATCACCAAACCCCGGAAACAATGACAAAAAAACCCGGACCAAGGAATATATACCGCTACTCACCGGTTGAAGATGTGAGTGAAGTAATGAGTAATACTAATTAATTTAGCGAACACTAGAGGAAATATAGGATGACTCCTTGCAAAATGAAAGAAAACTAAAAAAAGCCCCTAATATCCTAATGAGCGACATTTGATGAGTAGTTACATAAATAGATGCAGTTATATGTATGCATGTATGATCATGCATGTATAAAAGGTTTTATATACATATATTTATATATACACGTAAATATTACAGTTTTGTTGCGGTCTTATTTCTATAAAGTTCGGTGGCAAAAAGACTCTAAATGACTAAATTACTAATTGTTTTGTTTGTTTGTTTTCCTAGTTTTAATGATTTTGTAAGAAAGTGATTAATTATTATATTTGTTTCCTAGTTTAATTTCCTAGTTTTCCTAGTTTTAATGTTTGCAAGTGATTAATAATTATAATATATACATATGATGTTTGTGTATGTAGCGTGTGTATTATAAATATGTACATAAAGATAAGAATCAGTTGGCTTTAAAGGAAGCCCAGGTAAGAGGAGCTTGCTTGCATATTATTATTATTATTTATATTATATGCCATAACGGATACCTTGTGCAGGATTGGAGTGCAAGCCTGGCACCCTTTCACAAATTTAACAATGCATTCTATCGTAAGTTGTAAGAAGTTTGTGGCAAAGGTGTTAAAATTTGCTACATATTCTTTTCCTACAACCACTTCTTTGTAGATAATTTGTTAATGCATTTTGCGACAAGTTTTCCATGAATATGTTTGTAGTAAAAACTATTGTTATTTGTAGCGTTCGGTAATTAAGTTCTATTTAGATATGTAATTATTTTTCATGAACATTTAAAATGATATTATATAAAATATAAATTCTAGTCCCGTAGATACATGAAAGATTAATGATTTTATTCTGAAAAATCTAACTGTTAGTTCAAACATAAAGTGTATATTATTTAGTTTTTATTATGTAAATATATTATATTATTATGTTAAACAAGAAGTATGCTCGTTAACAAAACTAACTCTAAGTAGCTAGGTTAGATACGTGGAAACTTAATACCTATAAAAGCTAAGGATATAAAATAATTTCGTTGACATGTCATATATAAGTCAGAAGATCATGGGTGTCATATGATTAACCCACATGGCTTCATTAGATAATGCACACCCACCTCTAAACTTAATCTAACTAAATATTATTATTAACAACAAGCTTCAACGATTTAAGAATTGGATCGTTTATTGAACCATTAGCTTCATTATTTTTCAGGTTAAACTAATCAGTCTAGTCTTATTAATACTGACCACCAACAAATTAAGTGAACAAATTAAGGACGTAAGTCTCGTTTTTTATCGGGTTTATTTGTATTTGATCCATTAGCTAATAACTAAACCAATAATAGAATAAAAGGTTTTGATTTAAATAAGAATATAAGCATTTATCGAGTAATTTGCCATCTTATAAATTGTAACATGTTTGGTTTGTTTGTGGTGCGTACGTGTTGTTTGTTTTGGTTTGTTAACTTTTCATTGAAGTCAGATTTAAATATCTTATAAAACTGTACTTGGATTTAATAATCTTAATTATCTGTAACTATAAAATATAGTTCAAAAAGTTGAGTGGAAACCGGGAAATGATTAATATGCTTAGGATTTTTTAACTTGTAATTTGTTGTTTCCTTTGTAATTTATTCTTCAACTTCTATTAATTAACATGAATACAAATAATTGAGTCTGCAAAAAGAACTAATTAATTGCCAATTTTTTCACATATATAAAATATATTCACATTAAATATTGTTAGTTATAAAGTAATAAATAAATTGGCGGTGGCTTCAACGAGATTTCATCCTCATAGTATGAGTTGTATATTGGTGTAGTTGCATGCATATAGTGTGTGAACTTGAAAAAACAATGTCTTTTAACTTAAGATGTGAAGATTCTTGGCGTAAGTCACTTTCTGAGGAGAATCATGGCTTGTTACTTGTGACTTGAGAGTAATGGCTAGTGGATACTTATATATAATATTAATAATAATAATAATAATAATTATATTTTAAAAGCTTTGCCTCGATGATGGTTACAACTTTTCTTAAAAGGGAGTCCGTGATAACTACTAATTATTTCTTGATTATGGTGATTTAAGGTTGATCATAAAGTAATTTTGAATCTATACATCATACATGAATAGTTGGATGCATCATGACAATCGATTTGATGTACCCTTATGAATAGTACGTGAGACCCCACAAGAGTGAATCAATTTCGCAAAGTTAGATGCAAATTTGTAGTAGGTTTAATTCATTGTTATATACGTAATGATGAAAAACGAATCCTTTAGAGCTCGGATTTCTAACTCATTTTATTTTGGTAGTTCGTATAGATAAAGCCGATACAGAAAGAGAGCATATAAAGAATCAAAAAAAATACTTATATTCTAAAAAGTTCATGAAAAAAATTATATAATATATATGTTTCCCTTTAAATTCACAATTAATTTTTCTCTAACGAGTATTTGATTGAATTTATGCATTATATATGAATAGTTGAATGCATCCTTGTAATGGATTTGATGCAAGCTAATAACATATGTGTCAAACATATTACACTACAGATTCAGATTTGTAAATTTAGATGCATTGTTATAAGAGATTGATGCATTGTTATATACATCTACATCAAAAATCATTTTTCAAAATTACAAATTTGGTGGCACCACTGTAATATATTTGAGTCATAAGTATATGTGTGCTCATAACACTATGATATTGAATCAAACTTACAAAGTAAGGAACCATTGTAATAGGTTTGGCGCACAAACATACATATATGTGTGTCAAAACTCACTACAAGGTTGATTTAAATCTTTTCAAAGTTAAATGTATTATGGTAAATGTTATATGCATCATAGTAAATTATGCGTCAACACTCATTGCAACCGCTTATTAAATTTGTAAACTATGATTCGTTTTTAATGGTTTTGACATGATGTTTAATACATGTGTGTTGCAACCCGTTTAACTTTATGAAATAGTGCCACTTGACACCACCCGCTAACCGGCTAGTATGGCTGCCACAAAGGAGAGTTGCATTTTGTCCCCGACTATTGTAAATAGTGTGATCTAACATTGTAATTAACATTGCATTAAACCCTTTAAAAACGACATAACTAAACATATATCAAATTAAAAAAAGTTTTATTATTATATAATTCCAAAAACAAAGCTTATTTGAGATTATAAAATTGTTGAAAAACTTTATTTCAGTACCAATGGAAAGTCAAGTGTGTAAGTGTTTATCTTTTCCATTTTCTTTTATCGAATTCCATGTATATTTAATTTCATCTTTAACTACATCATTCTCACGGAGAAACGCATAACTAAAAAACCCTATTGGCTCAATCTAGAGTTTTTTATTTTATTTTAAACAAAACGTACTTAAACCCAAGACATTCTCACTTTTAATTCTCTTGGGATCTATAATATTATATAAGAAATTTGAGATGGTGAAACTTAGCCTTTCACTTAAATTTAAAACAAAACATCTAATGGGAGTATTTTGGTATTTAAGGAATTTAATATTATTTATAATATAATTTGTTATTTAGTGAATAACATATTAATTCTTATATAATTATCTATACTTCTATACTACTATATACTATACAAATACGTTTTTTAGTTAAGTATTATTAGTTATATTTAACAGTTATATATGGCAACATTAAAGAAAAGTTTTTTTTTTAATTTTATTTTATTCTTAAAAGATTATATGGATTGTTTTACAAGAATTTTACAGTACAAGTTTGTCGGAATTTTCTTAAAAATGTTATGGATTGTAATTTGCAATAAATATTATTTATCATGGCAGTAGTGTCGCGTCATTTATTAATCATGTTATACATTATCATATCATGTCCATAACCTTGTTATACATATCCTGACAAGTCATTTATGTTCTTGAACTGTTAGATTTAATCATGTAACATCTCTTGTGTTAAGCATTTTCTTTATCAATAAATGTAAATTTTAATATATTAATGAGTGCCATGTTTAGCTTAGCAAACAAGTTAGTTAAAAAAAACCTTCAGTTGAGTCAGAAAGTTTTTACAGTTGTAAGTTTTCTTCTAATGGGGTTGGGGTGCGGTCGCAACTTGAAAACGAATAAATGAGCTTGATTAAAATAACAAATATCCTTCAAAATATCATCTTACATTTGCTCTCTCTCTAATATAACAACTCAACACAACTTTTTTAATATGATGTGACATGTTTTGAGTTTTGACCGCTAGCAAATATATTCCATTGTTGATCACGCAAACAAAAGTTTACTTGATTACAACTTTTAGTAAATACAAGCCCAAAGGCATTGAACCCAATATAGAACAAACTGTTTTAATAAATGAGATGACATTTCATGTAATGTAGTCATGTAGATAGTAAGTGGGCTTATTGCCAGCTTTAATAATTAGGCCCATAAAGAAAATAGTTAAATGTAAGCCTATTTAGAACCCAAATATTAGTTATAGCCCAAGTTTAGTGGATTGAAGTCATTGAACAACGCATACTAGAAGGCCTGGTCCAATCGCTTTCAGTACTATTCAAACTAATGGTATTAGTGTGGTTGTGCCCTTAGCTAAGCTCTCTTTAAATATTGAAACGTACATCAAGTGATAATATTTTACAAATAAATAAATAAACAAAAGACAAAACATTATAAAAACACTCGCAATGTATCTTAAGACATTATGACTATAGTTTTCTTAAATGACATATTGCATCGTGAAAATAATTAATGTTGAAGCGTTGATAAACATAAGCATGTCATAATGGTAAATCCAGAATTTTATAAAACATCGTATTTTAAACGTTGTAAAAGGAAAAAATATTATAAAAAATGAATTTCTAGGCCGCTTTGATGACTTATAAGTTTGTGCATCGAGGACTCGTACATTATGACGAACAACTCGATTTTAAACAATACTAGTTATATCTAAAATCGCGCGTTGCGCGATAGATGTCGTGAAGACCAACACCTATAGTTTATCAAATATGTTTATAAACTTACATGCATCAAAATTGAATGATAATGAATTCACGTCATTTGCAAAAATCCCTTATCTACCCAAATGACGGGTGGGTTAGTGTTTGATGATGGGTGGGTTAGTGTTTGATAGCTGCCAAGTATCATACACAGCCGAGCATTTGCGTCTTCAAAGCCTTCATTGGTCTGACATCCCTGCGCATACAGATATGACATAACAGATTAACGGGTAAACACCCATAACCAGGTGATCATAACAAATGAAAAAAATCTGCATATGTAGTGTAATATGGATATTCCTAGGGGATTAAAAATTCAAAGCATGATATAGCAGTTACATAGATGCAAATAACATACTAATGCGCTCGGTACACGCACAACAATAACCCTATCCTTGCGCTAAGTTGAGATGATAACCAAAAAGACGAAACACAGAAAAAATAATAACATTACCAAAAAGAAGAAAACCAGAAGTGGAAACTGTTTGTCAAATCAGAGGCACCAGTTGAGTAATACACTAATTCCAAGTTACCAGTGCAACACAAACATAAAAAAAGAAAAGATTAAAACGCAGCCAACACAAAAGAAAAGAAAACAACTAATCATGAAAAATCAAACACATTTACCTTTTTTCTAATTGTTATCCCATTTGACTCGAAATAAATAGACTTACTATTTTTTTGTAACACTCACTTTTAATTTACGATAGTCACATATAACTCTATGGATGAATCTTCAATATGTTGAATTTTAAAAATGATTCAAGAACATCCTTAATTTTCAATGTTGGAGCTGTTTTCGTTTTGGTAATCACATATTTACATGCTTGTATCTATCATTTCACAAAATAATGAAGTTGCTCAACCAATGTTAAAAACTAAAAAGATGAATCGCAGAAAGATTAGACAAGCCGCACCACCTTACGATACACCTGAATCAGTCTAACTGTTTAACAAAAAAGTATATTCGTAATAAAATCCTTTAGCTAGTTCAGGGATATTTTTATAAAATGATGCTCATTCAAAAGAATAATTCATTCATTAAACTCAGCTACAAAACTTCCAAGTGTGACAACCAAGGCTCTTCTGTCCTTGAAGTAACGTTTATGATGAAAAAAGGCTCCATAAAAGACATGTTATTCCAATGGTAAGAAAACGAGTGAACGCTTCCTTTGGCCCAATAGTGAACCCTAAAGACGTTATCTAAAAGTAATTAAAGTCGAAAAGCTCGACCCTCATTCTTGATATGTTTTTATGCTTGTTTATTACTCTAACCATGATATAATTCACTTATGTTTTGGTGATGATAGGATATCCGTTTTTATAGCAGTGACTGTTTTTATATGAACCTTTTTTTATTTATGTTACGGTCAATGGTATTTCTGACTGTTTTGCGACCAATTTATAATCACATATGGTTGTTTTTGTAATTGCGTGGATTTCCCATAAATAAATTTAAGTTCTTATGCTTGTAACTAGTTTAAAGCATTCATAACTGAAAAGCATTACTTCTTCTCTCTTTTTTTTAATTAAATAATACTTTTTTATATATTTATCATTACTTTTTCTCTCTCTCCACTCATAACCTCTTAAAATATATTAAAAACATTATAGGGTTTTAAACAGTATTTCCCAAAAATACAGATTGAATAGTAAATTTCTCATATCCTTTACTCACAACCACTTATAACCATACCATATAGTATAGGGAATACACTCACATAAATTTAAGGAACGAACTGTGAATGCTCTTATCGATCAATACAAGATAACGTAAACGTATTTACCGAATGTCACACCACGTTATTTCATTCATCACTGTGATTGATCATTAGCCGATATCAAAACATTTGACTTTTAATCCCGTGAAATAGTGAATAGATATCCAATCAAGTTTTCGTGTAGCGATCATAGGTCAAAGGCATAAACTTATAGTTAACATGATATATTGATATATTATATTGACAAGACATGCATTAGTGAAATGTAGAATTAATAAGTTTTTGTTGCGTATAAATCTTAACTAATTATAGGATATGTATTAGCTTTTATTATGTAAAAATGATTCATCCTTACATGTCATCGTTATCATTCACGGGTCAGAGGATATGCTTGAGCATAATCCCTTCATACCACATTACCACATATATTGGCTTGTACTGTATACAGTATAAGTGTATATATCCATTTTTAATATAAATTAAAACGTACTATATCATGAGAAAATGATACATGCACGTTTGTGTGTCCTATGAACGGGGTATAATTTACATCCGTATACGTATGGACCTATACTGCTATACTTTCATTCGTAGGGTGATAAGTTAGACATGTCTTCTTTTATTAAATTAACCGTGTAAATAAAAAAAATATATAAGCACCGTGTAAATAGGTTAATATACAATTTATGAACGGGGCATTTTGCATCCATACATGTAAATAGCTTTACAACTATTTTTTTTTCTCTAAAAAATGATGTTATTGGTTTTATGGTATTAATTTTTCTTTAAAAGAAACAATGAAATATATAAAATTTATTTGAGATTAATAAATTTGTTTCCGGTCTGTCCCTAAAGGTAATTCATATGTGGAGTTCCAAGGGGAAATTTCACTAACAGATCATCAACAAATATTTAGCAATGAATCATTAAAAACTAGTTTTTCTCTTTGGATTATTCATCCGTAAATAACCACTAACAACAACCAACAGATATTAAAAAAAAAAGGTTTTATCTTTCTCTTTTTGATATCTTTATCCAATCCAATTATCAACAGAGAACAACCGACCATACATTTAGCTATTTTCTCTTTTTAAATTATATATTCGTTAGTGATCCTTTGGTCACCCTAATGGAAAGAGTGATGAATGAATGTTTTGTACCGGTGATAATTGAAGTTGATTTAGAAACTTTATTGTATTAAAATGTTTGAGTAATACTATTAACCCTTTTAAATGGGATTCTGGATTCTTAGACAATGGTATGATTATCAATGTGTTTAGGTATTAAGCAACTTAATAAGGTATTAAAAGTCAGTACTGTATTTTTACTCATACTTATTTATTACTAACAACAATATAATCTACTTTCAATACTATATCATTGTCAACTACGTGACTCGAATCCTTAACCTCATAAATTAAAGAGTTTGAGGCATCATTTCATACTTTTAGATCGAATCCGCTAAGCCAAATGCCTTTGGTATTTCTAATTATGTATGTTAATCAATGAGAACTACATATTCCTTTTTAAACGTGTTTCAAACACGAACAAATGCCCACGTACAGTTATTTAAATGCGATTGAGTAATCACTTTGCAAGCACTAAGTGGAAATGGTTGCATACACTAATATAATCATGATTGATTTGTGGGGATTAATTAAATATGGATAATATATTTTATTCGCTAACCAAATGCGAATATGCCATTTCTCCGGTATATATATTATATACAAGAAAGAATGAAAGGGGATAACATAATTTAAGAACGTATATAAAATAATTATTTAAACTTATTTTAAATACATATCTGAATACAAGGAATATATAAATTTGTAACATATTAATATTTTTAAATATTCTTTAAGAATATTATAGTATTAGTAGTAAACAAGGGACTTCTTATTTAATTTTACTAGTATGGTGTAATTTTATTTAAACATTACAAATGGTTTAACCAAAATGTTGAGAAGTGTTCAAAGCATGAGTGTAAATCATAAAATTTTAACTTTTAACTTTTAAGGGTTCAAGACCAAATTTGTGACACTTTAAGGATATTTATGTCCATCTTGCAAATACAATTTATGGGATTAGAGAGGGAACTGCTAGGTGGGTTTACACAAAAAGAAACATAAAGAAATCAAAAGCTTAATCAGTCTTCTAAACTCCTTAATTATCATCTCTTGGCGGGATAATGAACCTTATAGTTATAGAAGTTTCAAGTGGGATAATGAACCTAATAATTTGGAATTTTATGATGCTTAAGCATCAAATAACTTATATTGATTTTTATTATAATTTTTTATAATCTTAAGGAAGTAAATCTAGTTAAGGTAACATGACCTTTATAACACTAAAAATCTATAAATAGAATATTAATCTATATATTTCCTTTTCACCGAGACTTCAAATCTAAAAGTTCCAAATTATAAAGTCAATGAAAAAAACATTTCTAGCTAGTAATTTCACAATTAAAACTAAAAAATTCGTTGTTTCTTAACGATGAGAATCAATTATCAGAAAACTTATAATACCCGTACTCACGGATACATCTTCGTTTCATACACTTGACTTTAAAATGTTACTCGTCCAATAACTTTTTTTGTGTATATAAATAAGCAATTTATTTTCCTTGTGAGTGTAATTTCTAGATATGTAGTTCTATAAGTATTTTTAACCTTTCATTTTGTTGCTTTTGTGATGAGGAGAATGTACATTGCAGCCGTATACTTCTTTTTCATCAACTCTCTGCCCCCCTCCTAACTTTCACATGCACACTTCTTTTTATTATTATATATATTATTATATTTATTCATTATTATTGTGATAAGTGTTCTTGAACCTTCCATAAATTTTGAACCTCACAGGAGTAAAGAATAGGTTGTAATTTAGGAATCATGAAAATATCACTATACATATTCGAGGCTTCATATACTTGTCACTATATGTTGACAAAGCCTGCAAGTGCTTATGCTGTAATGCTTTTATCCTCACTACCTTTAGTTTTGTGGACATGGTGATATTTCAAATTTGTGGTGAATTGATGTCACATTTCTTATGTTACACATAAAAAAATAACAATCGAGCACCAGATTATTTAAAGAAAAAAAATCTATGATTTTAATGAATTGTAGTGTTGTTATGAACCGAAACCGTTGTAAGATATGAGAGTATGAGACTTGTCTCATATTGATTTGTATGTGCAATTGATAAAGAGTTTATAGGCCAAATGAGTTCACTCAACCATTATAATATTGTCTTTTAGGTTGAGTCTATTGTTTAATATGTAACAAGTGTATTTCAAGATATTTCAAATATACAAAAGATTCTGATTAATTTGAAACCATAGGTTGTATATCATTATATTTTAACTTTTTGTTTCATGTGGCTTTGTTTGAATTGTCACTATTTTATTTTTATTTTTATTTTTATTTTTATTTTTATTTTTATTTTTATTGTGAGTTTTTTTATTTTTTATTTTATTATTATTATTAGCATTATTATTATTATTATTATTATTATTATTATTATTATTATTATTATTATTATTGTTATTATTATTATTATTATTATTATTATTATTATTATTATTATTATTATTATTATTATTATTATTATTATTATTATTATTATTATTATTATTATTATTTTGCATAAAAGGCATTATAATTTTCAAAAGTTGTCATTTTGGCGCAAATCATTAATGACAGTTAATTTTCTTCGACTTCACTCACGTATGCTAGATAAAAGGTAATTTAATCTTTTTATGTGATAACTTTAAAGCACTTAAATGATGTCAGACGGTAAAATTGAATATTATCAATGTCTCACAGCCATAATAAAAACCAGTGATGGTAGTAGCAATTCTGTCAAAACACACGAACCAAAACTAAAGTTTTTTATATTTTTAAAAACTAAAATTGGATTTTTAAATCGAGATGGATTCTTAACGATTTGTTTTTAAAATAAAGTAGCTTTTTCGTGGGTGTGGTAGCCAGGTTGAATTATCCACAACGTGGATGTGTCTGTTTGGTTTATCCATTGATTCGCTGGACTGACAGAGTGGACTTATTAAACAATTCAAAAAACAAACTTAATACAAAACAAAAAACTATTAAACTATTGACTTATTCTAAAATTAAAAAAAAAAGTCCTCTTAGCGTATAATAAAGAGTAGTTGTAGATAACATCAAAGATTATATAATTAAACGATAACTAAGTTTATTATTATTTATGATTTTGACAAATGTTTATTATTTACTTTATTTTTAATTTGTATATAATATTAGACACGTTAGTTTTGGTTCGTGAACTTTTTTGTTTTGTTTTAGTGGACATTTAGTTATATATATATTTTTTCATAATGAAATGATAATTCTTAAATAAGTGTTCATGAAAACATTTTATTGATTTTAAAGTACAATATAGTACACGAAATTAGTTTTACAGTGGCCCTTTTTTAAATAAACTTGATTTAAGTGTTGTTGTTGGACATGAACGTTTTGCCTCATAATGGATGTGTACCTTTTCCTTTATCGTATCATATATTCCACTTAAGGGTTCAAATCAAACGTGTATTTTCTTTTCATTAATTATTTGTTTATGCTTTTCATCTATATTTCATTAATTTTAATTAAATTTTATCTGAAAAATAATCAATTAAAATTTAATAATATTTTATTATTCAAATTTTCTGTAATTAGTCAAACTTGAATGATTTGAACAATATGATTTTGAAACTTTGTTTTTTATTTCTTCTATATATTTCCATGGTACTACGTGAAAGTACTAAGAACTTTTATTTTACAAACATCAAGTATAAGGTGTTAAAAAGGTTAATTAATTATAAATCTTCTTTATAATAATTAAATTAAGTAACAAAGTTGTGACATGACGCATTCTGATAAAATCAAAATTTTATTTTTTTTGTTCTCTTTCTATTAAATAATAATTTTAAATAAAAAAAAATATCATAGAATAGTAACTAAGTTTTAAAAGTGTTTAAATTTAGTTACTCATGCATATTTTTCTCAAATTGGACCACCAAACGATCAAATCGAGTCATCATTAAATTTCTTATGTCAAGAAAGTAACGATGGAGAAGACATGGATGTCAGAAATTTTAATATATAAAATTTTTTTATACAAAAACATGTTAATTATGAAAAAAAAAAGTACCTAAAATTTACGTCAACGTTCCATACCAGTATCAAAAGATAGAAAAAAATATTTTTTAATTGAAACCAAAAGTATAACATACTAAAAACATGTTAAGACTTTTAATTTATATAAAATATAAAACTGAATGACCTAATTGGAATACTTTTAAAACTTGAGTTACCTAATTGGAATACTTTTGAAAGTTGATTACTATTTTATAAAGTTACCCCTTAAATTATATATCTAAGATATTCATCATCTTATTCTAAGGATTTGTTAAAATTAAACCATAAAAAGATTTCAACCATACTTTATTTTATATGATTTTATAATTCTTAAATATCTATAATTTCTTATTTCCCTCATGGCTACTAATGTCCTAACATAAAAATCTCCATTAAACTAATATCGTTTTACAATATATAACACTTACCAATTTGTGTAATACATGATTTTTTAACTACTACTGAAATCTATAAGCAAATTCTCTAAATATCTCTTTAAACTTTAAATGTTATAAAAATATTAATCAACCAAATAACAAGTATATATATATATATATATATATATATATATATATATATATATATATATGTTTTATACAATTTATGATTTTATAAACATGAATGAAATGTTTTCACAAAAAGTGACTTGATTTAAACCATACATATTTATTCAACATGACACAACATGATAAAAAACCAGATGGATTGTCCACCTTAGTTTGATTTTTCTAAATACATTTCATTAATTCATCTCAACTTTTTATATAACTCCCTTATTGCTTCAACTAAATAAGAAAACCTAAAAATAGAGAGACATTATAACCGGTAAACCGGCAATAACCGGTAAAACAAGAACCCTAAACCACTATATAACCACCTCATTTCCATGCAAAGTGAACACCATTCTAAACCTCAACCCATCTCCGCCTTATCTCCGCCGTATCTCCGCCACCCTCCGCCATGCCTATCCGAGCTATCGCCGTCGGCCAACACCATGAGTTCACCCAACCCGACACCATCAAGGCGGGTATATCCGAGTTCATCTGCACCTTCCTCTTCATCTTTGCGGGTTCAGGCTCCGGCATGGCGTACAGCAAGCTCACCGAAGGCGGTGCCTCCACCCCCACGGGCCTCGTGGCGGCCGCTATCGCTTACTCTTTTGCCCTCTTCGCCGCGGTCTCCGTTGGTGCTAACATCTCAGGTGGACATGTTAACCCTGCGGTCACCTTTGGTGCCTTTGTTGGTGGTAACATCACCTTATTCCGTGGTGTTGTTTATGTGATCGCTCAGTTGCTTGGATCCACCGTCGCTTGCTTGTTACTCAAGTTTGTCACTAATGACGTGGTGAGATTCAAAATTATTTTACTTCTTTAACAAGTAACATTGAAGTTTATTATCTTAATTAACATGATTATTGTGTTATTTTAGTTAGTCTACATGTTACTATTTATACACTAGGTGTTATACTGTGCTTTGAAATTATACTTTCATTTAAAGGTCAAACCTAGATGTTAAACACCTGTTTAGGGCCATGGGTATACAGTTATTTAATTAATGGGAGTTAATAATATAAAAAAACCGTATAAAGGTGTTATACGATTGTTTAAATAAATAACTGATGTGACGACTGATGAGTACCAGGGTGTGTGTGTAGGACCCGTCATATATATTATTTAACAGTGCAAATAATTAACTTTTGTTAAAAGAAAAGAGGTTCATGTAAAGCATGCTTAAAGTTTTTAACTTTTTATATCGATTGTCAAAAGAGATTGGATAATAGTTTTGGTAAAAGCATTTTAATTATATTTATTAATATTTTTTACAAAGTAAAACAAGATAGTGATGGGTTAACTAAACTCGACGTGTAAAGTTTTGGTATATTTATATTATTAATTTACTATAGTTTTCTAATTAATATATTGACATTTAAGGTTACATATCTTTCACTTATGTTAAAAGGGTAAATCTGGTTCTTTTACAGGCTGTTGGTACATTCTCATTGTCTGCTGGTATTGGTGTTTCAAACGCTTTGGTGTTTGAGATGGTAATGACATTTGGGCTTGTCTACACCGTCTATGCAACCGCAGTTGACCCAAAGAAAGGTAGTTTGGGAACAATTGCACCAATTGCAATTGGTTTCATTGTTGGAGCAAATATTTTGGCCGGTGGCGCATTCACCGGGGCATCCATGAACCCAGCAGTGACTTTCGGACCCGCCGTGGTGAACTGGACCTGGGCTTACCACTGGGTGTACTGGGTTGGACCTATGGTTGGTGGTGGTCTTGCTGGTCTTATCTATGAGATCCTCTTCATCAATCAAACCCATGACCATTTGCCCACATCTGCCTAAGTACTTTGGTAAAAGTTGGTAATTTGTTGTCTTGATTGATTGTCATTTGTTGATATTGGATTCTGAATTCTCCATATCATTTGATGTATTGTGAATTTGATGGTTTTGTTGAATATTTGATTATGTGTATGTCTGTTTCTTTTGTTCACGCATTGTATATCTTTCAAGAGAAAATGAATGAATAAATTGACCCAAATATGTTTATTTTAATTTTAATGTGAGATTTGAGATTTCCTTAATGATACATTATAATTACCACAACATCATATTTAATTACTAAATAAAAATAAAGAAGCTTGACCTAATTATTAAAATGTTGAAGTGATTTTCTAATTTTAAGCAAGTAATTAATTCTTGAACTAGTGGTGGAGTCACTTACGCCGAATGCCATAATCACCACAGCTCGAATCGTGGTCCTGACCAGCACCTTAGCCATGCGTGGAACACCATGCCGGTGTAATGTGGTCCATGATAGCGAGATGCTAGCGTAAGATTCTTCACAACTTCCTTACACATCACATACTTACACACACGTACAAACAATGTAAAGTAATAATTTTAAAACACAAAATATGATGGAGTGAAGAGTGCTAAGAAGAAAAAATCATTTCCAGCTAATGTGATAGTGAGAGGGTAGTGGCATGTGGAATGTAAACATAATGGTTTTATTTAGTATAAATAGAGCATGTTTTTATCTATTTCATTTAGCATCTTTATCCTCTTGGATAAATGAACGGTTCCCCAATAGTTGTAAAAACTTACTAATAGCCTTGTTATGTATGATATTAATGGCATTGTTTGTTTGTTTCTTTATTAGGAGCATGTTTTTATTCATAAAAATGTAGCAAAAAGTGTACCAAGTAATATCTAATTTTTTAGTATTGTAATTCAATTTTCAAACTAATATTAGTAGTCTTCTCATTCTCATATTACATTTTTCAAAACTAGCTACATCCTTTATCTTGTTCTTATTCTACCTTCTCCTACCTTCACTCTTATTGCACTTGGGTATTGATGCTCACTCTTTCTTAAGCTAACATTATTGGGTTAAGTGGATTTACATGATCAAGTGACATCCATGGATGCTAATCTAGTACTACATTACCTTGAATATTGAAATGTTGATTTCAATCCATCATTCAAAGTAAGATCAAGGGTCACCTAGATGGTTTCGCTAGTCGAAACATTGTTGGGTGTAAAAAGGTTTAAGTAATGCAAAACCCTACATAACTAAATATGCATCCATGAGGAGCATGTGACTTGTATTACACATCTTAATTGATTATAAAAGAAAACGACAAAAATGTTTGATTAAAAGTTAAATTAAACTAACTAATTTTGAGATCAAATTAAGATGCAATAAACACACAAAGACACAAGAGAACAAATGTTTGTTTATGAAGACGAGAAAAAAGTGATCACTTCTAATTTCAGGTTTAATTACTTAGTTGCAAGACTTAATTGATAGCAATAATGTTTAATAGGCTACCTAAACATAACTTATCTTGATCCAATCACTTACTTATAGCACAATTCATATACGTACACACCAACTGTTCTATCCTTAATTAAACTAACAAGGGTGTACCAGCTGGCACGAACAATTGGCATACTATAAACTGTTCATTGAATCAACATAAGAATTAATCACACTAAAACAAATAAAAAAGTACATGTGTTTGATTAACATTCATTCCAAGGTTTACACACAATCATCACTCAATTAAGCCGGACTGCAACTTATTAGATTGTTGTTCAATACAAACATCTAATTAGTTATATGGACATAACCTACGTCAATTGAGTTGCTTGATTTGGGCGCGAATCATAGCAAACCACAACAACATGACGTCTACTACATATGTGTAGTATCTTTGAAGTGGGATGACACAATCAAGAAATCAACAATAATTCGGTTTACAATTAAAAGAAAATCATATATATTTTCCTCTAAACTTGAAAATTGTATATTTATCTAAAACACAAGATTTCAATTCATAATCTACAAGCATCATTTGGAGAAATATATAATTTGTAAGTTTAGAAGAGATATGTAATTGCCCTTACAATTAACACAACCAAACAATATCACAAGAACAAATATAATGCGAAATTTCCCAAATTCCATATAAAAACAAGTTCCAAACACAAAATACAATGCATGATCAATGTTAAAATGAGACCATGTGCGATAACCAAATTGTAGTCCCGGTAACATCTTCTGTTTCTTCTTTCGCTCGATTGTTGTGCATACACTATTGCAGATAATCTCTCTTCAGATTGCCCTACACCGCTCCTTACAATTAGAGGTGGGTGAAAAAATTAGTTTTGGAACTGGAACTGAACCGTTGGAATCGATACCTATACAAACCGCTTTAAAAACCGATATAAACTTTAGGTTCCTAACCTCTTTCGGTTCTTTAGTAATTACATCAGATCAGTACTAGTAATTACCTGTTAATTTAAAATTTTAGTAATGGTTTGCTATTTATATTTTATATACCAAAAACATTATTTTGACTGACGACACTCTGGGTCTATAGCGACGACTGTTGTTGTCGTTATAGGACTACTTTCTTGTAGCGAGGATTTAAGCTTATAATTTGTGGTTGCATAGTATAATATTTATCGCTAACACGAGGACAATACTAAAAACAACGTTTTAAGTTTCGATATTTTTTTTCATTTATATATTTTTTTAATATTGATTATTAAGAAGAAATTAATAATTTACCTCAACATGTTCGATCTGCTCATTTTGAGTTACATGTAAGTTAATGGCTCATGGTTTTGTCAAATGTATGTTTCTGCTATGTTTTGTTTAAAAAAAATTGACAAGTATTTTACTCGTGTTAAAAGCGTATATATGGTTCATTCACAGGCTGTTGTTGCGTGCGGGCTGTCCTCGGGTGTCGGAGTTTCACACACTTTGGTGTTTGAGATCATAATGACATTCGGGCTCGTCTACACAGTCTATGCAACCGCAGTTGACCCAAAGAGAAATAGATCGGAAACAATTGCACCAATTGCAATTGGTTTCATTGTTGGAGCAAATATTTTGGTTGGTGGGGCATTCACCGGAGCATTCATGAATCCAGCATTGTCATTTGGGCCCGCTTTGGTGAGATGGGCCTGGGCCAACCATTGGGTTTACTGGACTGGACCTTTGATTGGTGGTGGCCTTGCTGGGCTTATCTATGATATCCTCTTTATCAATCAAGCCCATGCCCATTTGCCCACATCTGCCTAATGAATTTGAAAATATTGGTTTGCTATCATTATTGTTGATTGTCATTTGTGAATACTGGATTGTGAATTCTCCATATCATTTGATGTATGTAACATTTACTTGTTGTGTTGAATATTTGCTCATGTGTGTAAAGTGTTTCTTTTGTTTATGCATTGGATGTCTTTCATGAATGAAAATATAATGTTTGGCAAGTTTTCTTATTTGTTTACTACTGAGCATTAATAAATTTGGTTCAAATTTGATTATGATAATTGTTAATTGTGAGTTTTGATCTTTCCTTTATGATAGAATAAATAACATATTAGCCAATACATCATATACATGTCTACATGTGTGTGTGAAGTAACTAGCATAACTTCACCTTCTCCGACTGCCTTCTTCCCCCTGCGGTATCTTCTTTCGGAGATTTAAAACACAAGATCCAACAACCAACAAACTACTAGAAAACTGGTTGATTTCTTACGATAGAAAAAAACTTCGATAAAACCAACTAATTTTAGCGACCAGTATAAAAAACACATTTAATAATTTTTGACAAGTTTCACGAACAGATATATGACACAAACGTCGTAGAAAGAACATTTTTGTTAGAAAAATAATAGTTGCAATTTAGTCGGAAAATAAAATAAAAATAAAAATTTTCAAAAATACGTGATTATCTAGGTGTTACCCAAATTTTCCAAGATAATCCAGGTTGTGCTGTTCAAAATAAGTTTGCTAGTAAATTCTTTGATTTTTTTTTAGAAAAATTAAAAATGGCCAGAAATTTTGAAAAAATAAAAACCACCATTTGGTCGAAAAATGATCGGAATATTAAATCTAATAAAAAATAATGTTCGGGATTTGGACGTAGAAAAAGATAAAATTTAAATAATATTCGAAACTTTGTCAGCAAATATTAACACTGCTTTTCGTTTGAAATTGTTCTGCTAGAAACTGATAGAAAGTTTTCCTGACCTTGAAAATTAATCTTGTCAAATATTAATCTCAAAATGTCTTTTTCAACAAATTATCGTCAGAAACATGTCAATTTTCTATTAACAACAATTCCCCGTGAATAGAAGTGCACAACAATAGACAATATATTTATTATGTAAGCGTATGCTAATTGCAAATATTATTTCTTCATATTGTTGTTGTTTGGAAGTCTATAGCTAAAATACAAAGTTACAAAGATCATTTCGTATATTCATGGTGGTCCATATAGTTACTGCAAATGAAGAATTCTTTATGTTGTGTTGCTATGGACCAACAAGCTGGATTCCTCTCTTATGGTCTGGTTGTAGTGGTCTTGCATTTTTCTCTGCATGCTGTAATTATTTCAGATAATTTGTTGAGTGGTTATTTGTAAGAAAAGATATAAATATTTGGAAAAATCTAATATCTTCTCTAGCAATTCCTAAACTGAAAATGATAATTTCTACACACTTATTTTATAATTATTAACTTTTTAACGGTAAATATACGACTATATTTTGAATGATAGATATTGTTTTTATCAGGTCCACCTATCAAATTGTGAGCCGGAACCGCACCCCCGACCATCTCAGGAGGAAACCCATCCAATGATGACACGTTTGGTGTAGGTATTTCAATGATTACAAGCATATAATTATTTTAAATCTTAAATAGTTTTGTTAATTTCATACTATGATTTTTCTAACTACATCTAATACATTTATTGTTGTTAATGTTAAGTAAGTAACTAAAAAACTATTTGCTAATCATATTCAACTTACGATATCTATTTTACTTGTTATCTAGTGGTGAAACCCGAGCTTTTTAGCTGAAGGTTATCATAAGGTTATCTTCTCTAATGAATACAACTAATTAGAAGTTCGATCAAGTCATTATTTTCTAACAAGAAACTAATCTTTCAAAAGTAAAAACCAAACAAATTCTGATGATTAGAGGTCAACAAACCCTCTACCATCCCTTGGTTCCACCCTTTATCCTAAAAAATATAATAACATATATACTTACATCATGAACAGCCTCTCGCAATAATATAACTTGATCAAGTGACACAGTCCTCACCTGCACAACACATTCAATAACTGTTATCAAAATTTAAACACTTAACCACAAAAAGTTACGATATTTATTATTAAATACTTAAAATGTTCTTTGATATGTAGTAAAATACGTATGATATACAAATTAAGTTTTATGTACCTTCTTGCTAATGGTCCAAATGACCCCTTCAGTACATGGAGGCACGGTGAGTGAGCCAATATAACTGTAGTACCTTCTGCAACTCATATGGATCTCTCGAGGATCGATCACCCCTGGGTGTCTACGTTCATTTTCTTGGTTCACCAATGATGTTATGTTTCGACCCAACTGAACTTTGGATCAATCGATAAATAATCGTATGATATGTTACATGTACAAAAAAACTCTTAGGAATTTACCTTAGAGAGAAAAGGGTTGGGTTTTCCAATTTTGTAGAGGACACCAATGACTGCAATTTGGTGTTTGGAGGTTGGGTTGGTGCTCTTATGAACCATGTGTAGTTCCAATGAGTACCTGCAAAGTTAAATTTTCAATAAACTTGCTCAACAATTGTCAATGTTAATGGCATTAAGATGACAAAAAGTGACAAACCAATTTAAATTTTTGGACAAGTAGGTTTCGGATTTAGCTAAGTATGTTTAAAAACGGCTCAATCATTTTAGTGCTCTAAGCGAAGTAGAATTATGAGGCCCTTTTTCAAATTACTTTGGGTTAGTACTTTTGATTTCTATTTCATATGAAATTACTAAGAAACTTATACAAGCGAAGTAAAATTACGAGTCCCTTTTTCAAACTTATATAAGGTCTTAATGACATATTATCAGATTAAATCAGTTAAAAAATCATCATATTATCAAAACTCAAGATTATGATGTTTCACTGGATTACCAAGATTAAAAATTGAAAAAATCAGAATATTTAATATTCAAGATCTAACATGTTATCAGATTAAATCAATATCTCATCAACAGATTATCAAATTTTATTAAAATTAATCAGATGAAATATTGTACCTTCATTCCTTCAACTATCAACATAAGAACAAAATAATATAACGAAACAACTAGACCAACGAAAATAGTTCAATGAAAGCACAAGATGATGATTTATATGTTTGTGTTACGTTCCAAAAATCTAGACATATTTCCACCTAATTTCACATGTTGGTGACCTAATTTTCTCATTAGATGCTCTCATTTTCCCCAATCTCATCGGACATCCTATGTAAGTCACTAGATCTTGGCCCAATTACACATGTATGTATAAAAAATCCTTAGAATTAGAGGCCGAAAAAATGAGGACCCCAAGCACTTGCTTAGGTTTACTACCCTCTTGGGCTGGCCTGAGTTTGTTTAGCCGGTTCACTCTCCGTATGAGTGTACTCATGTAAATCTAATTATATTTGTTCGAGTTAGGGGGGTCACGCATGTTTATTGGTCTCAAGTTCACAAGAATTGTACATTTAAGGTGTTATGGAACTTGGCTTAAGTGCGTTGATCAAATTGTTGGTTTAGGTATCAAATAATGCACTTAAATTCACACGTATAGAAGGTTATTTACTGCTTAAAAGTAAATCAATCATGTACATATTCATTCTTATAAAACTTACATTAAATCTAGACTCTTGCAGCATGAAAGTAAATCAAAGGGAAAATAACTACCCACTAAGGCCACTATTTTATTACTAAGCATATTAAAACCAATAACATATGACTAAAGAAGAATCTTGGGATCCTGGTCATTCTATATCCATTTGACCCGACTTTGACCCGCACCCATTAAGATTAATCTACACAGACAATCAAACCACTTTATGCGTTATGGATAAGTTTGCTCGTACAGATAGCTAGGCTAACTTCCTAGAACAGTAACAAGTTTTAAAAAACATTTAGTACTTAGCTGAATACTAAATCATATACCGGTTCAAGTATTTTCTTTAAATGTTATATATTGAGCTTACAAAATGTAACGTCACAAGGAAGAATGTGACCTTTTATTATTGATGGTATGCTCGGAAGGCGAGTGCCAATGTGCTTGTTTCAGAGCGTAAATGGTTCCATTTATTTCGATCGAACCTGCATAGCCCTCCCAATGAACCTACATGCCCCAACAAGTGAATTCAAATAAGAATGTGAAGACGTATGATACTACTTTTTTATTATAATTATTATTAATTATGCACTTGGTAATCCTTTCTGCGACCATTTGGTAACATGATTATATTCACTTCATTTCTACATTTGTTGCGACTATTTTAGACCATCATATAGTTTTAAACTTATATATATTTAACTTTTAAGAATATTTTTTTAACAGAAATGAAGCAATTGCAAATTTTGCGACCAAAATTTAAGTTATAATATTTTGATATTTTTTCAATTTTTGCTATCGTTTTATGACAGCATTTTAGTTAAAATTTAAATTTAAAATTAAATTGTTTATTTTCTCAATCGACCTTCCTTAATACTTTAAATTTAGTAGTTTAGTTATTTTCACTTTTTGGACTGTTTTTGAAACGGTTGTAAATGTTACAACCACTAGCTTGAGACAGACATTTACATTTTAATTGATCTATTTCTTTTTATACAACTAAACTTACACTTGTTTTCTTTTAATCGTAAACTGGATTTTGTGAAGGTTGTATATCATATAATATATGTCTCACCTGTATATCATGGCCACGGTTAATTACTGTTGCAGTGCATGGTTTGTAGTTCCTCAACAGCTTCTTTGATTTGTGAACAACATTAACTCTCTTATTCGACAAGTCAATTGGAGACTGCATTTTACCATTGTTACAAGCAGACCATTCTTTGTGTAGTTTTCCCCATTGCTCGGGTCCTTTTCCGCTCGCCTTTTCATAATCGAACTCCCTCTCATCCTCTAAACGCACAAATTCACACCAATAAAGTTAAAACAGACTAAAATGGCTAGATAATAAATCTTAGAAACCAAAATAACGCGTGTAATGATAAAATGGAGAATAAATGAACTTACCAACTTCTTGAGTGTAGATTGAAATCGGAAAGATAATAATAAGTAAAACTAGAAGAGATTTGATCGTGAAACCAATGTACATTATGGAGGAGGAGAAACAAAGGTGTGGTGGTGGTGATGGTGGTGGTGGTGATGTAAACGAAGTTATGAGGTATATTAATATATGTTAAAAGTTAAAAAGGGTATGGGTTGCAGTAGAGAAGTAAATTTAGTTGTTGATACAACCAAGGAAAGAATCACTAGCTAGTACATGTTCTTTTTCCTACTAATGTGATCTTACTTTTGTTTTCTTAAATCTTAATGTCTATTTGATATATAATTTAACTAAAAGAATTTGTTATTAGTAAAATAATATATAATAGATGCAAAAATCCACAAACAAGAAATCTTACTGTCATATAAGATTTTCAGTCATTATTCAAAACACTTATTTTTTACTCATACGTTACATGTCTTTATTTAACACATCTATATTTTCACCTCACCGCTTTTTTTTACATTTACAGAAAATCATATATTTGTTTCTTTTATTAATGTTCTGTTAAACATGTTTAATCAAATTTTGTGCATGTAATGTCTTGTAATGTAAACACCTTTGTTATTAGATGTGTCAATATGTTATTATTTTAAAAATTTAGAGTATAAAGAGGTTTTGAAAATGTGATGTTACACGATAAAATAACTTCTATTAGTGAAAAGTAAAATGTATAAGTTTCGAGCGTAATGGGCATCATTTGACAAATTTTACAAGAGTCGTAGAATCAATTTTAAGAACTCTTGGAGTTTCACTAACAACATTTAAAAATAAAATAAAGTGTGGTTGGTGTACATCCCAAAATCCAAATTAAATGCGTGAAGATAAAATCAGTTGTGGTTGGTGTACATCCAAAAAACCAAAAGAAATGCATTCATGACTTAGAAAACCGAATTTCAATATAATTAGAGCATCTCAAATGCTTAAAGCTCAGAAGAAACAAACACTCACAAATGTGTCATCGTCGCAATAGATTTCAGCCATCATTCAAAAACACTCATCTTCAACACTATTTTTCTTAACCACACATATATTTTCACATTATCACCTATTTTTAAATTTAATAATTATTAGAAAGTCATATATTTTCTCATTTAGTAATTTTATGTAAAACATGTTTAATCAAAGTTCCGTGCATGTACTATGTGTTTTGTAATTGTGCTCCTTTTTTGTTATTCTGATATATCACTTTATAGTATGTTTTGGGAGTTTGTTTATTAATGATGTGAATATGCATGAAGACTCTAGTATAAAATGGTTTTAAGAATGAGATGTTATCGTTCAAATATCTTCTTCTAGTCAAAATAAATCAAATGTGTGAGTTTTCTAGCATCAATGCTTCATCATTCTACAAATTTGATAAAAGTACAGTTAGTTTTCACAATTCCTGATATATAGACAACAACATCCTAAGAAAACACATGAAAATAAAATTATCAGTGGTTGTTCAAATCCCTTATAAAACCTCCTAATGCTAAAAGTAATGAACACTCAAAAGTCAAAAACATGCCATCTCATTTGTCATGTTAGATTTACACTTATTTTGTAAAAGTATTTATTTTTACCATGACGGTACATGCTTTTATTAAACACCCTTATATTTAATTATCATCACATACTTTAATATTTATATTTGCTAAAATCCAAATTATTTTTAATTTATAGTAATATACTTTTTTTATATTTCATATTAATTAAAATAATTTAATATAATTCAAAAATAAATTAAAAACTGGAAATGTCACTATTAAAAAAAAATAAATTTACATTACTAATTACTCTCCACTAACACTTGTAATACTTGAACTGAGAGCTAGTCATTAGAAAATCATACTTATAACAAATGATTACATGTGATATTATTTGTAATCATCAGGTTTCATATCATAAAAATTTCCGTCTAAAGTTTCTTTAATAAACTTTCCGTCAATCATGCTATCTTTCTTATTCTAAATAATATATTTTATTAATTAACTATCTCAATTATCACCAAAGTCCTAAAAATTTTAAATCTATGATATCAATCATCTCAAATCTTAAGTAATTTTAAAACCTTATGATAATCATCTCACAAATTCTTATATATAGGTTATACGTTTGAATTAAAAACAATGAAGTTTAAAAACACACATTATTAACCTAGTTAGCCGTTATACGTATTGTAAACATTTCCATTTAAAAGTATTTCAATATATATATATATTATCTAAAAACTATAAAATTTTAATTAAATTAAAAATATTCAATCCAAATGAAATCAATTAATTTAATCATAAAAATAATGTTTCAGTTTAAATGATATCAAATTTCTTTTGTTTTTTTGTGGTGCCTTAATTAATTAGGCGTTAATTAGCTAGCCAGCACCCGTTTGAAAATTCGAATGAACCACAACTCAAACAACCAAAATCCTCCTCTCTAACTTGGTGTTCGGATGGCCTTAATTTGCAACCCAAATGTTGAACATGCTCTTATTATTGATGGTGACCATCACTATGAAAAAAATTATGAAATTATCTTAGAAAGAAAATTTTAATCATCGTTCCATAAAAATTAGTTGGTATCACGTGCAAATCCTATAAAATCTCAGAAAGAAAAAAAATATTCTAATTTTTAACTACCATCAGATAACTTAAACGTATCACTATATTTATTATTAATTAGGCATAAAGAAGTTGTAACATGTAATTCAACAGCCAAAAAAGACATGGTTATACACTCGTGACCACAAATTCAATGATGCTTTTCAATACTTTCTAAGTTCAAGCGTTTAAATTTAAAATTTTTAATTTTTTATGGCATACTTTGTTCATGTTATAGTATGATACGTGCTTCTGGATATTAATTAAAACAGACAAATCATGTTTTCCTTCTCCTTCATAATTTATACACTAACTATTTGTTTTTTTTAATGACGTGGTCATTTAATATATATGTTTACCAAAGAGAAGGTAGTTACAGTTAGGCCTTTGACCCGAAACCGATAAGTAGTTTATATAAAGAATCGAGAACCGGATCATTTACATACGGTACGGGCCGGACCGAACCAAGTTAAACGGGTCGGTTCAACATAATATGATGGTCCGGACCGCAAATGTTTTTTAGGCTCGTGCTTTTTGCAGGGAAAAAATGGAACTTAAAATATATAAACAAAACCAATCAATGGATTTGTTTCTTAGACTCGACGTTATTGTAACATAGACAAATTGGTACCATGTTAAAATACAAACTGTACATTAGTTGTCATTATGACCCCTTTATTAGCTAATTTAGGTGTAGCGTGCAAGTATTAATCTATAACCGACTAACAGTTTATTAATCTGAACACTTTTATTATATGCTAGTAAAATATTTTTTACATCTTTAATGTTCAAATGCAACCCATTTAACATCTAAAAAGAAAAAAATCAACTCTTTTTTTTACTAATTTTAATCGGACTGAATCGAAACCGAGCTCATACCCGCGGGTTTGGACCGAAACCAACCCATAACCGTTTACAAAAGAAAAGCCGAACCGTGGACCGGAACCACTAACCCATACACGGGTCGGTCTCAGTTTACACGGGTCGGTCCGCGGGTCTTAACCGGGTCGACCAGCGAAGTGCACACCCTTAGTTATAGTAGTTACTTTAATTTATTTATTTTTTTGAACAACAAATGTGCGAACATATTTCGGAGGATAGTTATATTTTATTTTCTTAAATTTAATACTGCTTTATACATTTTTGTGAACTTTTTAAATCTCTCAATATATAAGATTTGAACAAATTTGTAGAAATATTTGGTTTGATTTGCTTTTTATAAGTTCACGAATATAACAAAACTAGAGAAACAAAAACTAAAATCTAATTTAATTAACGACGGGTTTTGTGACAAAATTCCGCTGCTAACTTTTTTAAAAAAAAATTGAAAATGTGTCGCTAATCTGTCATTAGGTCATTGCTAAAAAACCTATAACCAATGGGTGATTTGTTGATGCACAATTGTTTTTAGGGGGTCTTTCACCGACAGATTACCGACGCTTGTTACATATATATTTATATTTGAATTTAACTTAGAAAGTTAAACTTTTATTTCTCATAATTATTAAGATCACATAGATGTCATCATATCCTCGTAGTAAAGGAAAAACAACAACCATTTAACTTAAAGTAAAGATAGATTTTCAATGTATCATATAACATTGATTCCTTTGTAACTGTTCTTTTAATCTATCTCAATCTTCATCACAGTAAAAAACACGTCGTTTATTGACAGGTTGTAATGGTCTCGCGTTATTTTCTTCATGCTGCAACATTAACATCAATTAACATTTACTTCACTAGAAAAAAAACAGACATAAAGAGTAATATCTCGTTCATAAAAGAAAAGACAGAGAGACTGTTCTTATATCTTATTGGAAAGAAAAAGAAAAAAAGTAATTTTTATAGACCTATACTTACATTATCCACAGCATCACGAAGCAATCTAACTTGATGTCTTGAAACTGTACTTATCTGTATAAACATAAAATCCTCATAGGCATAAAAATTTTGGTTTTCTATTTAGATTATAAACCACAGTCACACGACGTTACCTTTCGGCTAACTACCCAAGCAACATGTTCGGTGCAAGGAGGGGTAGTGAGCGAACCGGTGTATTGGTAATAGTTACTTGTGCTCAATCGAATATCTCTAGGATTTATTATCCCACTGTCTACGTGCTCGACCTTGTGTTCTATTATAGTTGTTAGGTTTTCTTCCAACTACATCAATAAATTTATATTAATTTAGAAGAAAATATTGCTATATGTTTAATTTGTAGTAATGTTATTATTATTATTAATATGTCAAAAGATGCTTTTATTTGCTGTTAAAAAAATTTGTTTTATTTATTTGGGAGTTAGGATGTATAATAAATTAATTGCAACTAATTAAGGTTACCTTGGATAAAAAACCGTTAGGTTTGTCAAAACTGTAAAGAACAGCAATAACGGCTGTTTTGTAGTCGACACTTTTGTGTACCAGATGCATTTCCAAGTCATAACTGTTCATATATACATGAAAATTTAAGAATTTGGTCAAAAACAAATGCCAACTCTTTTCTGGAAAATAACTTACTTTTAGTTAATATTTTTTAAAATTTGTTTACTGATCGAACTTAATTTATATTTATTATTATTAATACACTTGTTACAAATTATAAGAAGATCGATATAAATATTTAATCTAAACGCATAACATCTAGATTATTATGTAAAATATGTTAATTTGTTAAATACATGACATTTAAAACAATCACATATATCCTTTATGTAGGACCGTCAAAACAGTTGCAAAGGCTCTTTTACGACCAGCTTTGACGCACGATCACTTAAACCACGCGTGCTGGGTAATTAAGACCATTTTTTATGACCAAAATATTGTTGCGACCAATTTTGCAACTCAAATTTTGTTGTAAGGATATTGAACATTGTTTATTTTGTTTATTATTGTTTTATTAAATTAGCGACAGTTTTTACGACTGATTTGTTTTAGACGCTAGATTTATGCGTGATGACTATTTTCACTCGCTAATTTTGCGAGTTTTGACTATTTTTTATCTGGCGCTAGGTTTACAACCCTTTGATTCTTGCAAGATTCTTGGTCGCTAATTCTATGGTAAACTTACAACTGTTTTGATCACTTTTGTTTAGATTAACGATAGATTTAAGTAATATCGAAATTCGAAAGCCATGTATACATTTTGCCGTTGATGGCATGCTCTGAAGGCATGTGCCAATGTGCTTCTTGCAAAGCATACTTTGTTGAATCAATGACAACAAACCCCGCATCTCCTTCCCATTCAAGCTGCAACATAAAATGCGTAAATTGTTACTAGCATTCAACATGTATAATATTCAAAATCAAAGTTAACTTATCTTATAAGACGTAGAGAAATAGTTACTTGCTATATATATTGACAAGTTCTTTTAATTGAAATTTATCTTAACTATTCATAAAATGTTAATAAGTTATTTTAATGACACTGTGAATCATGCGTAATTAACTATCTACTTCAAAAATATAATATATACAATTTCTTCACTAATTTTATCCAGCTTACCACTAGTTTTATAATGAATCGAAATTTTCTTTCAAACACAATCTCCTTCAAAAGAGGTGTATTAAATTAACACCGCTAAAATTTATACAACTCTTAGTATATTATTAATTAACTTCTCATAGTGAAGATCATACTTGATTCAATTCATTCAACAAGGGCTAATTTATTTACTCAAAAAGAGTCGCATACACAAACTCCGTCAGAAATACACAACCTAAGATAACACTTTTTTTTTGTTTTTCGATGGAACCCGATGGTAATTAGGAAAGTATCGCCAATGATCTAGTAGCCTAGTTGTATGATGTTTGTTCCCACAAAAATGATATGGGTTTAAATCTTTAGAAGTACAAAATTATGCGAAACTATGTGTTATAAAAGTATTTGTTTCAAAAAAGATTGTGAGGGTATTACCAATAAATTATTAAAAGTATGATGGTTGTTACCATGCATGGTAGATTCATATGACGATTAGCCAGATGGGGAATTGATTAAGTAATGTTAATCACTTCTCAATTCTTTTTTCTTTTTTTTTTAGGTTTTGACTTTACGATGTTTAGGGGTTTATCTTGGCATGAAGGTGATTTTCATTGTTTCATAATTGAACAAGATTGGACGGTTGGACCGGTGCGGTTATACCTATTTGGGCCGTTACAAGTTGGAATAATGGTTGCGGCCCGATCAGACCGGTGTACAGTCTAGTATATGACCCGAACCGGATTACTATTTATTTTATTCTCTATCCCTTCAAAGTCCCACCTACATGATTAATATATTCTAGATCCCATACTTTACATATTTTTATAAAACGTTGCTATGCATATTTTTATATAAGTTTTGCGATGATTTATATTTTGACGTTCGTTTACGTTTTGACGTAAATTTTACTCAATTGTGTCGGGTCAAATTATATAAAAAAGCTTGTAACCTTATTTGTCCTCACATACTTAAAAAGAAGTAACTTGTATAATGGAAGATTTTAACCAACATATTAATAAACTACCACGTGTGAATATATTTTTTATTATCAAACTTAAATAACTTTTATAAATTTTAATATTTATAATTGAAATTATAACATAAATTTAATCATTTTTTAAATTTTCTAATTCAAGTATGCCATTCATGTTATATAACATAAAATTTATAATTATTTTATAGTTTCATTTAAAACTTTAGTTTTTCTACACAAGGTTTATGTGACTTTCAATAATATATAAAAAACATAAACTATAAAAATGTCTATGCTAAAACTTTTAAAAATGTGTTAAAAACTAAAAATTAAAAAGGTTGAATCAATTTTAGTATTATAAATGGTAATTAACGATTTAAAGCTTGTATGAGAGATAAAGATGGAAAGAAAATAAAGAAAGAAGACGATTTAGCATATGACTCCTAGTACGAGTGTCTCAAATCGTAGGTAAAATCACCATTTTGCTCATCTAAAATGTTTCTTATAGTATTTAATTATGAAATAGTAATTACCGTAATGTCATGGACTCCTTTAACGAGTGTAGCCTTAGAAGGCTTATAGTTTATATTAAGTTCGTAACAGTCATCCAACTCCTTCACAATTTTACTTGATAAATCGATTGGAGATTGCATCTTCCCGGTGTTGCACAATGACCATTCTTCCTTTATCGTACCCCATCTCTCGGGTCCGATCGGTCCTCCTCTCACGTAATTGTATTCGTTTTCATCCTCTACGGTCACATACAAATATACACAGGAAAATATTAAAGTGAATGCAAAGAAAGCACAAATGACTATTAACATCATTTTAGTATAACTTGTTTTTTCTCGTTCTTCTGAACTTTTTATCTTTCCCAAATATTGATTTCACACTTATGAAATACATTGATACGAAATTGAAGTTTACATAATACAGAAAACTATCTAGCTAGTATATATAATAGTGAAATAATAGCTATAAGATATTGTGGCATGAGATGATTTCTTAATAATGTGGCATATTTTTCATTAGAATCAGCATACGTTATTTATGTTTTTTTTTTCAAAATCTTTTTGCTAATACGATGTATTAAAAGAGCATTTGCGACTGTTGAAAAAGTTCTAAGTAAATTAATTATCTAAAAATAAGTTTCTTTGTGAAGTATTAATCAAACATAGGGCATTACCAACTTCATGATGAGCTTGTGTTGAAGATAGATGCGAGAAAATAAGCAAAACGAAAAGAAACCCAAGTGACAAAATAGATTTTGATTGCATATTCTTCATGTCTCACTAATCAGAGCAAGAGATTATACATGCGTGAGCAAATTATATATGATATGTTGTGGTTAGATGAGAGGAATTGTGTGGTTTGTCATATGGTTGAATGAAAGGGCTATATATACATGTATAACACACACAAAAACACCGTAATGTGTGTGAAATGACATTAATTGAAGCATCTTGTGTGGTTATTATATTTAGGGGTAAAAGGGTAATATATACCTATAGTATATAGTTACCTCTCCTAAAATGAATACGTAACCGTTACATATTTGAACACTAAACCTTTAGAGGGAGGAATCACTGTTACGGATCTAGATATCACTGGATCTATCATGTTGGTAGTCTTATTTAATTTAATCAACTACGGTATCTAAAACTATCATATTTTAACGAATTCAGCAAGTTCAAAGTTAAGGAAAATCAAATGGCCAAAATAATTAACTTGTTGGTATATTGTAAAACTAGAAAGAAGAACACAGAACTTTTGAGAGATCTTTTATTGATATGAAAGTTTTGCATGCATACATCAATGAGAAACCACTACTTAAATAGGAAAAGAAACAAACGGCTAGTACGAAATACAAGTGCAAATACCAACAACCCGTATGACTAGGACTAGCCTAAACAACCTAGTTGTTAGCTTATTATTCAAATTCAAAAACATAAACAAACTGCTCCCATGTGCATGCATGAAATCCCACGTGCATGAGAGTTGAATCATTTTTCAATATCTCCCCTTGATTCAAACTCTCCAATTCCCAACTTATGACGAAAGTAGACAAACTTCTCTTTAGACAATGCCTTGGTCAAAACATCAGCTGATTGCTCATTAGTATTGCAGTGCTTTAACACAATCTCTCCTTGATTAACTGTTTCCCTGATGAAATGATGACGCAGCTCAATATGTTTAGATCGACTATGTAAAGTCGGATTTTTTGCTAAACATATAGCTGAATGACTATCACACACAATTGTTGTAGCTTCTCCTTGTTTCATTCCCAGATCGTTCAAAACCCTTCTCATCCAAATAGCTTGACATGTTGCATCAGTAACCGCCACATATTCGGCCTCTGTACTTGACAATGCCACCGTCTTTTGCTTTCGTGAGCTCCATGCTACAGCTCCGGTTCCCAGCATAAACACATTGGCTGACACGCTCTTTCTATTATCAAGACATGCTGCCCAATCACTATCTGAAAACCCCTGCAGAACCACTTTTGCACCTCGATCATACCATATTCCAAAATTAATTGTTCCTGCTACATACTTCAGAATCTTCTTTGCTGCCCACAAATGAACCTTTGAGGGAGCCTGCATGAACCTGGCAATTACACCGACTCCAAAAGCAATATCAGGTCGTGTGTTAGTTAAATACATTAAACCTCCTACTATGCTTCGGTACATAGTCTCATTGACTTTATCTTCTCCATCTTCAACCATATACTTTTCACCAGAACTCATTGGAGTGGATTCACCGTTACACCCTGCCATATTAAACTTGTTTAACAGGCTTTTAGCATACTTGCTTTGAGCCAAGAAGGTCCCCTTGGATGTTTGCTTCACCTCAAGGCCGAGAAAGAAATTGAGATGGCCCAAATCAGTCATTTCAAACTCATTCATCATTCCTTGTTTGAATAAATGAATGAGTTCTGTGCTGGAGCTGGTACATATGATATCATCAACGTATAAACATACGTAGAGAATGTCATGTGTACCTGAGTGTTTCACATAAAGTGTGGGTTCACTATCACTTCGAACATAGCCATGAGAAGCAAAGTAAGAGTCGATACGTGAATACCATGCTCTCGGGGCTTGTTTAAGCCCATACAAGGCTTTATATAACTTGTACACCTTCTGTTCTTGACCCTTAACTTCATATCCAGCAGGTTGTTCCACATAGATATCCTCAGATAATGTGCCATTCAGGAACGCCGACTTAACATCCAGCTGGTATACGATCC
The DNA here is from genome assembly GCA_025215565.1 of Flaveria ramosissima. NCBI lineage: Eukaryota > Viridiplantae > Streptophyta > Magnoliopsida > Asterales > Asteraceae > Flaveria > Flaveria ramosissima. The sequence goes on from CM046041.1 coordinate 37,717,792, forward strand.
ACCCCATCTGCGCTGCAATAGAAAGCACCATCCGAATAGTTTCAAACCGAGCGACTGGAGCGAAGGTTTCATGGAAATCAATTCCAGGTTGCTGTGAATACCCCTTTGCGACCAGTCTAGCTTTGTGTTTAGTCACCTTTCCATGAGCATCAAACTTTGTTTTGTATAGCCACTTAACACCGACTACATTTTTTCCTTCGGGTGCATCAACAAGTTCCCATGTGTGATTCTTTTCAATGGATTCAAGTTCTCTATTCATTGCTTCTCGCCATTCTACATGTTGCTGGGCTTCTTCGAAGGAGGTTGGATCAGTGATGTTGAGTGCAAACTGACATGCTGTCATTGCACACTCATCATCTGATAGTCCCTGACCCGTATGGTATTCACTTAGCCATGAAGGTGGCCTCGTGACTCGTTTGGAGGGGCCTGGTTCGGTGGGTTCAGATAGAGGTGAAGTGGTCGATACATTGGGTTGGTTTTGAGTTGGAGTAGGTGAGGTTAAAGGTGGGTATGATGAAGTAGAATGTGGCTGCAAGGTGGTTGTGTGAGATGGGGACAAAGTACTGGAGGTAGTACTTTGTGAGGTACATGGTGGGTTTTCAATCACCTCCAAGGTGTCATAGGGGAATGGGTCATTGTATGTATAGTTCACATCATGGTCAACTTTAGCTTCCTTCCAATTCCACTTTAGATTTTCAAGGAATGTCACATCCCTTTTTGTAGAGAACTTCTTTGTAACCGGATTATACAACCTATATCCATGACTATGATTAGAATAGCCAATGAATATATTCCTTTCAGACTTATTGTCTAGTTTCTTTCTCAATTGAGAAGGAACCAAACCATAAGCTATGCATCCAAACACTTTGAGATGAGCAACAGATGGTTTCTTTTCATACCAGGCTTCATAAGGAGTTTGTTTGAGGAGTACTTTTGTGGGTGACCTGTTGATTATGTAGATGACAGTAGCAACTGCCTCAGCCCAGAAAACATTAGGTAGACCTGCATACTTTAACATACTTCGAGTGAGCCCCATAATGGTTCTATTTTTTCTTTCTGCAGTGCCATTATGTTGTGGAGTATAGGGAGTTGTAAGTTCCCTTTTAATACCATTTTGTTCACAGAACACATTAAACTCATGTGAACAAAACTCTCCACCTCTGTCTGACCTGAGAACTTTAATCATGTGACCAGATTCCTTCTCCACCATTGCCTTAAATATTTTAAACTTACTAAATGCATCAGACTTGTTAGAGATGAAATATACCCAACACAATCTTGTCAAGTCATCAATAAATAATAGATAATATAAACTATTACCTAGGCTGGGAACCTCCATAGGTCCACACAAGTCGGTGTGGATTAACTCCAACTTCTTGGTTGCACGCCATGAGGTTGACTGAAAGGGAAGGCGAGCTTGTTTCCCAACAAGGCAGGCTTCACATGGAGGAGTTGTGATAATTCTTGGCAAGCCCACCACCATGCCTTTTTCAGAGAGTTGTTTCAAGCCATCATAGTGTAGATGTCCATATCTGTAATGCCATGTTTGAGCAGTAGTATCTTGCTTGTTAAGAGATGTATCATGAAACAGTGTCATGCATGATACATCCAACACAAACATGTTGTTGTGGGCCACAGCAATCTGCATAATATCTTTTCCTGATCCACTTTTGCTTTTGATAGTACATTTACCATTATCAAAATGCACAGCATACCCCTTTCTCATCAATTGACCAACACTAAGTAAATTATATTCAAGTTTTGGTGCATAAAAGACATCATCCAAAAGCTTGAATTTATTTACACTAGTATTAATCTTGATCGTACCTCTGCCTTCCACAGCAAGTTTCTTCTTGTCTCCAAGATGCACATCCAATTTGAATGTCTCATCAAGATGCACGAAATTCTCTTTTAAACCTGTCATATGGTTTGAACACCCAGAATCAACAAACCATAAGTGTGATGACTTACCTGGTGTAGAGGTGTGTGTCATCAACAAGAATTCATCCTTGTCTGCCATGGTGAAAGCCATAAGTAGATGTTGCTCATCTGGTTCTCCAACTTCAGCATTTTCTTCGTTTTCAGCAACATTTACTTGAGCCTCATCATTATACCAACAGTCCTTCTTTACATGTCCATACTTCTTACATATGTAACATTGAGGAACCTTGCTTCGATCTAGGTTGGTTCGACCTCGACCTCGACCACCTCTGACGGGAGAACGCCCTCTACCGCGGCCTCGGGCAGGTTTGAACTCATCATGAGTAACCTGCAGTGCTTGTTCATCTTGTCTTTCAACGGGCTTTGTTGGTGTGCGTCCATTCATATGTTCTTCTTGGGACTGTAACAATCCCATGAGTTTCACCGGAGTAACCGTGGCAAAGTCGAATGCCACTTCAATGGACGGAATCACATAATCGAAGCGTGAGGACAGACTTCGGAGAATCTTTTCAACCACCTTTTGATCGAGAATTTCTTCGCCATATGCTCTCTGTTGGCTAACATTAGCCATGACCCGAGAAAAGTAGCTGCCTACCATCTCGTCTTCTTTCATGATCAAGTTCTCAAAGTCACGACGAAGACTTTGTAACTTGACACCCTGCACTTGAGAATCTCCTTGAAACTCTATGCGAAGAGTTTCCCAGGTAGCCCGTGAGGATTCAGCAGCAGCTATGCGCGAAAATAGTTGATCGTGCACTCCTTGTTGAATGAGTGCCATTGCTAGTGCATCCTTCTTCTTCACTTCACGATGATCGCCCGGACCCTCACTTACAGCAGTTACCCCAAGATTCACGACATCCCACAACTCGCGAGAGCGTAGGATAGTTTTCATTCGGAGACTCCAGTGTTCATATCCTTCTCCTTTGAACACTGGAATGAGTGGGGTTGTTGCTGATGTAGTGATGGTATTTTCTGCCATTGAAACTCGAATTCAGAGACTGTGCTCTGATACCAAAAATGTTGGTATATTGTAAAACTAGAAAGAAGAACACAGAACTTTTGAGAGATCTTTTATTGATATGAAAGTTTTGCATGCATACATCAATGAGAAACCACTACTTAAATAGGAAAAGAAACAAACGGCTAGTACGAAATACAAGTGAAAATACCAACAACCCGTATGACTAGGACTAGCCTAAACAACCTAGTTGTTAGCTTATTATTCAAATTCAAAAACATAAACAAACTGCTCCCATGTGCATGCATGAAATCCCACGTGCATGAGAGTTGAATCATTTTTCAATATAACTTGGGTTTCACTGTTTAACAAATCCCTACTTCTAAATCATTTTTTTTTCCTTCTGGTCGCGGCTAATTTTTTATCATGCTCAAAATAAGACGTAAAGTTGTGAGCTCATGGATGCAAGTTAAATTTAATCATATTGAAAATAACTTGATAATTTAATCGACTCCCAAAAAACTTTATTACAATGTTATTAGCAGTTACGACTAACTTTGCCTGTATAGCCAACTTATTAACATATATATAATTACTTTTAGTAAACTCGTGTATTACACGAGTTAAACAAATAAAATATTATATAAAATAAAATTTTATTAATTATAAAATGATAATTTAAGATAAGATATGATTGAAACTGCGTATGTTAATGACTATAAGTAATAAAATAATGATATCATCTATAAAACTTATGTTTTCAAACTTTTTTTCAATAAAATAAAAAATTATGTTTCAAAACAACCGTTTTTAAAAAAATGACATTTTGAAAAAATTCTTTATTATAACTTCCAGTTTAAATACTTTTGGTTTATAAAAATTTTCATTTTATAAACCCTAATTTTAAATATTTTGTATTTTTTAAAAAGATTGTTGTTTTAAAAGAAATTAAATAACATTAATAAAAAGATCTCTTTTTTAATTTATTAAAAAATACTTTAATCTAAAAAAATTAAATAATATTTTTCGTAATTAATGTGGTTATTTAATAGGAGAGGGGAGTGGGAAAATTTTGGTGAGTAAAAATATGGTGTTGCCATGTGTCATGCGAGTTACTCTTTTATTAGATTAGGTAGATTATTTAGCCCTCACAACTTAATGTATTCATAGTTAACTTGGACATTTTACTATACGTGTAACACATATAATATGATATTAAGTCCATAGTCTTTATATTGAAATAATCTTAAAACAGGATGGATATACTTTTTAAGTAAATAAGTATTTCAATGAAGGTGGGGTTTTTTTTGTGAAAGGTTTTCGACCTTCTTATAGAATGATATCATACTAAAACGAACTTTATTGTTCCATTTTCAAGGATTCATGACTGATGTTTGGTTTTCATAAATAGTGAGCATAATCCTGACTAAAACGTTATTCTTGACTTCAATGAACTAAATGATGAGTTTACTAACATAAAATCGAAACTAAAGTGAACATAATATATACTATCACGATGTATTTCTTGAAACTCTAACTAGTCTTGATTTCCCTAGTCTTTTGGTCTATATTTAGGTTGGTCTTCACATCCTTTTTTAATTAGATGATCTAGGTCGAGCTGGTATTCAAATCGACTCGTTTACATCCTAAGTTAGGAGAACCATTTGTCATATATTGTAGTGTGAACCCGCGCTTTGCCACGTGTTGTTAAAATTTATAACACTTGATTTCAATTACTTGTACATTAGTATTAAATCCGTAGATATAGATAAAAATTATATTAAGAACAATGTTTTGGGAACTAAAATTATGTCAAAATGTTGATATAATTTAGTACATCATAACGACAAATTTAGATTTTATAAACCATCATATCTTTATGATTATAAGTGAAAAACGATATAAGATTCAGAACTTTGAGACAGTTTTGAGAGCTTGTATATTTTTAGTTTAATGACTTGTATATTATTACATATTATTAATTATTACTAAAATTGTTTTTATTTTGTAAATAACTATTATAATTACTTAAAATACTATTATCGTTATCGTTATCGTTATCGTTATCATTATTAACCTCAATGAATTCATATGGATTAAAAAATTAAATTAAAATTCACCATAATATTACCATACTAACCCTATAGGTGTCTTAAGTTAAATATAAAATTATTATTTTGACATCCTAAAATGCTTTATAAATAGTATAGATAATATAGATATTTATGATTACTTTCTATATGTTAGGTATAATGAATTGGTTCGCGTGATGCGCGTGTGCTACTTAGTCTCTTTTCCGACCAGCTTCAAATACTGATTATATTATTATTATTATTATTATTATTATTATTATTATTATTATTATTATTATTATTATTATTATTATTATTATTATTATTATTATTATTATTATTATAACTATGTTATGATTTGGTAAATAGTATTTAGTTAATAATATAATACTTAATTTAAATAGTAAAAATATAAATGGAAAATATAAATATAATGTTAATTTAAATTAGGCAAATTGGATTTTAATAACCCAAACTATTACTCATTGGCATAAAATAATCCATACTATTGATTTGGCCGGTAACAATCCTAACTTTTATTTTTTAATAACAACAACAATCACAGTAACATAATTATTGAAAAATTACACTTGATTTCGACTCGATTTCGTTCATCATAATGATTATGAACGAAATGAAAAAAGAAATATAAACTAAATCGAGCCTAAAATAAGTACAAATGGAGTGTGATTGAATGATAATTATGCTACTGAGATTATTGTTGGTAAAACCGACCAAATCAATAGTATGGATTATTATCGAGTAATGAGTAATAGTTTGGATTATTAAAATTCAATTTGCCTTTAATTATTATAAATAAAGTAATACTTAATATAGTGAATTTAATCATATGTATTAATTAGAATAAGTTTATTAAATGAGGATAATTTAGAAACATTCGCATAAAATACTTGTAACATATATTAAAATAGTTGTTTTAGGTGTTTTACAAAAATAGAAAATTACCAATCTATTAATGGGTTTTGTATTATATAGAGATTTAAAAGATTAGCCGTGAGTCTCAACTACTTTGACAAAAGATTACATTACTTTAGAATAACCGTTTGTAACATAATAAGATAAAACACTTTGAAACTAAAATTGCATTACCGAAAAGAAAGGACATAAAATTATAGTATTTGTTACAATTGAAATAAGATAAAACACTTAATATGGATCGTAAGTCTTTTAATAGAACTCGTTTGTACAACAGCTAAAGATGGTATGTATTGTCAAAGAAGGCTTTGACATCGAAAATTATACATTAAATCAACCAATAGAAAAGATCAAGAGATTGCAAAAAATTCTTTTATATGTGTTTGCCTTGAATTGTGGTTTTTAATGGTGTGGTTCAACTAAGGTAAAGTCAAACAAATCATTAAACTGCATTAAACGAGAGTTTAAATTGAACTGAATGTCTTTAAGAAATATAACTGGTTTAGTGATTGAATTCAAACCAAATGGCTTGTTGCTAGTCTCTTCGAGGACCTCTGTGTGATTTGCAAAGTGCACTACATCGTGATCATATCCAACTTACGTTCGCAAAGTACAAGTGCGAGTTAGCTAGGATGTTTCTTATGTCTAAGGAAACAATTACTAAGAAAGTTTCCAACTTATATACTATCTCAAGGTTTCTACGTTTCTAAGACAAGTTCTCATATTTTTCAAATGTTCATTTCAAACAATATTAAGTATTGATATATCAATCATCATAGCTATATTTTAATAAGATACTCCAACTCATTGGAAAGCGCTCACATTGTAGAAAACAAACTCAATGAACAATAACCATATTAATAACAATTCCATATAATTATTTCATTTATTTGTGTTCAAAGTTAGTAAAAATTTATATTTAAGAGTTGTCCGCAACCCATGAATTCACACTGTTTAATTTCATACAACTACTTCGTTAACTTTTGTACCAAGTGCTCGATTTGCTTCGCGTAAGAATTACTATAGATGCCAAGTCTTCATGGAGGAAAATATATATATTAACCACACGTGATAAATAAACCTAGAAATTAACAAAGGCATACTCATAAAGTGTACAATACGTTAATATATGTTAGATACACCTAACATGTTCTATCATGAGGAACGAAAGAAGATTAAATATGGCTAATGCAAAAGTAATTTGGCATTACAGAAAAATCCAACAATATACCAAAATGAACTCAACCAAAGTGATATGATATATAAATCATTAAGTCATTCGTATGTGGAACACGACAATCATATCGGTTGCATATTTGTTTCAGGCCCTTGTTTTTAGGCTGATATAAATCTTCGTACTTCTTTTGCTTTCATATGATAATCATATTTTGACATTTGATTGTTTGTTGTACGTGCACACCATTGATTGTTTAATTACACCCTCTAATTATGGTTCACAACTAGTGCCCAAATGGGCATTTAAAACCACAAAACAGGTCGTAAATTTTGAAACCGCCGATATTGAGAGAGTCGCAAATGCATCAATTTGGTAACTAACAGGTCATGAAATTTACAATATTTCGACTCGTTAGTTAAACGACTGCAATAATGAATAAAATAATGACAAAATTACAAAAAACGTCCTTTAAGTTTATATAAAGTTGCAAGTATCATCCTTATCTTTAAAAAGTACTCTAAACATCATTTATGTTAACATTTTGTAACAGATTTCGTCCTTTAAACTAACTGTCATTAAGTTTTTCTGTTAAGTCTAAGACAATTTGGTCTTTTTGCCTCTAAAGGACTATTAATGTATTTTTTCCAAACATAAAGGATTTTTCTGCAATTTTTTTTATCTTTTATTTAATTTATGTATTTTTATAATAATACACATACATATGAATTTTATATAACAAATAAATATAATTTAATTATTGTTATCCACGTATTATATATAAATATAAATTATATAAACAATTAAATAATAAAACAATGTTTAGAGTTAAATAAAATATATAATTTTATTATATACGATAAACATATATTATTTGTTTTCATCCATGTCTTATATATAAATATAAATTCATACATAATTAAATATATTAAATATTTTCATGCATGTCTAGCTAATTAATTATTTTGTCACGTCATATTATATATATATATACATATATATATACACACATATATATATATGTATATATATAATATATATATATATATATATATATATATATATATATATATATATATATAAATATAATATATATATATATATATATATATATATATATATAATATATACATATATATATATATATATATATATATATATATATATATATATATATGTATGTATATATTATTGTTTTCATCCACGTATTTATAATATAAATAAATAATATAAATTATACAAATTATATTTATAGATAATATGTGGATAAAAATATTTATATAATATATATTATGTTATTTAAAAAATGATATCTACATGTATTATTGTAAAAATACATAAATTATGTAAAAGATAAAAGAGTTTCAGAAAATATCCTTTATGTTTGAAAAAATCTACATTAATAGTCCTTTAAAGGTAAAAATACCAATTTACCCTTGACTTAACTGAAAAAGTTAACGACCGTTAGTCTAAAGGACGAAATCTGTTACAAAATGTTAACATAAAGGATGTTTAGAGTGTTTTTTTCAGATAAAGGATGATACCTGCAACTTTATATAAACTTAAAGGACGTTTTTTGTAATTTTGTCTAAAATAATTTAAATTAAAAATAAGTAATATATTAAATAAAGCTATTATAAAATTAACAATCTTTAACAAAAAGGATGGCGGATTCAATAGCAAAATGGTCCCAAAATAACATATGTAAAAAAGCGGTTTTTAATCAGTTATAAAAAATACTGTTGGAACCTTGGTTGGAAAAAAATGATTTCAAATTGGACACAAAAGTAGTTAGATGCAAAAAGAGCAGACTCAAACCGGTTGCAATATTTGCAACATCATAATTGACTTGTCAATAATAGGCTAACACAACATGTCATAAAATGAGACTACTGGCGAAGGTTTTTATGATTGGAATTTTCAATATAATATTAATTATCAATTTGGTCGATGTATTTTGGTTATATCATATGTTTTAAAAGTTGTACCTTAAGTTGTCTCTTAGTCAACTTAGTTTTAAGTGTTGGGTGATATGTATTAATTGTTATACAATGTGCACAAAAGGTTGTATATTTTTTTTCTTTTTAAACTTTTATTTTAAACCCAATAGTTTTACATATTTCACAATTTAACCCCTATAAGTTTTCACTTTCAACTTTAGTCCCCAATGTTTTCGTATTTACAAAATTTTCGATTTACGATTTAAATTTTGAAAGTTAACACGTCGTAACATGCACTTGTTTAGTGTTATTCCTTAAGCTTTCATGATTTTTTCCCTAATATTCTTAGCTTGTAACTTCTATATGTTAATTTAATGAAGTTAATTACACATATTATGGTATGATTATATTTCAAATTTACACGTTGTTGTATGACTATATATATTTTAAATTTGGTCTCTAACTTAAAAGAAATTACATTTATGGTCTCAAGTATTTACCCAATAAAACGGGTTCTCTCTGAAGTTGATGAACATTAGTTTTGATGTTAAATATTTTAAAATGATCATACCCTTTCTAAAATAAAAAACCAGAAAACAAAATAGGTTAAAGGGCAAATACCATAAAAACTAACATACTTTTAATTTTTTCTCATAAAAGTCTTTTTACATTATTTTTTTTTATTTAAAAACCCAACATACTTTCAGTTATATCTTACAAAAGTTCCTCAACATTATTTGCACATTAAAAAATTCTATTTTTTACATAAAAATCCTCAATTCGTTTAAATTATTAATTGTTAATTATGAAAGCAACTATATCGAGGAGCTTTTATGTAAAAAAAAACAAAAAATTATGTTGGTTTTTTATGTGCAAAAATTGTTGAGCGACTTTTATAAGACAAAACATAAAGTATGCTAGTTTTTTACATGCAAAATGCTCAACCGAGATATTAGGTTTTTCACTAAAAGTTTAGTATTAGACAGAAAAGATCGATACAACTTAACAAGAAAGTATTTGACCTTATATTATTGACGGTATGCTCGGAAGGTGAGTGCCAATGTGCTTGTTTCTGTCCCATTAATTTTGACTGAACCTGCATAGCCCTCCCAATGAATCTACACAAGGTCGGCTTAATGTTTTTGAAGCCCCAATCAAATTAAAAAGATGGGGGCCTTTTTGATTTTTTTTTTATTAAAACCCCCCTCTATCGAACACAACTAATAAACAAAGCAACTTAAACAAAACTATGAAGTAAATTTAAATTTGATACCAAATCAAATTTAGACTATTACATAATCAAAACAACCTCTAAAACAATCTCAACAAAGATACAAAACTACAAAAGCAGAAAAACAATCTAACCTAACATCCTAAACAGATCATCAAAGCAAATAGCAATTAAGCAAACTACAAAAGCAATTAGCAAATAGCAAAATCAGAATTCATCAATTATATGCTCTAACATAATTCTTTAAAATTTAAATTCAATTTTAAAATTAAATTATCTATGTTCTCAATCGACCTTCTTCAATACTTTAATTTTAATTTAGTTATATCTTCACTTTTTGGATTGTTTTTGAAATGGCCGTAAATGTTACAACCACTAGCTTGAGACAGACATTTACATTTTAATTTATGTATATTTTTTAGCAACTAATTCAAAGAGTAGCCGTTTTTACAACTAGATTGGAGGCGGTCACTGATTTTACGACCATTGTGATTTTGGTTGCAGATCGGTCGCTAAATTTGCAACCTTTTTATATAATCGCAAACTAGATATATTGTGTGAAGGTAAAGTATATCATAGAATATATGTCTCCCCTCTATATCTTGCCCATGGTTAATTATTATTGACTTCCTCTAAGGTTATGTATTTATATTGGAAATTCTACTAAAACTTGGCTAAAAAGTTTAAGTTTTTTACTCTAATTTTCAATGATGCAATACTACATGCACCCACCCTCCAATAGATATGAAAGAAGCTATTTAGTGTCATATGCATCTCTTTTTAGAAAACTCTTCCTTGCAGTGTAGCTGTGAAGTTTATTTTATCAACAAGTGGAACCAGTTTCGTTGTCAGGTTGTCTCATGCCCTTACATTTTACTAGGCTAATGAAGATGACTTCCGTTGCCACAAACAAAACAAGCCAAATGTCCTAGAAATGCAACGTATTTCTTCGAATGCACTTTGAGATCTCTCTTACTTCAGTAGCTATTCTTCATTATGTCTCTACTATTAAATGTCATTGGTGAGCTTGCGAAGTAGTGTTCAATGCCTACTAACGAATTACATAAAGTTCCGCTAGGGTTCTCAACAACTTTGCTTAGAAATCTTGTTCCGGTTTCTTTAATGACATTATTTTACATGTGCATAACTTTTGCTCTCTACAATTTATATTTACTGTCTTAGTTCATTAGTTTTTATTTATTAATATTAATTTTATAGATTTGGTTTTACCTTTTACTAAACCAAAATTTGATAGATTTTCTCTGCAAAGAAGTATATCTTCTCCATTAAATTTTGCCAAGCTACATCAAAAGGGAAAAAAGGCCTGCCGTCTATTGTAACTATTGTAAGCTTTAACTCAATACATTCTTCATGGACCTTTTTCTCATAGACCCACTACTTATAATGTTTTATCGATGCCGGTATGATTTCTCTTAAACTTTTTGTTTTACAATGATTAAGTGTTGGGATTTTGTTTTATTTTTTTTACTTAAACGTGATTACGTAAGATTAAATCTTGGTTTATTAGAGTTTGGCCACATACATTTTGTCTTTTTTTCATTTTGTGGTTTTGCTTTATTTTTAGTTTTTTTTTGCTCAAACCCATACCTACTACGCGGCCTCACTACCATTATTCTGATCATGACTTTGTTAACCGTTTCCTGCTGCCCATGAGTACGTTCAGGGGGAGGGGGGCTATCAACGGCACCCTCTCCCCCCCCCCCCCCCCCCCCCATGGAGGTACTCTACTCAATCTTCTACAAGGGGTAGAATACATACAAAACTGAACTTCCCGGAACACTGTTTATGAGACTATGTCTTTCAAAATCAGCGGATGGTCTCCACTATGCATGCTCGGGTGGCGGTGGAACGACACGTGGAAGTTGCCTTGTCTAAATAAAAAAAAACATGATGTTTTTCTTCTGCCTTTGAAGATAGGGGCTTTAAAGCCGTAGTACACCTTTTTACCTTTTTTGATGTTGTACGGTTTTACGTAAGAATCACAGCCTCTGCAACATGTTTTGGTATATGTGTTAAATATTTGGAATTGTGACGGGCTTCCTCACGCCGCGCTGCGGGGTAAAACCTAGAAGTCCTTTGTTTTGTAATGTAGTCTTCATATCGGTAAGTACCGGCTTGATAAAGGTAAAAGTGGTGGTAAAATAAGGCTAGCACCCATGATGTTATATTTATAAAACCCTAAAATTATTGTATTTTAAATATATGTTTTCTAAACTACATTGCTTAAAAAAAACTCGACTGCATGCATATAAGGGTCAATGTTTCAGTAACAAAAATAACTTAAAGTCTCATGAAGCAATACACGCCGCTCGTTCTTATATATATATATATATATATATATATATATATATATATATATATATATATATATATATATATATATATATATATATATATATATATATATATTTGAATTTAACTTGGAAAAGTTAAACTTTTATTTCTCAATATTATTACGATCACATAGATGCCATCCTTCTAGAAAACGAAAAAAAAAAAACAAAAGACCATTCAACTTAAAATAAAGATGGATTTTCAATGTATCATATACCATTGGTGTCTCTGTAACTCTTCCTTCTTACTATCTCAATCTGCATCACAAAAATAAATGTCTCGTTCATTGGTAGCTTGTAATGGTCTTGCGTTATTTTCTGCATCCTGCAACATTAACATCGATTAGCATTTACTTCGCTAGAAAGAAACAAATATAACATTAATATCTCATTTGTAAAGTATAGTGTAGGAAAAATGATATGAAAGCAAACCTTACATTTTTTCTAAAAGATAAAGAGACTACTCTTATATCTTATAGAAAGAAAAAGAAAGCCATTCAAAAAAAGAAAGAAAGAAAAGAATAGAAATTGATTTTAACATGATTTTTATAGATACTTACATCATCCACAGCTTCACGTAGCAATTTGACTTGACGTCTAGAAACTGTGCTTATCTGTGTAAACATAAAATCCATGTCAGGTATAAAACTAATTGATTTTCTAATAAGATTATAAAAAATAGTCACACGACGTTACCTTTCTACTAATTATCCAAGCAACATCTTCGGAACAAGGAGGGGTAGTGAGCGAGCCATTGTATCGGTAATACCTACTTGTGCTCAATTGAATGTCGTTCGGATCTATTATCCCACTGTCTACACACTGGACCTTTTGATCTATCATAGACGTTAGGTTTGCTTCCAACTACATCAAAAAAGTTATAGTGGTTAATTCGTAGTAAACGAATATGTATTTTTATTAATATTATGTCAAAATACGTTTTATTTATTTGGGACTTAGGTTACCTTGGATAGAAAATCGTTACGTATGCCAAAATTGTAAAGAACAGCAATGACAGCTATTTTGTTGTCGATGCTTTCGTGTACCAGATGCATTTCCATGGCATAGCTGTTCATATATTCATGAATTTGGGAATTTGGTCAAAAACAAATGCAACTCTTTTTTGGAAAATAAATTATCTTTTGTTAAAATATTTTGATTTGTTTACTGATCGTACTTAATATCATATTTATTATTAATAATACGCTTGTTAGAAATTATGAGAAGATCGATATGTAAATATGTGACACTTAAACTCAATTATTCTTTTAATTCTGTTAAAACATTCGCAAATGCTCTTTAACAACCGGCTTTGACTCGTGATCGCTTAAACCGTAGTGGGAATTTAAAAGGACCATATTTTTTTATGAATTTATTTACTCTAAAGGTAATAAGGTATCGACCATTATTTTGTTTATTAATGTTTTATTAAAATTAGCGATAGTTTTACGGCTGATATGTTTTAGAAACTAGCTTTGTGACGACTATTTTCACTCGCTAACTTTTTGAGGTGTGACTATTTTTTATTTGTCGCAGGTTTTGCTACCCTTTGGTTCCCGGTTGCTAATCGGGTGGCTAAACTTACAACAGTCTCGATCACTTTTGCCTAAAATTGACGATAGATTTTAAGTAAATGCATACAATCTGCCGTTGATAGCATGCTCTGAAGGAATGTGCCAATGTGTTTGTTTCAAAGCATAATCTGTGGAATCAATAACAACTGACCCAGCATCTCCATCCCATTGAAGCTGCAACATTAAATCCGTAAATTGTTACTAGCATTCAACAAGTATAACATTCAAACTCAAAATTAACTTATCTTATAAAGACTAAGAGAAATAGTTACTTGCTATATATATTGACAATTTCTTTTAATTGAAATTTATCTTAACTCTTCATAAAATGTTAATAAATCAATTTACTTTTATCGATATGACACCATGAATCACACGTAACTACTACATCAAATTATATATATAATAGAAAATATTTTTCGGCATTAGTTTTGTCCAGCTTCCCACTAGCTTTTATAATGAATCAAATTTTCCGTCATTGAAAGAACAATCGACTTCAAAGAGTTGTATCAAACACGGCTAAAACTTATAGCATTCTTAGTATATTATTAAGTTATTAACTTCTCATTCTCATTATGTAAAATCATACTTAATTGTTTGCTTTCCAAAAGGCTAATTTATTTAGTTCAAAGAGAGGCACATACACAAACTCCTATCATAAATACAACCATAGCTAACACTTTAAATTTCTGATAAAATCCGCTAGTAATTAGGAAGGTATCACGTACTCATGGCCTAGGGATATCTGATATGGAAATGATTAGGTAATATTATGTACGCTCACTTCTCATCTACTGTTTTCTTTCTCTCTCCCTTTCTTTTTTTTCTTTTTTTTACTTTATACGGTTTAGGGTTCATCTCAGCATGAAAATAATTCTTGATGTTTCATAACCGAATAGGATTGGGCGGTTGGACCGATTTGACTATGCCTACTTGGGCTGTTACAAGTTGAATTAGCTGGTTGCAGCCGGTCAGGCCGGTGTATGGTATGACCCGGACCAGATTACAATTTTTTATTCTTTTTTTTTCAAGATCGTGCACTTATTTGATTAATTTAATATTTTAAAATCCAATAGTTTATTATTTTAAGTTATTATATTTTATTAAAAATGTTAATCTCCATCGAAAACATATATTAATTTCAAATTTTGATATAAATTAAATATATAAATAAATTTATTTTTATTTATTATTTATAATTAACATCATCCAGCATTAATACCTAATTTCACTGGTCGTACTAATGGACTTATAAAACAATCGGTTGTATAGAGATTTTTAATCTAATCTCTTTTTGTAAACTAGTATATTGTCTTTATATGATATCTTTTCATTTATACAACAAACTTGATGATCTCAATAACAACTGGATTTACCCAATAATATAAAAAATAAGAAGGTCCTGGTTCGAGTCTCGTTTGAAGCAAACATGTTTTTAGTTGAACCATGGGTTTTTTTTTAATTGTGGGTTTCCTCTTGAGGGGATTGTGGGTAGGATCTTATATTAAAAATGAATATGTGAGACTGATTAAGATAGCAACTATCATCTGAAACAGAGTCGTAAATTCGATGTTCAAAAAAATTGTGAATAAATTATGAAATAGTAATTACCGAAATGTCGTGGCCTCTATTAACGAGTGTAGCATTAGAAGGCTTATAGTTTATATTGAGCCTGTAACAGTTCTCCAACTTCTTCACCCTTCTACTTGATAAATCGATAGGAGATTGCATCGTCCCAGTGCTGCACAATGACCATTCTTCCTTTATCTCACCCCATCTCTCGGGCCCGATCGGACCACCTCTCACGTAATTGAATTCTCTTTCATCCTCTACATTTACATACATATATACATAGTAACATATTAAAGTGAATATAAACAAAGGACAAATGAATATTACATATCATCGAGATCATTTTAGTATAACTGGATTTACACTTTTGTTCTTCTGAACCTTTTGGTTTCTTTAAATGTTGATTTCATACTTACGAAATACATTAATATGAAATTGATTAAATTTTACATAATTCAAAATGCTATGTAGGACAATTTGTGAAATACGATACCTATAAGATATTGTGGAATGAGATGATCGTTTAAGTAACATGACATATTTTTATTTGCAGTAAAGCATTATTTAAATCAACGTACATTATTCATAAAAAAATTTTAATATGTATACCAGTATGATATATAATAAGAGCATTTGTGACCGTTTAAACAGTTGTAAATCAAAATTTCTAAAAAAGAGTTTCATGTATAGTATATAATCATGCTTAGGGCATTACCAACTTCTTGAGCTTGAGTTGAAGGTGGATCAGAGAAAATAAGCAAAATCAAAAGAAACCCAAGTGTCAAAATGGATTTTGATTGCATATCCTTCATGTTTCACCGATCAAGTGAGAGATTATACATGTGTGTGCAAATTATATATTCATATGTTGTGTTTGGAGAGAAAGATAAGAGAGATGATTGTGTGGTTTGTCTTGTGGTTGAATAAAGGCCTATATATACATACATAACACACACAAAAAACGTAATGTGTGTGAAATGACATTGAAGCTTCTTGTATGGTTATAGGTAGGGAGAAAAGTGAAAAGGTGATGTCACACAAACTTGTAAGATTTAAATTCTCAACTTAGAACAAGAAACCTCTCATACATATCCGAATATCGTTGGATTAAATGCTTTGGTAGTATTATTTAATATTATCATTTTACGGTATCTAAAACTTACTATATTTTAACAAATTAATTAAGTACAAATCTCTACCTCTAAATGACTAAATCTTTTTGTTTCCTCTGGTCACGGCTAATTTCTTATTATGCTAATTGCTCAAATTAAAACGTAAAATGGTGAGCTCATCAATGATGCAAGTTACAAATCAAATCATCGATATTGAAAATAACTTCAAATTAATTTTGAACGACTACTTATAAACTTTATTACAATGTTACTCAGGGCTTACTTTACGTATATAGCTAACTTCTTGATGTATATATACTCATTTAGCCTACACAGCTTATCGTGTATTCGTGGTTGACTTGGATTTCTTACTATACACATAATATGATACCGATTAAACATGTATGTATCAAAATTCTTAAGTTCATATTATTTTGAAAAAATCTTAACAAAGCACTCGTATATTTTTTTAAGAAAAAAAGTGGTTTATAAAAGATGGGAATTTTCTGTAAATAGTTTCGATCTTCTAGTACATGATATCATACTATAATGAATGTTATTGTTCTAATTTCATGAATTCACGACTGATGTTTGGGATTTATAAAAAGCGAGCATAGTACTGATTAAAATGTCTTTCTTGACTTCGATGAACTAAATGATGAGATGAGAACACATAATGGTAACTAAAGCAAGCATAATACTTACTAAAACGCCTTTCTTGAAACTCCTTACAAAACTCGTCATGATTTTTCACATTTTTCACGTGTGCAAACGCACAATGTTAAGCATTGTTATGTCATTTATCTTAGTTACCTTCATTTTGAACATGATCTTGTTCATTGGAAATCACTCACATTGTAGAACATTAACTCGATAAATAACAACTATATTAAAAATAATTACATATAATTATTTCATTTATATGTGTTCAAAGTTAGTGAAAATCCGTATTTAAGAGTCATCCCGCAACCAAGAATTCACTGTTTTTCCAACAACGACGTTGTTAACTTCTGCTACCAAGTGCTCTTTTTGCTTCGCATGAGAATCACTATAACTATAGATGTCGAGTCTTCATGGGGGAAAATATAGTAACCACACGTGATAAATAAACATAGAAACAAAGGCGTACTCATAAAGCATACAATACGTTAATGTATGTTAGATACACCTAACATGTTCTATCATGAGGAATGAAAGAAGATAAAATATGGCTAATGTAAAGTAATTTGGCATTACAGATATATCCAACAATATACCAAAATGAACTCAACAAAAGTGATATGATAGTATAAATCATCAAGTAAATAGCCAAACATCTAATTACAAACACTTATTTTCAAGAAAGTATATTTGCATTCATATGGTGGAACACGACAATCCTATCGGTTACATGTTTTTCTCAAGCCCTCATTTTTAGGCTGCTATAAATCATTGTCGTTCATATACTTTCATATAATCATATTTTGACATTGATTCTTTGTTGTGCACACCAATTCGTTTTCTAGTCAAGTAAACGGCCGGTACATACTGGTTCAGTGGTCGGATCGGATTTTTAATGGGTGTAACGAGTTGGTCGAACGATGAATTGAACTGTTGGATATAAGATTATTGTTGAGTTTTTTATATAACTATAATGTAAACATTTTATATACTTATATTGAATATATATACCTATATATGTAATATCATATATAAATAACTATAACGTCATTCGGTTTCTTAAATCCGATCCGATCAAACCTTTCAATCCAGTTCTGAAAACATTGGTGCTCACCATTGATTGTTTAACTACAACCTCTAATTATGGTTCACAATCACTATGCACAAATGGGCGTATAAAACCGAAAAAGATTTCGTAAATTTTGCAACCATCGATATTGAAAGATTCGCAAATGCTTCATTTCGGTTACTGAAAGGTCGTGAAATTTACGACATTTCGACTAGGTAGTAAAACGGGTGCAAAAGTAAATAAAACAATTTTATATTTAAATATTTGTTTACAAACAGTTGGTAAACTTGAAAAGAAGTAATATATCTAAATAAAGGTCGCATATTGATTATAAAATTAACAATCATCAACAAAAAGGATGTAAAAAGGTGGTCACAAGTCGGTTGCAGAAATGATGGTTGTAACCTGGTTGGAAAAAATGATCCCAAATTGGTCACAAAAAATAGTCGGACACAAAAAATTTAGACCTAAACCGGTCACAGTATTTGCAACATCATAATTAACTTATCAACAAAAGCCTATCACATCACAAGGTGTCAGAAATGAGACTATTCACGAAGGTTTTTTTTACTAGAATTACGGGCACAAATACCCATTAAACTCTCATAATTTTTTCCCTAATATTTTTAGCTTGTAACTTCTATTTGCCAAGTTATATAATATTAATCAATGGAGTTAAATACACATATTGTGGTATGACTTTTTTTTCACAGATTTGTGGTATGGCTATATTTCAAATTTGATCTCAGAAAACTTACATTTATGTTTTTGGTTGTTCACCCAACTATAAAATGGGTGGCCCTAAAGTTGATGAATATTAGTCTATTTTAGTGTTATATATTTTAAAATAACCATTATACCCTTTTTAAAATTAAGAATTAGAAAAATAAAAATCAATTAAATAACAAAATGATCATTTTATAAGAGTTAAATAGGGTTCACCCTAACCCTTTGTCATTTTCCCCTCATCTCTCGCCTTATCTTACTTAACCTAGGTTATGGTGGTGTGCATTTCCTAAAACACCTAGCCAGCAGTGCGTTTATTATCATGTGTGTTTTTATTGTTCAATAATAGTTGTGGGTGAACCATTTTCAAGCAACCATGGTAAAGAGATGAGTAGGAAAGCATGTATTGCTTATTTTGATTGACTCGTGGAATGTCTACAAATTCCTTGACTTACAAGAAACAAAGAGGGTATGGTGTCACATGAATAAAACATTCTTTGTATTCAACCTTGTTAAGATAAAAAAAATAACAGTATAATGATATTTGTTGATTATTTCATTACAAATACATCTCCTTAGAAAGTATATTGCGAGATTGTAAAATTGATAAAAATCACATCTATCTTTCCCCTGAAGTTGTGAGTTTTCGTCTCATTTATTCTCATACTGTACATCAACTACAATGAAATGCTAAACTAGTAACATAACAAATTAAATAATTAAGCACACACTTTACCCTCAATCAAAGCCAAACCAGCATTAAGGGTCTATTTGTTATGTGGTTATGAAATAAAGGAATGGAATGTATGAGAGAATGAAATCATGTAATGATGTAATGGATAAAATAATAAAATGAATCATTACATTCCATTGTCATGTTTGATTACCCTATTAGGAATGGAATGAATCAGTACTTTATATTGTTTATTAGCTAGAAAAAAATGAATGAAATGTAAAAGTGGTTATGGTGGCGGTGGTGGCCGAAGGTGTTGACAGCCGATGGAGGTGGTTGTGGTGTTGGTGGTGGCCAGTGGTGCAGGGTGGTCGGTGGTGGCGACCGGTGGGGGTGGCTATGGTGGTCGGTGGTGGTAGTTAGTGTTGATGGTGGTGGTGGCCGGTGGTGATTGGTGGTGGTGGTTGTGGTGGTTGGTAGTGGTGGTGGTGGATGATGGCGGTGGTCAATGGCGATGGTTAGTGGCGATGGGGGCGGGTGGCGATGGTGGCGGTGGCGATGGCTAGTGGTGGTTGATACTGGTGAGTGAGTAAGGATAAAAGAATTAATGGAATGAAAAAGAAGGGGGTAGATGAAATGGATTTTGTGTCATTAGAGGGAATGAGATTACCTGTGTAATGGATCTATTCTAGTCCTTTTGTCAACCGAACATATTATATTTCACTCACCCTCAATCATTCATTTCTTTCCGTGGATATCAAACGCCACCTAAGTGAATTAAAAACATCCTTATGTTGTGAAACCTTTAGATAAATGTTGAACCACACAACGTAGAGTGTTCGAAACCAAACAACGGGAGCACATGATGGTTTCTAATTTATACTCTATTACAAGAAAGGGTGGATTTCATATATACCCCTACAAACTTTCAAAATATCATATATACCCAAATAAAATTCAAAGTATCATATATACCCTCACAAACTTTTTAAATATCATATATATCATTAAAAATAATTCAAATATCATATATACCCAAAAAAACATTGTAATATTATATATACCCTTTGAGAACATCTTAAATATCATAGGTACCCATAGATAACTTTTCAAATATCATATATGCCCAACCCAAACTTAAAATATATAAATATCAATATAATCGTGCTAATATCATATATTCCAAACTAAAATCAAAATATCATATTTATCATTATTTTAATAATATTATTTTTTTCATTCTAATTTTGTTTATTTTTTAAGATATTAATAATAATAAAGATATAATCTTTTATTTTTATTAATACACCAAATTTTCAATTTACTACAATTATTTTATTATTAATTATTAATAACACTATTACTGTATTTATTATTTTTTATTCGTAATGGTTATGATAACAATCATAAATTTTTAGTTAAATATTATTCTTTTTAAATTTATGAAAAGCTATATTACAAACCAATACCTAGTTAATAATTATAATGAATATATTTATTACATAAATACTTATTTTTATATTAAACTATCATGTTTTATCTTGCAATTTTACTAAGTTTTCTTTATTTATTATAATTAATATTTTATTTAAGAAATGTAATAATTGTTATAGATGAATATTTAATATTTTGAATAAACTTTTGATTCCATATGGACCTTATAAATAAGTAAGTTTTTGGGAATAAATATAAAAAAGTTTTTGCATAAGTATGAAATAAGTTTTGAGAAAATAATAAGCATAAAATAATAAAAACATATTCTTAAATTTTTTAATTAAAATATGATATTTTATCTTATAAAAAAGAGCATATAAAAAATTTTGTAAATTTGTTTTGTGCATATATGATATTTGAAAAGTTTTGTAATGATATATAAAATTTTTTGAAATTTGTAGGGTTATATATGATATTTTAAGTTTGACTCTGACATATATGATATTTTAAAATTTTTTAACGGTATATATGATATTTATAAAATTTTCTAGGGTATATATATAATATTTTAAATTTTCTTTAGGTATATATGATATTTTAAAAGTTTATAAAAGTATATATGAAATTGTCCTTACAAAGAAACACAAGGAGATTCATTAAAGGATTAAAATCGAACTTTTACATAGTTTGGTAAGTCACCCTCAACACGTATCATTTTCACTATGTTGCTTTGATTTACTATATTATTAATAGTCGATATCCAAATGGGATTCGTTAGGCATGAATGTGGCACGGGGACCATTCATATTGAATGGGGTCAAGTGGTCAACCGACACCTACAAAAAATATACTTTTATAGCTATGTATGTGTTATAATCCAACGGCACCAAATAAATTTTGACGACCTCATGAAAATAAAAATTATTACCAACGAAACTCAAATAATAATTTAGAATTTCACAAAGTTACAAATATAAACCAATAAGTTAAAGAAAAGTTTAATATAAATCTATTATAAATTAACTAATAAGTAGACGATTACTCTTATATCTTAATTCTTATAAATTATACACTCAAACTAAACTAACTAATTTTAAACAATTTAAGTGGCCAGTACCCTTACACAAAGCCCAATTCTTCAAACCCAGTTCTATTAATATATACCCAAATATCTATTAACCCAAATTATACATAAAGAAGTATTTACATCTTTTCTCAGATGTTTTGTAACACACGGGTTTACTAATGTTAGTATTATATAGATAACAATCAACAACTAATTAATTTTATTTTTTCAACCCGTTATATAATACATTTAATTTTATTTATGTTTTTGTGTTATTTTAATAATTAATTCTTCACCTCCCGTGTAATACACGGGTAACTAAAGCTAGTATTTTCTAAACACCAATAAAAAAAGGTTATAATTAACAGAGTACGTGTTAGTCATCGATGAGAAAAATAGTCAACTTCCACATGGGCAACTACGATCGTCATCATGTTTGTGAAATTTAACGATATGAGGTTCACATTTTGTGCATTCACAATCTAACAAAGAAGTTATTCAATAAAAAACTCGGTGCGTGTTTATTAAGTTACTAGAATAACAAAAAGTATGAAACAACGTACACTTGTTACTTGTTTCATTTCACTTTTAAAGTAAGCTAGAAAACATATATAACTTTTAGAGATACTAAAGATACATAGATATCATATGTTACATAACATTGGAGTATATATAGTCATTCATATTTACTGTCTCGACCTTGAGGATGGACCATAGAAATAAACGCCTCGTTGATTGTGTGGTTGTACCGGTCTTGCATTATTTGCTGCATACTGCAACATAAACATCGATTAGCATAATCTAACACAAAAGACAGTGATAAAAACTCGGTATAGATCAATTGATTTCAACAAATACTTACATCATGTACGGCCTCTCGAAGTAACTTAACTTGATCTTTAGAAACTGTTCTTATCTGTATAAACATATATAAAATCCTTAGTCTATATATATAAATGAACATTTAATTTTCGATATATGTTACAAATATATTGGTTAAATGTTACCTTTTTACTGATTGTCCAAACAACATTTTCGGTGCAAGGTGGGACTGTAAGTGAACCTATGTATCGATAATACCTCCTACTGCTCATTTTAATTTCTTTAGGATTTATAATCCCACTGAGTCCATGCATACCCTTTTGATCTATCATAGACGATATGTTCACAGCCAACTGCAAATCAAAAAGTTAAAGTGTAAAGAAATATTAAACCTGTATTTAAACAAGATTATTGCTATTTGTTTTGTAGTAAACATATATGATATTATATGGAGCAATGTTTCACCAAATAGCAACTGAATTTAATTCTTTAGCGTTTTACCAAAGTCGCTCACATTTTTTTTCTAACTATAAAAATCACTTGCATGTTAATGTTGTTTATTGTTGTTATATATTTCTATAAATGTTAAAGTGTTTAGAAATTAAGTGACTTAAATGAAACATATATGAAGCTTAGTTCTTATTTTGGTAATTTCTTTTTAAGTTTAAATAATTTTTAACATAAAAGTGACTTAAATGAGATAAAACTTTGTTGCTATTGAGCATTATTTTTTTAAAGTTTAACATGAATTAATAGATAATTGTAAAGTAAATTTATTTTAAATAACAATTAAGTTTTATGATTGTTTCATTTGTGCCATTTAAAAAAATCTATAAATACTAATCATATTTTATGTATGTTAACAATTCTAAAAGAAATTATACTGTGAAACAATAATGAAATCTTAATGGTTTATAATGAATGATTTTATTTAGAAAAATACTAAAACTTGTGTATCATATTATAAGTTTACTGTTTACACAAAAATATGTGCAAAGACATTTTATATATTTGGAGCGGAGTTGAGGTTGTATAATAACTTGGAATTAATGATATTAGAAAGAATTTGGTGGTTAAAATATGAAAAGAAAAGGTTGAGGGTAGTAATAACTAATATGTTACCTTAGAAATAAAATGATTAGGTGTGCCAATATTGTAAAGAACAGCAATGACAGCTATTTTGTTGTCTTTGCTGAGGTGGACCATATGTAGCTCCATGTCATACCTGCTCATGTATTCATGTGGTTGTGAGTTAGCTCAAAAATTAAACCTACTTTTTTGGAATATATCTTTAGTGACAAAGACAAATTTGTCACAAATATTTTACTATCTATAATGTATAAGTATCAAAAGCGATGTTAACCTTCTGCCATTGATGGTATGCTCTGAAGGCGAGTGCCAATGTGCTTGTTTCAAAGCGTACTCGGTGTCGTTGATAATAATCGATCCCGCATCTCCTTCCCATTGAAGCTGCAATATTAATGAAATTGATCAGATGTCTACACTATTAATTGTATGTTCTATAATTGAAACATGTCGCAACCAAAAAACATATGACATAAACAACTGTTACATTCGGATACTCATAGTAACCAAAACGTCTATGTTTCCAAAAAGAATATTAATTTATTGGTAAGTGATGTATTCTTTAATTAAAAAGTTGTAGGTTATAGTCGTGTAAGGTATAAATTTAATGATTTTATTTTATAAAATCTGAATGTTGATGTTAAAAAGACTAAAAGGCATGTTCATTAATAGTTATTAAAAGAAAAGAAAAAGTTTTTATTGTGTGTGATTAAAGTTTAATGCCACCATGAATCACGCGTAGCACACTAGCGTCAAATTAAATAATTGACAACTGTGAGAGGTAGACCATAATTTTGTGATTGTTTTGCGACCGAATCAGTTTTCGTCACTAACTTTACGACTATCATTCGGTCGTAAAGCGGTCGGAAATTTACAAACATTTTTTCAGTTGTAAATTTAGATTATAAATGTTTAGTTTTCTAGTAAAACTGTTGTAAAATATTATGGTAAAGCTGTAAATCTGAGTTATGATTTGCAGGAAAAGTGGAAGCTATAAATAATTTGGCTGAGGCTTACAATAATCTAGTTTACTTATTTTATACACGTTATATCATGTTTATGTGTGTATGAAATAATTATGAAATAGTAATTACCATAATGTCATGTCCTCTGTTAAGCATTGTAGCATTACAAGCCTTATAGTTTCTGTACAGCTTCTTAGAGCTCACCACCATCTCCACCCTTCGACTCGACATATCGATGGGCGACTGCATCTTCCCGTTGCTGCACGTCGACCATTCCTTCTTTATCGCGCCCCATTTCTCCGGTCCCATATTCCCGCCTCTCGCGTAATCAAATTCCCTTTCATCCTCTACATTACACATACACACAATAAACATCAAAGTTTAATTAAGAGCAAACATATGTAACTACTAGATTTAATTAAGAACAATATTAGATATCAGTTCAGAGAAAACACAGTGCACGAGGCTCCTGCAAGCGAGTGAATAATAATAATAATAATTTGTGCATTACCAACTTCTTGAGCTTGAGTTGATGTTGGATGAGAGAAGATAACAATAAACAAAAGAAGCCCAAATGTCAAAATAGAGTTTGATGTCATATTCTTCATATTTCACAACACAAAGAGAGATATAGAGAGAGTTGATATGTTGTGTTTGAGGGAGATATAAGGACTATATATATACACATATATTACACACACTAGGAGCACCTTGTGTGTGTGAAAATTGAAATAAAGAAGAAGCTTCTTGTGTGGTTCTTACAGATAAGAGGAAAAAGGGTGATATTAAAAAGGTAAAGTGAAAGAATGAAATTGAATAAACAAGTGAATCCGACACAATATTTGGTGTGTGTGTTTTTTTACGAAAAGAAAAACGTGTCATCGTGTCGGCCATATTTTGATGGTCAAAAGTTGCATCCAATATGCGTGGAACAAAACTATAAAAGTATTGAAAAGAGATCTTTGGTTTTATAAAATAATCTTGATGTTATAATTATTTTATACATCTATGACCATCGCCTCGACGAAGACCGTCAAGAGCCTTGACTGATGTGGAAGAGAAAGGAGGCGAGAAATTCAAGATGTGCAACTGAAATAAAAAAAATAAAAAATGTTACATTGCGAGGAAAGAGGGTTAAAATCTGTCATCACGGGTAGGGTCAGATCACCGGTTAAGATCATAACATGTAGGAGAGATGCTCCGCCTATAAAGTTCAATTGCGACATTTTTACCACAGAAAAGGCCATCGCAAATGTCCGTTTTCTAGTAGTGTAAATCATGCGAGAACGCATTAATACGCTCAAGATTATTAACTACAAAAGAGTATTATTATTAAAATACAACATTGTGATATGAACTTATATGTGTTTTAATTTATAAGAGTCAATTTACATGTTTACATAAAATTTTAAATTTTCATATTTGTAATGATAAAAACTTAGACATATGTAATAATGATTAGTTAGTATTATGTGTATAGATAATATTAATTTTGATTGTTTCTCGTGAATATCAGAGTTGTTATGAGTTCTCAAAATTAGTTAAATTGATTAATTAATATTCATGTTTTCGGAAGAGTTTATATATGACATAAACCTCCATAAAAGACCACCCACAAAACCTCCACTTCTCCAGTCATATAATCATTTTGTTAGAATTTCTTAAACATGCACTTTGTAACAAGTTTATGGACTTTAATATACTAAAATTTAAATAAATGGTTTTTTAAAAGTATATTGTTTCTTTTGGTATTAATTAAAAATTTCTTGATGTAACTTACAAAGTAGCAAATCGACCAAAAAAAATAAACCTTAGGCATTGCCGAACAAGAAGAACACTATTGAATGGTTCCAGAAACTTGTAAATTAAAGACCAATACAGTAGTCAACGTTTCAAAATATAATTTTTGCCTTTAAAAACAGATCGATAATTTCAACTTTGAAATAAATTGCATGTGCAATGATTTTAGAAATGTCACATTCGAACAAATTATGAGTATTCGAGCATTGTCAATTGTCAACGTTTCAAAAAGTGTCGCTGGAAAATTAATATTCCAAGAACACATTATAGTATCTAACATTTGTAGATTAGAAATTGAATAATGAAACATTGCCATTTTAAAATCTGAGTTTCTCATTTTTTTTGTTAGTTACAGTTACATTGAATTCAAAACTAAGAGTTCAATTAGCTAAAAAGGAAAGTGAAGTTACATCTATAATCTATAACATATAATAAAAAAAGATTTTTTTATGATACGTGTCATCATTATAACATATTAAAGAAATTATTTTATCACCTCTCTCTCATAATAAATATGAAAATTATAAAAACAATCAATTTGACTTTCTTTTTTTACTAAAATATATTAAAACAAATATATTTATATTTGTGTTTATTGTCTCTCTCATATTAAATGATAATTATCGTAAATAAGTAAACTAAAATATTAAACATCTAAAATATAAATATTAGTATTTTAATAACTTTTTAATACATACTAAATTATATGATTTTAGACATATTTTATCTTTAAATATAGAGTAATAATTTCTAATTTTATTATCTATTATAACTTTTAAATACTCATTATATTTTTATTTTACCAATAGATAATAACATCTAGAAAATAAATATTATTAAACTAATGACTTTGATATATTTTATTTATTCCACCCATGTGATACATGGGCTCTAACCTAGTTACTAGTATGTAGTAGAATATGACTAACAAAAAATCATTAAGAGACAATGACGAATCAAAAAAAAAATTAAAGAAAAATTATAACATGTCAATATAAAATGAATCTGACGGGATCACATGCATGTTAGGTTATACTGATAATTAAGCATTCATTAGAATTCAAGTATTAGTGTTGATTTGTCCAATAATTTACTCTTTTTAACACGGTTTCTTCTTGTAGATATTTGATAGAAAATAAAATATAAAAAAACATCGAATGCATTATGTACGTTTTGTGCTATATAAAAATTTCTAGAAATAAACACCTAACACACTAACAAACAAAGAGAAAATAGACCCCTCGATGCCGTGTGATGCTTGGAAAAAAAAAATGTTTCTTTTTAGTGTCTCTGTTGCAACAGCTTGCATCTCGATCTATATTGCCTCTTGATGCCTTCAATTTGTTTTATGGTCCCCTTAATGCCTTATGTTTTTAAAATCAATAAAACATTAGGCTACTTAAAAGATGGAATTCTTATCGGGTCTCTGGAGTCCCTGCCTCAAGCTGGATTCGCTAAAGCCTACGGTTGTGGTCTACAACAGATCAGAGACGAATCAACGACAAATCATCAAGTTAAAATTCAAGTTTGGAAGAGTTGTATCACTTTAAGGTGAATAATTTTTATATACATCATCATATACTAAATAATATACTAAAACTCAGTCATTTTTTGTCTTTAAACTACGTTATATATATATATATATATATATATATATATATACATATATATATATATGTATATATATATATATGTATATATATATATATATGTATATATATACATATATATATATATATATGTATATATATATATATATATATATATATATATATATATAAAATATGTGTGTGTGTGTTAAACAACAACACCTAAATTATCTAAGATAAAATATACAACACCTAGATAATCCAAAATAATCCCGGTCCGACCGGTCCGACCACCAAACCAGTAAGGCGTCCGGTTCGACGTCCGATCCGGTTCTGAAAACATTGCTAAAAATATTCAGTTAAATGATTATTACGAAAATAAATTTTTAACAGCTTTATTGTCCACCCATATTATGAACCAAATTTGTGACGAGTTTTAATCCATCAATGCTGACTTAACAAAGTTAGACGTCTCCATATACTTTTGATGTTTTGTTCACTTTATTAGTAGATATCAACTCCCAAAAGCAAATCGTCATATAATAAATTATGATTGTGATGTTTATCTCTAGATTAATTTGATTAGTGGAGATAGATATTTTTGTAAATACCTTGGTTATTTGTACACTTATTTTCATTTGGGTTATTAGGATATTTTTATCCCTTCATCTCATTCATCCTTTTTATATACGTGTATATATTAAAGAGAGATAAAGAAGATGGAGTGTTTTAATACCAATGAGTGTATTTATAACACGTTTTTTTTTAAAAAAATATTTTTTATTGTTTGTCCCTATATTGGCTATATTATGTATATATATACATATAAGGGTTAAATTGAAAAAATTGACTCTTCATGCTAAGTGCGTAAAGCATGTGATTAATCATAAATTTTTAATGGTTAAGTTTAAGATAATAATAAAATCAAATTTTAAATGAATCTTGTCCCGTCAAATTTTGAGAACTAAAATAAACTTTCTATTTTACAAATTATTTCTCACACGCATAATTTTTCATATAAACTAAATGGTTAGAAAAACTAACCATTTTCAAATTTAAATTACATGAATAAAAGTGGATTATCTAGATTTTAGTTCCTATTTCCAATCTACAGATATAAAAAATATCTATTTACTATCTTAAATAGTTCAAGGATAGTGTTGATACATCATTAATATTTATAATGGTTATTGGATTTTAATAATTTTAAATTTTATTTATTGATCAGGATTAATTATAACTCAGAAAATATTTTAGATATTCTTTACTATGACTTTATTTTTTCAAACGATCTAGTTTTTTTCTTGGTTAAATGAGGCCAACTTTGAGTCATTTTTCAACTTCGCCACCACCCAACCTCCATTAGGTCTGTTTTTCGGTGTCTAGCCTACATCGTCACCTAAAATCTACCTCCAACGAATCAAGGGTTCTATTCCAAAGGTGGAGATTGACGGTTTTCAAGATCTAGAAGTTTTAGATTGACGTACCTTATGGTTGATCTCAACTTTAGATTAATGTTTTGGCCATATAAGTAGTTCACGCCATCAAAAAACTAACGGTGTTAACTCTCAGTTGGTAAGGGATATTTGGAGGAAATAAACTCATAGTTAGGAGTGTCTGTAAACATATCCTGAGTTGATATTAATCTCGGCCAATAAATAAAAGTTGAGTTATTAAAATCCAATAACTCTATTTAATATGACTTTTTCTACGTCTTGATGCATTGTGATTATAATGGTGCGTCTAAGTAACAAGAGTGCATCTAAACCAATTACGACGGCTTGTGTACCACTACAACAATACGCCTAAACCACTTACAACGATGTGTCTGGACAATTACATGACGGTGTGTTTAACTACTACAATGGCGCGTTTGAACTTTGAAAACCACTTATATTTAACAAACGGTTATACTTCCACCCTAAATACACATGTAGCATCATTAATCCTTTGTACACTTTGCATGCATTTTCCACTTACTATATATTCATAAACTAAAACTAAAAGGTGATTTTATATATTTTTCCAGAAAATAAGGAGTAGAACTTAAAAGGCAAGAAAAACGCCCATTAAAACATGTAACAATTTTTGAAGAGAAAGAGACCAAATGAGACGTGAAATTAGAATCATTTTTTTTTCATCACACACCAACTAATTCTATTTTTAAACTTACAATTTCTGGTCATCATAGGATTTAAACATGTAACAACATAAGAAAAAACATTTTTACAACACACATTAATACTGCTAAATCACAAAACATAATTTGATGGTGTATATTAAGATGCTTACAAACCACCCATAATAACAGAGAATATGAAGATCTTTTAACATTAAATATTATCAAACATCATTTGTCAATTCACTTCAAAATCTTCAAAACATTCCTTCAATATCATGCCTTGCGTCAATGTGCATTATATCAATTTATGTAAAACATTTTTTTCAATCCAAATTTTATTGATTATGATTTCTAGTCAACTTTCAATCCAAATTAACTTTATCAATTTGTGTAAATCATTTGTTTTTTCAATCCAAAATTTATTGATGCATGTTTTTGTCAAATTTCCCTTTTAGCCATTATAATTATTTAATCCACATGTTGGACCAGCTGCCCTATTAAATATGGACTCGTATCCTTATCGGGTTGGTTGCAGGATCGATGGATAATAAGATGTAAATAAACCGGCCGAGAAAAAACTATAAAAATCAACATTGACATGTTGAACTGGTGAATCGTTAGATATGTCAAGTTATTGTTTTGTTAGTAAACAAAATCAGAAGAATGACTAATTATTCTATTGAGTTTAGAATAAGATTTATCGTTTACTTGTTATAGGCAAAGTAGATACACAACCATGGGGCCACGTATCAAGAAAAATAGTTACTCGTATTATTATTTTCTAATTCGTTAGGGTTATATAGTATAGTATATTTGATATTTCGATATAGATCGATTGTCTAGTGTTATTTAATATATTTAACTTATATATTTTTGAATGAATAAAATGCTTGTTTTAAGTGTTTAAAAGAGTTGTTCTAAACTTACGTCTTCCTTTGTAATTCCTTGTTACAACTCTTTCTGTATAAGTTATCACATCAATAAACTTCTTTCTCTTTTCGCATTGAAAGACAATATTAATTTTTAGATTTACATTTGCATAAAGAAAGTTTACTAATAGGGATGACGATGGGAAGTGTTTTTCAACATTTGCATAAAGAAAGTTCATTAATAAGGATGACGATGAGAAGTGTTTGGGAGTCGCATTTTTAATGTAAAGTCGTATGCCATACCCGGCCTAATATTTGTCGGGTATGGGGCATATTCACATGTTCAAGTATATCTGTTAGATATATTGTTAAAAATCTCAGTTACGATATAAATTTTCTTTTCTTACCATTAAACTTCTATTTTTTTACATCTGCAATAAATGAAAATATATATAATAATTGCATTAATTGCATCCTCACGGCAAGATGTTTGAAGTATCTAAAAATGTAACTTTTGTAATGATAAAATATCAAATTAAGGTCATATTCCCTATTACTTTTCAAATGGATCTATTAGTTTTATTGTTATATATTCCGTATAGTAATTTGCTAGTCGGGTTACAATAAAACACCATCTTTCTAGGAAAAAAAATCAAATTTAATACATATTCAAAAGATTTTTTTTTCAAATAATCAACCTAATATAGAATAATGCATTATTACACAATTTCAAAAAAAAATTAATTGAATTTTATCGAGTTTGTTGTTCGCCTCTCTAGGTGGAAAGATTTTGAAATCCCACAACAAAGAGAATTTGAGGTGAAACATTCCCTTGAGTTTACATTTCATTAACTATTCAAACATAATTTACTTGAAAATTATACTAGTTTCTCAATTCAATTTCATTCCTTCCAACAAACGCTCCCTTAGGGAATTGGGCCGGGTATACCTATACCACAGACGTCCCATACCCATGAAATTTTTTAGATAGATTTTATATTCGGTCTCATACCAAATATCCCGTTCTGAAAGTTTTAGACTCAGGTTTATCCGTAACGTTCGGGTTAGTTTGCCGTCCCTATGCACTAAAAATTAAAAAGGAAAGCTACTACCCTTACGAATATGTGATGGTCGTAACTCGTAAATGATCACCCCTATCCTAGTGGAAAGTCAAATGTATCAATAGGGCTATCAGCAGCCCACTTGAAAAGTCAATGAAAATCCTCACATAAAACAAAATCAGAATTTATTAAATGCACTATATTTTGATTTACAATTGTCAACCAATTGTTTCAACTTTAAGAGTTTTAATTCACATGAGTCTGTTGTTTTCTAAAAATTTGTAAACCTTCGATGGATGTGTGAGTTGGTAATTATTTTTTACCAACTAACAACAGTCGAATAGTAACTCATTCAATCGAACTTTATCACATGTTCTACAACTAATATATGTTCTTTTTAGGATCAATATATAACAGAATGAAATCGCTTGAGCTGGTTTGACGGTTGGATTTTTAGAGGTGGGGTCGGAGGTTAAAACCGGGTTGCATGTTCATCATATAAGAGCATTCGTAGTAGGTTCTCTATGTTTTTATAAGTGTGTTTACTGTATTATATGAAATGGTTGTGATTGATTGTGAGCGGAGAAGAAAAAAAAAATATTATTTATTTGTAAATTTTGAGTGGCACTATTCATCCCTACAAATCTTTTACTACTTTTTGAAAGTGGTTGTGAGTGTGAAGGATAAAAAAAATATTGAAACATATAAAAATATATTATTTAATTAAAAATAGTATTTTTCAATATAAAGTATAAAGATGAAATGAGAATTTGATGTGACTACCATGGTTTTGAAAACCGGACCGGCCGGTTGGACCGTGAACCGGACTCAAATCCAGTCTGGTTCAGTGCTTAAAACAGTTTTAACGTTGGACCAGTGGTCAGACCGGTTGAACCGGTCGAACCAGCGGTCGGATCGTGAACCGGACCAGTTGAACTGGTTTTTTTATATAATTTTTTTATTTTTTTGTAATTTTTACATATAATTATAAAAAATAACTTTTTATCCGGTTTTTATATACAGTCAGACCGGTAAGACGTTCGGTTCACTGTCGGTCCGGTTTTAAAAACATTGGTGAATACTCTCCAAGTCTCCATAGTATTGTGGGTCAAATACTCAAACTCTTACGAACTTGGGCTTTTATTTATGTATGTTGTGGATTTTATGGGTCTATAGATAAGCCCATTTGAAAAAAGAAGGTTTGGACTTTGAAGGTGATATACTGATGTTTATAACTTTATTTAGCATAAACTGTTAGAAATATTCAAATACTCTTAAACCAATTCATTATGCACGAATTATAAGTTGTAACATATAGTGGTTTTTGGTATTATGGTTTTTGGTTAAGTTGTTTAAAAACCATAGAATAAGTACCATAAATAATTGAAATTTTAATAGTATATTGTGTGCATTAATGATTACACTACATGATATAGATTTAACACGATGATATTTTCATAAATAATCAAATCATTAGTGCAATGCTTGCATTGGGGTTATGTTATATTGTTTACTGAAGGTAGTTTAGTATATACATTGATAATCAGGCCACGTATACATTAATAGTATAGTATATGTTATTACACTACATATGCATTCTTAGTATATGTATGTATGGGATATTGATGATACCTTTAGTCTTCATACTCAATAAGCTTTCCTAGTGTAGTGCATATACCGGTAATTATGATACGTATGTTATTGATTAGTGTACCGTTTGTAATTACATTAAATGTACTTTTACTAGTATTTTAGGATATACGTTAGTGATTACATTGCATATACATTATTAGTTCCGGTTCAAATTGTACTCCGATGATTTTGATCTACTCTTTTGTAAATAGGTTTAGACCCGTGATAAACATAAGTCGATCTGCAAATTCCCTTTAGATATAATTGTTCTCATCCGATTTTGGTTTTCATCTTATTCACACATATATATACACTATCAATTGATCAAAATCATAAGCAAATTTTCCTCTATTGATTTTGAATTCAATAGCATTCAGATCTCGTTTCGATTTTGATTTAATCTTATTTAGACTCCGGTCGTACTAAAAACTCATTTCAATTTGATTTTAGTCGTGTGTTTGTAGCGTGAAATATGAAGATGATATAATTCCTAGGTTAGAACAAGAAAACTTGATTGTACGACAACACACAATCCTGCTTTTGATAATAATCTCATCACATGAAAAACTGATCTTAAACTTCAGATATTCTCATTTAAACCCCACCATATTATATACTTATATGACTATATATTATGAAATCTAGTTATTGATTTCATTAAATAAATGCAGATTAATTTTATGATAAATTATAGTTACCAGGAAATTATACATTGTTTGTTATAAAAGTACAATTATGTAATGAACTTTTGCACATATGTAAAAGGGTTAGAACTCGAGTACCAAAAGGCTTATAGTTTGGAGCCAAAGTCTGCATCATTGACCTACCAGCTAACCATAAACGCTGGTGTATGCGGTCAAAGTTTTGTTTTTGTGTCTAAGAGATGGGTGCAATGAACCCGTTGTTCGAACATATTGCACCCATGGTTGACACATGCAACATGTTTGGCCTAACAAAATTTATTGTTAGTCTGAAAATGTTAAAAACAAACACATGCCCATTTCACTTAAGTTCATCAGCACCAAATGTACAATTTCAAGAAATGAATTCAACACACAAAACTTGACACTATTTATTCAGGTAGGAAGCAAGAACAAATCAAAAGATTGTAACTGAAAATGTTTATATTCATATGCTATCTGGAATTAGTTTTTTACCTAATAAGTAATAATACAGAAAATTAAAAAACAAAAACAACACAACGGTGTAAAAAATCTCTCACCTTGTACTGTTAGCAGCAGCAGCAGCAGCAGCATCGGCTATTTTCTGCCATGTCAGCTCACGCTGCTTGTCCACCTCGCTGGCGTGGGCCTGTTTCTCAGCATATTGCTTCTGGCACTCCTCAAACAATTTTGCATCCATTTCTTGAAACATTTTACGGACATTAACAGTTAACCCATGCACTGCTTGGTTCCAGTGAGATTGAATGTTGTTCTCAAGTGCTTCAAAGACTAATGGTAAAATTACATTGCGGTTTTGAGCAATTAGGCTTACAATATGCTCGTTGTTCCACAAGAAAAGAGCTCGTTCTGCTGTCTGAAAATAGAATTCGACCAAAGATGCATGTTATAGCACAAGAAAAAAGAATACCTGGTACTTGATAATGATAGTTGGTTTAATAACACTTTTATATGTTCATATCTTCCTTCAATGTTGTTACTTTTAGTAAAAAAGAAGGTCATTTAATCTGAAGTTCTACTACATAAGTAAAATAACCATACAAAAATACTGTGAATTACTTTATCTGCTTTGTCAAACCCCATGCGAGTTCCCCGCTTCTATTCAATGCAACTTTCAATGCATGTCTAGAAGCATTCTAGTTGTAGAGTACTTACACCCTCAACAAAAGGTATTATATATCGCTTTCAATAACTAATAAAATAAAAAGGTGGTTCAGATTGAATATAACAAACTATCAATAACATGAAGGCAATTATTAGCAAGATCCTAAATTTTCCAACAAAAGATTACACATAAAATCAGGCACTGGATGACAAAGTTTTAGTAATGAGGTTTTAGCTATAAGCCTACTAATATGAAGTATGAAACTATGAACCATTTTTATCCTGTGAAATTACAATGTTTCTTTTTCTGGCAAATTAGAAGTCAAACTTGCTATTTTTCTATTATTATTTTACTATTATCATCACAAGACGTCAAGATATAAGTGTTATAGCTTTTGTTCCACAAGATCCCCATGTTTGGACATTATGTCATGGCACTTTGGATGTCAGGCTAATTGCCAAATATTTTCATTAGACCATGACCATGTATATATATAGCACACGCACGCGCCCAATGAATCATTAAAAGGACAAAGATACATATCCACCTAAAATAGTGAAGATAATTAAAAGGGGACCTTATATGTACATTAACAACATATGAAGAAGCATCAAAAGGACAAAGATACATGTTATCCATTAAATCAACATCAAAAACAAATTAAGCATCAAAGTTAAATTAACCACATCCTATAGAGAAAATCATCAAAGAGGAGATCAGGAAAAGAAGGAAGAGCAATGATGAAAAGATAGGAGACCACATGACTTGAAGTGAATACAAATGTTGGCTAATCAATCTTTTTATCTTTGTTTTACTTGAAATGATAAATAACTAATTAGGATTTGATAAAAACTAAAAGGGTACACCACACAATACTTTCATAAATCTTGAGCTATACTTCACCAAAGATCTTCATAATACCCCAATATGCCAATTATGCTATTTTCTTGGTTAAATAAAGCAATTATGCTATTTCTAGTTTCTTAGCTATGGTATTTTGTACAGAATGATTCCATGATTACTACAGACATGCTTGGTTTCATTATTGAACTGAGGTTGAATTTAGTATCATTGGGAGAGACAAATGCTTTTAGAAAGTAGACCGATTATGTATTCATTTTTGTTTCCTTTCAATTTCATTTAAAACATCATTCGCGCCAAAATATTTCATGCCCTAAAAGCAAAGTCATGACAACCAAAAACATGCAACACCTAGCACCAAAAAAGGTAAACCCCACTCTAATCTAACAATCCTAACAAACTATAGACGTCATATTGGCCATTCAACATATCCGAGATTCGTAAATTAACTAAAGCGCTTCCAAGCATGTATGAAGAAAGACAACCATTCAATTAACATTTTAATGAAATAACAAACATAAACCTTTCAAAATTATAGAAAAAGAAAGATAATGGATATCTCAAACCTGAAAATGAGGGCTATTGAGGCACCTAGCTATTTGTCTGAAAAGAGGAACCATGCACCGTTGGAATTCCGTGGCTTGTGTCGCTTCCAATACTTCTTCAAGTTCCCCAAGAAAAAGAGTCTCCTTGTTACAATTAGTAATCGGCCAATATTTAAGCAAACCCATTATAACAGTATCTGCCAACTTATTATCCTTTTCTACAAACTGAGTGATACAATAAGAAAGCTGCTGATGATACATAGCAATCGATTTAGGCTTGTGAAGCGGTATAAGTGCCCTAACAAGAAACAGCTTGTGCTCCTCTTTCATCGGTAATGCAAAACCGTTAATTATACTTCCAAGTATTTCCAACAACTCACCAATACCGTTATGTCTTTGAGTTTCATAGATAAACCTATAAAATATATTATTGATAGCTTTCCTAATAAACGGGCGGTGTACCATAAACTTCCCGTATATTCTGTGCAAAATAGTTTTCAAATATTCACGTTCACGTGGATCCTCAGAATCAAACATTTCCAGTAACTTCAAAACGAACGAATGGTTAATATAACGTTTTGCAACCTTTGCATCAGTGTCTGATGACACCACATACCTCAAAAGAAGCTCGTAAACAAGCTGTAAATGTGGCCATGATGGATCAAGATAAGGCTCCTCCTCATCTGCTTCAACGTTTTCCGACCCAGTGTGTTCATGAGAGCTAGGTGGCAAACACCTGAAAACATTGACCGAAATCATTCTAACCAACTCCTCCTGATTACTCTCGGTAATCTTCCCAGACCCCGATTGCACATAATCCACAAGCTCAACAAGATTCAGCCTTTTTATCTCCTTCTCCCTAACCATCTTCAACGTATCCGAAAAATCAAACTGAAAACAGCAAACCTGACACTTCCTAAGAAACAAATGCTGTCGTTCCGACACCGGAACATCCCTAAACATCGGCAGAGCTTCAACAGCCCCTGCAGCTCCACCAGACACCGGCTGCTGCTGCTGTGGCCCCAAATTATTAGGGCTAACAGCACCACCACCACGAGAAGCTTGATTAACAACAACATTCGAAGTGGAAACAGATTCAGAGTTCCGATTTCCACTAGGACCATAACCATAACCATCAGCATCAGATTTCGATGACTTCCGTTGCCCACGTTTCATAATTTTGTTCAACATATTCCAATCGTATGACTAATTGACTATATAACTACAATCCGCCCAAATCAATCGATTAAACCTACTAATCCTAACGATATCTCAATATCCACAAACAATAATCAGTCAATCAAGAGATTGTGCTAAAACAAAACCCTAAATCAGTCGTTTAGCAATTAGAAATCAACAGAAGTGAAAATACGAACTCTTGATGATGAATCGGAGATGAAATGCGTACGGTGGCGAACGGTGGTCCGGTGGGGGGATCCGGCGACCGGCGGAGATGACTGGTGGCGATCAATTTAAAGAATGAGAGAGAAAGATAGAGTGAAGGGGTGAGTGAGTGAAAGCAAATCTGATAATATTATTAATAATAATAATATTAATATTAATAATAATAATAATATTAATATTAATAATATTATTATTATTAATATTATTATTGAAAGATTGGGGGAGATTGAAACTTGAGAGTGACAAGTAGATTTTCCAACATTAATCTATAAAATTTGCTTATCATATTTAATCATTTCATAACCACTTTAGGCTTTAACTACTTTTTATGTCACATAGGAGTTTCCTTTATTGTAATAAAACACATAAAATAAAAATCATCTAATCATTTTATATTAGTTTATCGTCGTAGATATTTTAAGAGTTATAAATTAACTAATTTTTAAGAGAATTTTTAAGAGAATAAAAGAATAGAGTAGGTCCTCGACAAAATTTTTGTGTAAAGATATAAAAAAGAAAAATTAATTAGGTTGTCTATTCTTGAACATTTGTGTTGATATATGTATGTAACTTTTCACATGAATGTTATAATGTTGAAGTCTAAATACAAAATATGTTATGTGTCGTCATATAAAGATCTTGTTTTTCCAATAAGTTTTTACAATTAGCTTATTGTTGAAGTGTTAAGGGTTTGGAAGAGGCTAATATCTCTCCTACGACTTATCTTGGCTAACGTTTTGGAGTTACACGTATTAAGAGGTTGGAAGGCGCTAACGCCTCTCCTATGCCTTGTTCCACAAGAGAAAAGATGTTTATTTGCAACTTCTATCTTTCGGCTCTCTCTCAATCAAACATCACATCAGTTTATCTCTAGTTCTCTACATCTATTTATATTTTGTTTTCATATATACGTACCATGCACATATTTACCACACTTTTGTTTTCTACTTAAACATTTGATTCGCAAGATGTTTATAATGAATTTTATTTGTAAAGGCCTAAGGGAATGAATTTACGAATCGGAATCTGCCGTACGTTTGGTGGGGAGGATGAATTGTATTTCAAATTCCATTCTTTGTCAATCACATGTTTGGTTTTGCAAGATTTTTAAAGAAAAAGAATGTAAATAATGATAAACAACATAAGTTTTCTTTGTATCATTTTATAAGCATCTTTAATCTCTTATAATTTTATAAATGTTAATGATCAAAATCTGGAGACCAGGTATAATAACCTCATCAATGTCATTTAGAGAGCTCTAGCTATTTTCTCGGAAATTTAATATGATAATATGTCGTAAATGCAAGTAGTATCTTTTTAATGACAAACATAACCCTGTAAAATCTGTTCTTAGAATCCACATATTTCCTATTTTGTGGGACTCCTACCACACTAATTTAACGAAAATAAACATCAGGTGTCACTTGATCAAAAAGCTATCGGCTAAAATCTAGCTATATGATTACTCAGATTTGGTTTAGCAATTTTAGGGTTTGATTTTAGAACCTAACGCGACGGTGATCTTGTTTTCTAGTCTGTTTTAATACATAGGTGGTTCTTTTAATCAACAATTCTTAGATTTTAATACTAAATATCTTATATTATACACGCTACAGAACTAAACCCCAAACCTTTCAATTATAAATTAACTAACACAATATCCCCTAAGTACAATGCACGATGAATGTTAATGTTCTTTTAATACATGATAAATATTAGTGCACGAAGATTGGATCTTGTATGTAGTAACACGTGGTGGCCATTATGTTTTGGAGTTCTATGTTAATTACTCACTTAATTTATTGGGTTTCTCTTTATAAAATAATAAGCTTTGATACTTGATTTCAACTACCAAGAACAAAGGATCAGTAAAAAAAATTTCTTTTGGCTTAGTAAAAATAACAATATAATTTATATTAGTTTTAGTAAACCCATGTATTACACTGGTTGAATAAAAAAATATTAATATAATAAAATTTATTAATTATAAAATGATATTCTAATATATGAAATGACTGAAATTACGTATGATAAATAACTATAAGCAATAAAACAATTATATCAACTTTTTAAAGTTTGTTTTTAAATTTTTTTAAAAAAATATTTTATTCTAAACCAAAACATATAAAAATATCATTTTTAAAAATTTCCTTATATAACTCCCAAATTTAATTATTTTTTGTTTAAAAAAATTGACTTTTAAAAAATACCATTTTATAATATTTCGTATTTTTAAAAAAGTTATATGCTTTAGAAAAAAAATATTATTTTATAAAATTTTATTTATTTAGAAATAACATTAAGAAATAGATCTCTTTTTTAATTTATGAAATTTAAAAAAGTGTTAAATAATATTATTAGTAATTAAGGTAATTATTTGATATGAGATAGAGGCGAGAAAAAATTTGATGAGATTGATTATGATGGTGACACGCGTCATCCCATAATACATTTTTATTAAAGTAGCAAGATATGTTGATTTTATCTCTCTACATGAATCTCAACTCGAGTACAACAATTGTCAAAGAGAAAGCATATGAAATTCAATGATGATGCACTGCATTTTCGACATCAGCTCCGTTTTTTTTTTTTGAACGGCAGGATTAGTGGTACACCAAGTTAGTAATTATTCGTCAATGTCAATGATTGAACCTTGGACCTCTAAGAGAGGCAAATCCTCTCACCTCCCCCTTGACCACTAGGCCAAGAGATCATTTGAACTCCGATTTTAATTACGTAATATTTACATCATCTTCATCAAACACTAGTATTTTAGTATGCTCATGTTTGTTTTTATCCTCATTAGACTTAAACATCTAGCTTGTTTTAACTCAAATTTCTAAGTACCTTGGACCTTTTTAAGAAATTTATAATAAGAGACAAAGATACGAACGAATCATCATCACACACTATTATTTTGAGTTTTGTGGGTATTGAAGAGTAATATGTTACAACATCTTTGGTTTTCACTTACTTATTCAAACAAAACTATTATCGTATTATAAAAATTATCTTCTCATATTCATATTAACAAGTGTGGACTTAAACGTTATCAGTGTCATAATTTAAAGAATATATTTTTGGCGAATAATGTATGATAGTCATCTCTATGGGTAATTATGTGAAAATTCATTTGATTCAAGATCCCATATTTATTTTTCTTTACCTTGAAATAATATTTTACTTATGATCAATGCATACAAACCATCCATTTTATACTTTATTAGTTCTAAGATCAACTTAGATATACTATTATCATCAATATCATCATCGTACCCAAAAAATCTCATATATAGCAAAGTTATTGATGAAGTCTAGAGAGGGTGAGATGTAAGCCAATCTTACCTCCATCACCCCGGATAGAGATGTTGTTTCAAATGAGACCCCCGACTCTATAGCAATTCACACAATCAAAGAATAATATAACTAACACGGAGCATAGACACTATATAGCAAATCAACAACATCACATCATGTATCAAAACATAGCCATGACCTATATAATGACTATAGACTAACACTAAGCACATAATAAGTGATTACTAATATCATAGGCGACACGAAACATACATGGACAAGGAGTATACATTAGGTCATATGCCATCCATTTTACTACCATATTAAAAACACATATTCATGGAATCTTACAAGTTACAACATCCATACACAATATATAACAGTTAAGAAGCAGCACATAATAGAAGTAGGTGATGAAGTTATAACAAGAAAAATGCTCGCATCTGAAATCTGTCTCTTTAGACATGCCCAAACCATTTTAGTCTCCATTCTTTTATCATATCCACTATACTAGCTACTATTAACATATCTTTAAGGACATAATTTGTTATCTGGTCTAACCTTGTGTGCCCACACATCCACCTTAACATCTGCATTATGTCACCTCCATATTACACATTTGTGTCTTCTTGATAGCCCATTAGTTAGTTCCGTATAGCAAAGCCAGTCAAATCGCAACTCTAAAAAAATTTCCTTTGATATTGTTAGGAAGCTCTTATCACAAAGTATCCCTGATGTCGCCCTCCATCCATACCATCTTACCTGAACCCTGTGTGTAACATCACTATCTATCTCTCCATCTCCTCGTACATACGATCCTACATACTTAAATTTAGTCACTTGTAGTACATCTTGGCCTTGAATGGTGATTCAAATGCCTTTTTTATTTCTTGTTCCACTAAAATTGCAATACAGGTACATGGTCATTGAGAGATTGATCTTTTTGCCTTCTAATGTTGTTCGCCAGTCTTCTAACCACGCATGAAGACTTAGTTTATTTTCGTCGATTAACACAATATCATCCACAAAAAAATCCACCGGAAGGTTGTGTCATGCAAGGACTTTGACAACTCATCCAACAAAGACAAATGGATTTAACGCCAACCCTGTAAAATTTAAAATCATAACCATTTACGTAGAGAACCAAAAGTCACACCCACTAATGACACAAATCTTACATCTTGCTACAACTAGACTACATAACCTTATGTTAATATTACAATAGCTCATAACTAACGGACATTTTGCCCAGTGACACTTGAATATGTAATATATATTTTTTATTTGAAAGTTGAGATTAAAATAATGTTAAAGTGTTCATATCAACATCCACATTCATATCATCATCTCTAAACTATTAAAAAAACAAAAATAATATGAATTTACTTCTACATAAGGTTCGCTACTCACATT
This sequence comes from Flaveria ramosissima, assembly GCA_025215565.1. Lineage (NCBI taxonomy): Eukaryota > Viridiplantae > Streptophyta > Magnoliopsida > Asterales > Asteraceae > Flaveria > Flaveria ramosissima. The sequence goes on from CM046041.1 coordinate 37,761,535, forward strand.
TCCACCCTCATATATTTTCAAGAGAAACTATAATGAGCTTTATTATTTATGATCACCATCCATTCCTTGTATTTATTATTTTATATTTTCTCATATTTTATTATTTTATTTTTTTATGAGCGGTTGTTAGTTACAGAGAAAAGAAAATTAATAAAGAATAAAAAATTAAGTATTATTTAATTAAAATAATGATAAATTTAGGAAAACTCATGTGTAAGGCTTTTAGAAAATACATAAAAATTTTAAGAAATGATGATTTTTTATTAATTTTCGGAGATGAAGATCAAGATGAGAAAGCTAGTATGAATCATGAATGTTCGATGGATTCAAAAATAGAACGAGAGCTTAAAGAATAAAAATAAAGCCAATAATCCTTTGTTCTAGTGGTAAAGGAGGAGATGTGAGAATTTGCCTCTTTTAAAGATTTCCAAATCTTCGAGTTGATAAATAATTACTAACTTCGTAATACTAACAATTAATATGTTATTAAAAAAATAATAAAATTAATGATATAAAATAATCAGAACTGATTTATTGGGAAAGAGTAAAGTTAAATCTTCATCCGCCATAGCCAACGAAGGTATCATCAACATCTCACAGAAGCAATGGAAGCAACAAAAACCCAAAAGCAAATCAATCCCCATGGTAACCTCATCACTGCATCAAACGACGACAATTTAAGAGAAATCTTTCATCAAATCAGAACCACCAAATCCCCTGTATGAATCTTTACTACTTTTAATTCAATTTCATTCATCATCTTCGATGTAATTTTGCTTTTTTTGGTGTTGAATTTCTATGGTCGCAGGCGGTCATCAACTTCGGTGCATCTTGGTATGTCATCTGATCATTCTTAAACAACTGATTTTGCTTTTGTAGAGTATTTCTGTTAGATGCATCCGTACAATCTTGTTTATGTTAAAGGGATAATCTTTTTGAACTATAGGATGCAGATTGCTACTATCACAGCTTTCAATTTTCAGTATATGTGATTATAAAACCAAAGTTGAACACAAGGTGTTTGATGAAATGCCCAAATGAAAAAATGACTTTAATGGTTTGATAGAAGTAGTACATTTATCAAGTACTAAACATCTTAATGTCTGCTTTGACACCCATCAATGGTTTTATTATCAAATGTAGCATCTGATTAGGTTAACTGTTTTTATGAATCGATTTGTTGTTGTAAGCTTCCTTTTACGGTTCTGTAAAGCCACAATCAGTGGCGGATCTAGGAATTTCGTCGCAGGAAGCCTAAAGTAGTTAACAATGGCAAAAGATGTAGCGGTAAATAATCACGGGTCAAAATGGGTTGGGTCAAATAGACATCCTCAATTCATCATTTCCTCAACATAGGAACTAAGTATTCACGCCTTACGGCTTACGCATTCTACAGCAACTGTTGAATATCAAATGTTATATGTGTTGAAAAGAGCGATATTATCTTAATATTTAGAGACTGTAAAGGCGTAAATGTTTAGACTCGGTGCTCTCACTTTTTAGCAGATAAATTCAACACCGTGTTTAAGGGACCTTCACGCCCTCAACCTAACACATAGATCCGCTTCTGACCACTGTCATGTTTAATCAACCATTGTCATGTTTAAGCAAATTTTTGTATCTTTTTTTCCTTGTTTGCAGGTGTCGTGTTTGCGCGGACATCCTCCCTTCATTCAACAAGTTAAGCAGCAAGTTTCCGAAACTTTCTTTTGTGTATGCAGATATCGATGAGTGCCCTGAAACAACCCAACATATTCGGTACACACCTACTTTCCACTTCTATAGAGACGGTGAAAGGGTTGATGCCATGTTCGGTGCTGGTGAAGAGAGGCTGCATGACCGTTTGTGGTTGCACTCCTGATTACAATAGTCTTGATGTAATGTTACAATGTAAGTCACTTCTATATATGTAATCTTCATAACATAAATACTTCAAATCAAATGAATTACTTTTTGATCTTATGGTCACAATTATTTATCTCTTTTCGCTTTGATCATCTTCTGGAAATTTTAGGTAGCATCTTTCAGTCATAATGTTTTTCGACAATATGTAAATGTGTATCGGACTATCAAAAATCAGTCTTAAGGATATGAATCAAATTCAACAAAAAAGTAAATAATTTAAAGAAACAAAACAAAAGATATTAGCTTTTATATAAAACAGAAATCTTACACATTTCCAACCAAACAGAACAAATAAAAATTGTACCGAAAACACAACATTTTGACAAACTTCCGGCCTTAGAAAAACCTGAAACACTCGAGATAGATAATAGGATGGGTATTCGAGTATGGTTCTGATCCAAGACGCAACGTGTAAATGTGGAATTATATTCAAGCTTTCGGTTTGAGAATCTTGGGGGTCTCCCAGGTGAAATCGGGATCTTCACGACCAAAATGACCATAAGCGGCCGTCTTCTGATACCTGTAATTACCACCCCTTTTCAAGTCAAGATTAATCGCCATCATCCCCGGCCTGAAGTCAAAGTTCTCCTTAATCAGAGCAAGGATATCCTTATCCGGGATCTTTCCAGTTTTATACGTGTCAACAAACACAGACAGCGGTTCAGCCACACCAATAGCATAAGAAACCTGAACAATGCACCTGCGTGCAAGCCCTGAAGCCACTACACTCTTAGCCGCTTGCCTTACAATATAAGCACCACTCCTGTCCACCTTCGTCGGGTCCTTCCCAGAGAAAGCACCACCACCATGAGCTCCCCAACCACCGTATGTGTCAATGATAATCTTCCTCCCGGTGAGACCCGCGTCACCATGGGGGCCACCTATCACAAACCGTCCAGACGGGTTCAAGTGGAAAATGGTGTTTTCATCAAGATACTGAGACGGGATCACTGGTTTGATCACATGCTCTTTGAGATCAGCTGCGATCTGATCATTAGTCACAGTCTCATCATGTTGTGTGGAGATGAGAACGGTGTGAACCCGGATAGGAACCATAGCACCATTATCATTACGGTACTCAACTGTCACTTGGGTCTTGCCATCGGGCCTGAGCCACGCGCAAGTCTTGTTCTTTCGAACCTCGGTTAGCTTAGCCCCAAGCTTGGTTGCTAACACATGGGTTAGTGGCATAAGCTCAGGGGTTTCATCGGTTGCATAACCAAACATGTGACCTTGATCACCTGCACCAATTTCCTCAGGCTTCTTGCTGAGGTGGCCATGCACACCCTGAGCTATATCCGGGCTTTGTTGCTCAATGTTGACTAGAACCTTGCAGTTGTCAGCGTCGAGCCCAACTTCAGGAGACGTAAACCCAATGTTTCTGCAGGTTGTACGGACGATCTTTTCATAGTCTACATTAGCCTTTGTGGTGATCTCACCAAAGACCATAACCATATTGGTCTTTGTGCAGGTCTCACAGGCCACTTTACTTTCGGGATCTTGTTCTAGACACGCATCAAGGATGGCGTCCGAGACTTGATCACAAAGCTTGTCGGGGTGTCCTTCGTTCACCGACTCTGATGTAAATAGAAAAGTCTCCATCTCTGTGACAAATAGATACAAAAAACAAGAACCGTTAAGAAATCACGAAAATTCAGTTAAACTAGCAGGTAATTACTCACACTCCCCTACAGATGATAAAAAGACTTTAATGTGGATGTAAACTTCTATATGTAACATGTTTGTGTTCATTAATATTCGTTTACGAGTGTTCAGAATGTTAGCCAACAAACACAGAACATGTTAAATCGCTTAACGAACAAACATGAACAAGAAAACTCGTTTATAAGTGTTTGTGTTCATTCGTTCAAGTAAAGTTAAACGACCAAACAACAAGGCTTATATGTGTTCGGATGGTTCATTTACACACCTAAATCGCTTAACGAACGCAGGTAGAAGCTTATCAAATCAAACGCACACAGGTCTTATTAGTTTTCACAGATGTCAAAAGGCGTCATCGAATCATTTTCGTAAAATAATTTCAGTTCAAATCTTCATTTCCACCATAAACGCTCTAATTTAAGCCCTAATGCAGATCAACACGTCTAGAATCCATCAAAACTCAAACAATAAGACTAATTCAACATCAATGATACCAAAACTCCTCAAATGATCAAACAAAAGTTTCTCAAGGGATCCAGATCTCCTTCATAACCGTTTACACAGTAACACGAAGAACAGATCAAAGTGATCATTAATCAACGAAATTGAACAAACAGAAGCGTAAATTAGGTGATGAAATCAGTACCGTTTGTTTGATCGGGATCTTAAGAGAGATACGAGGGTGAGTATGAGATAGAGATGGGTGGTTCGAAGTGAGTGGGGGGTGTTGTGGGGAATTTATAGGTGCGGATGTGAAGAGTTGGGGCTTGTGAGGTTGTACATCGTGCAGCAAAGGTTGTACGTGTGAAGAGCCAACAACTTTTCTTTGGTTCGAGATCTCACCATTTCACCAACCCTTTTGTGGGACCCTTTCACCAACCTATTTTCACCTAGAGTCATTTCTTTGATTAGATTATTAGCTTAAACAAATTTCTAGGTTAAACGAGTCGTTTCGGGTTGACTTGGTAGATTTATGAGCTCACGCGTATGTTATAACACAATTTCAAGTATTAGAACATTCACAACCACTTTTAAAATGTTAAAAATTTTATGGGGTTTGTACCGTGATTCATCAAATATAAAGAATCACGATATCACCCCTATAAATTTTATTTCTCTTTCATTTACAATCACTCACAACCATCTCTTATAATATAGGGCACTCACTCGCATAAAAATGAGTTACGAGCTGTGAATCTCTATACCAATATATAAAAATAAAGCTGCACACGTGTCACCATTCTAGGCTATTTAATAGTTGATTTTCCCGTCTCTTTCTCCTTTTAAATAATAATACATGTAAGAAAGAAATATTTTAACTTCAAATGTCAAATAAATTTAATTGATAACTATTCATAATTAGAATTTCAAATATGTTAACTTCAAATTTTCAATGTGTAATAAATATTTTAACTTCAAATATGTTAACTTCAAATATGTTTAAGACATAATTTCGTATATTATTAAAGATGTAACAATAAATTTATTTAACCCGTGTATTACACGGGATTTTAACCTAGTGCTCTTATATGTTAAAACTTAAACTTGTTTGTTTATGTTACAAGTAAGAAAGGAACAAGTGTTTTTCTACTTTAAAAGTAACCTTTATACAAACAACATTTGTGGTTTTTTTGTTATAAAGTTGGAATCTTAGAGTAGTAAAAATTTAAAATGTAAAAGAAAAAATTGGTATTCATGTGATCTTATGAATACGTGAGCCACCTTTGGGTTCTTCAACTAGTTTTGGTTAAGTGTTGTGCTTGAGATTATGTTAAAACTGTTTGGATTCATGTAGAGTTTTCTAGTTCATGTGAGCTTCTATCCTACAACCTTACAGCTTATTGCTTGTGAGTTCCAAGTCTTGTTGAACACATTAGTATCATATTTGTTTTCACCTTTCCAAAATAGTTATATAGATGTTCCTGAGTCTATTGAAGATTCAAGTAATAACCATTCATATTTATGCAATACGTATTATTACAAACCACACGGACACCATGGGTGGATGCAACTTAATGGGGACTTGACCATGTACTATTTTTATATAACTTATCTGCACTATCAAAAATAAAATTACTCTTATAAAAATCAAAGGAAACCCATCTCAAAGCAGTTTTTTTTTGTTTCTTTTTTTTTTTGTAAACCAACCATTTTTAAGTTTAACTTGTCTGCATGAAAAGGGTAACTTTCGTTACCCCACCTTCCTGCTTTTAGCGACGACTCCTTCCCACCCCTTCGAACGTAAATGACTTTAAGACATACTTGGATTATGATTTATATGGACAGAAAACGTAAAATGTTCTTGTTATCGATGAATCGATGACAACTTTCTTGTTAATGATGAATCAATGACAACGACATGTTTTGTCTTCTCCTTCGGATTAGTGATGGTCTGATGGATCGATGATGATATTTTGCCCTTCGATTGCCTCCATGCACGGTGATAGAAAAAGTGATTTGTCAAAATAGATAATTATAGTGGACTTATCAGTTAGTATTGTTAAGGAATAACAAGTATGAGATTAATAGATTTGGTTTTTATAAATGATATTAAATACTAGGCTTCATCCACAAACCTTGAAATTAATCACTCTTTTATTAATAAAAGGAGAGTCGGAAGTTTTTGACCGTCTCAACGTTCAAATATCAAAGACTAAAGTAGGTAAGAATACAAGAAATAAACCGTTTCACTTTTGTTTTTGTCTATATGGTTTGATCCTTCTTTTGTCTCATTTGTTTTCACATGGTTTTTTAACACTTGAGATAGTAATATGTTTATAAAATCACATATTCACATAGACAACCTTGATGATGTGGCATGCCATTTGTACAAACACCTAGAAAATCATGATGATGTGGCATGCCACAAGTGTTGTCATGTTGTCAACTGTGATGATGTGGCATGCCACGTGTCAGTGTAGTGCCACCTTAGCATCCAGAAAACTGGTAATATGATCAACAGGTAAAAGATTATTTATTTCTGTATGCATAGAGTTTAATACCCTTGAAACACAAACAAAAGATTTATAAAGAGATGCTAATTGTCTTTGAATCAATTTGATATTCACATGAATGATTAGATATACACTTATTAAAGTTAGTGATATGATACAACATAAGTTTTCTGCAGCAATTTATGTACAAAAGATTATTTATTTTGAATTCATTTACCAGAAGTTCCACTGCCAGAAAACCTTGTCAACAATTCCTCCACCGCTACGAACAGCGATCTGAAGTGATTCAGAAGCCGGAGGAACCCCCCAAAGCAGTGGCACGGCAACCGTCATTTTTAACTTTTCATTTAGCCCGCCTTTACTACCCTTCTCTGCTGCAACCACCTGACATCATTAAAGAAATTAACTTAATAAGTCCAGACATGTGTTCAGCATGAATATGAATTATCATTACATGTGCACAAACCGGCTTGGGCCCGTCTCGGGCCCAAAAGATAGCCCTAAATGGCGGGTTAAGCCTGAAGCCCGAAAAATCAGGGGTGCTTCAATACAGAACTAATTTTATATAGAGAACTATGTAAGCACTTGTACATAGTGTTGATCAGCAGCGAAGAGAGGCAGTTAAGTGCTAGCCTAACCGCTTTATGTATACAATTAAAGTGATATGTACATGTGTTTATGCGTTCTAGTCTACTTAAAATTATTTCTGTATTGAACGACCGTTCATGAAATTAAATAGGTGAAAGAAAAACAAAAAAAGTTTGGACTTGGGTTGAATAGACCACCCAGGCTCAACTTTTTCAGTCAAGAATCAGGCTTTATTAAGGGGCTGTTTGGCAGCCTCTTAATCAGCCTCTTAATCAGCCTCTTAATGGTTCAGCATTTAATAGTTCAGACTGTTTGTTTCGTGAGCACATGTCTGAATGGTTAAGAGATTTACCTCTGAATGGTTAAGCATTATATTGATGCTGAATGGTTAAGAGGTCTAATGCTGAATGGTTAAGATATATTATCTGAATTGGTCAGACATTTGTCTTTGAATAGTTAAATTATATACTAGCTCTTAATGGTTCAGACCTCTTAATGATTCAGCACTTAATGATTCAGACCTCTTATTGGTTCAGCACTTAATCATTCAGATGTTGTCAAACAGCCCCTAAGCCTTGGTTTTGTGTAATATACAAGTACATACTTCTCCACCATGCTCCAAAACTGTGTCTTCAACAACATCACTTAACATCTCAATGGAACGGCAAAACCCAATTATGCAAAGTCTTCGGCCCATATCAAGTCCCTGGAACCGACATTTCAGACTCATAAACAAAAATATATAAAAATTCATGCCATTGTACACGGATAGGATGAGAAGATTTACATTGGTAGCTGCAATATCAAAGACTGCACCCAAGCATAGGCCTTGAGCTGGATCCATGTAATTGCTTTCCTTAAATTGTTGCGATCTTGGGGAAGTCTTGACCTTCGATTGCTTCTTCTGGACGCAATATCAGATTATTCAATAAATAAATTCGATAACAAAAAGGAAACAGGTCGGATGAGTTAGAACTTAGAAGGTAACTTATAGCTTATGTTCAATGCGTACAACCTCCTAGAACTGTTTTATTCAAAACAATAAAGTATTACACAAATGAAAAGTTCGATATCGCATCTAACAGTAATTATGTGTGAGAAAGATAAAAAGGAAACCTAGAAGATGGGTATTTTAGGCCAGCCCGACCAGTTTTGACCCACAACCCAACTAGCCTACCCACTCCAATTCGCCACCTCCACAAACTTATCCCCAAACATGCAATTAGAAATAAACACTGTTAGGTATATGTCAGTACCTTAATAAAACTTATGGCAAGACATCATATGGTGGTCCACTGTTACATGGTATTTTACAAAATTTAACACGAGCAAGGCGCAAGAAAAGGTGTACCCAACACCAACAGTGCAAAAGCATCATGAAAGACGTATATAGCATACACTACTATAACTGCATTTGGTTATATGTTGCTATCAAAGTTTATAAGTATAAAAAGACAGAGAATTAATCTTGAACATACCTGTGATGGAGAAACACGCTTAGGAACCATCAATCCTCCGATTTGAACAAGCCCGTCAGCAGTGAACAACGTAATCGTTTCCTGCTGTTCCCATTCAATACCTGTAAACAAATAAGGTACATTTCAAAACCCTCAGAACATAATGTTAACATAAAAGAATGCCCAAAGTTTTGACACACAAAGGATACACAAAACCATTAAAGATTTGAACCAAGTGCAAGTTAACAATAGGATGTTAGAATCAGTTCCTAAGAACCATATGCAGTTTTCCAAAGAATCATAATATCTTTCACCATAATCATCATCAATGCAACATCAAGAAAAGCCCTAATTTCCCACATTCACCAAAGTTCTCATCAAAACTGAAATCACGCTAAAATACCCTAAACATCCATGATCCATGATCAACACAGTAGCCAAAGAGTTTCCTCCTACTTCAGATGTAAATAACAAACTACAATACGTAAATAATTTCACATCGGTAAATAACTGACGTTAATCAGAACCAAATCGTCCACTACAAGTTAAGTATCATAAAAACTCTCAACCAACACAACAAATAAACACCTATAGACCATTAGATGACACCAATTACACAATTTACTGATGATATATTAACCTAAATTTCATTAAATCGACGAAAAAAGGGATGTAGAAGACTAAAAGTGATGTAGAAACTACAATTACATGATATGCATACCATTTTCTCCATCGGTTGAGTCCCACGGGTAGAATCCGAACGGATCATCGCCGGAAAAGTTGCCGGAGTTGGAGGATTTGGCGGTGAGCGAAACGGAACGTTGCGGTGGGTGGCGATCGGAGAACCTGTGGAGGAGTGAGGACGGAGATGAGGGTGACGGAACGACGTCGTTGAAGCGTGAAGTGGAAGGAAAGGTGGAGAATGATAGAGCAGAAGATGAAGCCATTGTTGATCAGAAGAATTTTGATGGAGGAGAAATTGGGGGTGATGAAGTGAACGAGAAGAAAGAAACAATGTTCGTCATGTTCCACACGTTGGTTGACACGTGGCCTAGTTGACATCTCTACACGAGAAATTCTAAATTATCACTTCGTGTGTAACTAAATAATTTTGTTTCGGTTTTTAACCGTCACGATACAGTGGCGGGGCTTGAACTATTTCGTATGAGGGCGGGAGCAAAATCAATTCTTTTAGAGAGGACGAAGTCGATATTTATATAAAAAATTACACTTTTTCTGAACGACAAATGTACGATCCTGTTTCGGAGGATAAGTGTTATCTTAATCGGGCCCATCTATCCGTTTCCTAGCAGGGACCGCACCCCCAACCCCCTTAAAAGGAAACTTATTGTTGAGAAAACCCACTGGCTCAACTCTGAGCATTTTTGTTCAGAGTGAAACTTGAACTCATGTCTTCCCATTTATTTACACTATCGGGCTAAAATTTAACACTACGGACGAAAAAATAAAGGGGCTAAAATTTAAATATAGTGCTTCATCGATGGATACGCTATTGTCATCGATGATTCATGTTTACTAGCAATTCATAGGTTACAAAGTGACAACAAAACAAATGACTTATTATATATTTATATCATTAACTAATTTACTAGGACCGGTCTCGAGAGTTTTCGAATAATTTTAGGCTCTGGACGAGTAGAAATAATGAGCCCTACAATATAGAGTCAATAACCAGAATATTAAAAATCTATAATACGACAATAATTGTTTTATCAATAAATAAAAGTTTGTAGCAAAATAATCTAATTTATTTACTTAACCGAATCGTAAAACTCTCCTAGCGTTTTTAAATTGAGTTTAGATTGGATTGACTAAACTAATTAAAATGTTAATGGATTTTAAGTTTCAATTGATCAAGATAATTAAATTACTATTGGGTTTGTTAATAATAATCTATAGTTGTTTATATATATATATATATATATATATATATATATATATATATATATATATATATATGTTATAATTTTTTAAAAAATTTTGAACTTCTAATGAGATTAGACCATGAGCGGTCGCCTACCATGTTCACCCTCAGGGCCCATGTAATTTACATTATATGATAGTGAATGATTGATAGCTTGCTTGCAAGACCAAAAGCCCACTCCTGAGAGAGCACTAAAGCCCGATCTATTAAAAAAAGCTGATCCTTAGGCCCAAACGACCACTATATCATATTTTATAGATTATAGATTTAGGATGTGTAACTTAAGGTTACTATATAGCAGTCGCATAAGGGTTTCCATTATTGCTCCTATTTAATATTATAAGAGAAATATAAAAAATAAAATCTCTAGTCATACATTCTTAAATTAGAATTTTACACATCAAAAATATCTGTAAGTCGTTTACAATACCCTAAAGTCCTAAACTACAATTTATAAATTTATAAACATGTATGTGACTAAAACATAAATTTTATTACTTTTAGTTATATTAGACAAATTAATAATAAATATTATATAATCTATATTAACTTATATTAAATAAATAAAACAAGATATATAAAATTTATATTTAAAAAATAAAATATATAATTCATATTTAATAAAATAAAATAAAAGTTCAAATAGAAATAAATATACTTATAAGCTATAATAGTTTTAATTGTAAATACCATTTTTATTATCGTGGGTAACATACATACAAGAAGTGAAATATTATGGACAAGTTCTTTGGATTCATGATTATTACGAGTAGAGAATCGAGCCAAATGTGTAACATACGTAACCCCACAAATATGTCATCCCTTCTTCGCACACATGTAAGTTGTGAAAAGTTTTGACAAAATATATTATGGGTAACATGTATAGCCCACAAGTATACCCACAATGATGGAAGTGATATTTATAATTTATAATTACTAAAATTTACACATTTTATATAAATATATTATATTCTATTTGAACTTTTATTTTAATTTATTTAATATAAATAATATATTTATTAAATTTATATTTTAAATATACGTTTAATCAATATGTTTTATATAACTAAAAGTATAAAAATACTGATTTTGTCACATATATATTAAATGTAGTTTACAAATACAAATTGTTATTTTAACTAGTCAAATTGGTGTATGAATTGCAGGTCACGACTGCCCCCTCTCATGAATTGCAGGTTACAAATACAAATTGTTATTTTAACAATCTTTTTCTCTAATTTTTATAAACATATAGTTGTCTTATTGTGATATAAGAAAACAAAATTATTACCCAATAATATTCTAAATCCCAGTGAAAAAACCATACCAACATAATTGATGAGTTAAGATTAGTTTTTTCATGTAAAAAACATTATATCCTTTTAATATCTTTTCATAAAGTACAATAATTTAGAAAAAAGGAAACAAAAAAGTAATTATAGTATATTTCTAAATCAAAGAGAGAGATGACAAGTAACTAATCTACTTGAATTTGTAGAAAGCAAATTGTGAGGACAATGACAAAGTGTAGTTTCTATCAATGTTTCCTCCACCATTTCACTATCACTTTATCAACATGTGCCCCTCACCTAGTTTATTTTAATGCCTTGTGCATCAATTATTTAGGGATGTGTTGAATAGTTTAATTTTAAAATTTATTCTCTACTTGTAAAAAGAAATAGATCATAAATATACTAAATAATGAGTTTTACTATAACTACAATCATGTAACTCCATATTCATTAAGAATAATTAGATTAAAATAATTTAAGTCTTGCTACATAATTTAGATTTATCACTAAACAAATCGAATCCTTAAAGAGCGTTGCAATGATAAACGTTCTTAGCAGAAGTCTCAAGTCCTATTTTTACTGGTTTTTTATTAAAACCTCTTGAATTCCATATACTTAAAGAAAAATGTGATCTACCTAATTCATTTTTTTTCTTTAATAATATTTAATAAATCATAATGACCATGAGTAGGTTTGCCTCTGTCAAGGATATACCCTAGAGATTCATTAATAATATATTAATATTCCTTATTATTATATTTAATTTAAAGGAAAATGGGAAGCCATTTGGTTGATTCTTGACAAATGGATTCCAACCAGCAATGCCCACTTTTCTTCAAATTATTCACACTTTCAATCAACCACCATATGCACTTTTGTCATTCACACGTACACACATACAAATATACATATGCATACACACATGCATACATATATATATATACACATACATATACATATAGATACATACGCAGATACGTACATGTGTATGTGTTTGCCAGGTTTGCAATGCCAACTAAAAAGGTTTTCAAAAGTATAGAGTTTTTGGTTTGTATTGCTCCAATAATTTCATAAAAATCTTTTAATGAGTTGGTAATGATGCAATTCAGATTTCCGTACCTTTTCCTTTTGTATTATGATGGAGATTAAATTATTTAAATGTAAGTGGGACTAAATATATAACTAATTAGTTCACAATTCATTAGTTATAGTGACAATGTGCTTTATACGTTCATGTATTTTGTTTTCGTTTCAAGATCGAACGAATTGAAGGTTAAAAACAAAAGTCGGATGTAGATAACTGGATAAATGACACAAACAGTGCATAACCAGACGAATTTTCATGTTCATATTTGTTTGTTAAAAAGATAAATATGTTTGTGCCTATTCATTAATTTGAGATGATTAAATGATATAACTAACAAAAACTTGTATATATAACAAAAGGATATAATTTAAAATAACTTTTTTAACTCCATCAACTATAATTTCTTTTAGTTTATCGTTCTTGGTTTCTAAGTTTGACTAAAGATAAATACTTGATACATTACGATTCACAAAAAGAAACTTATAAATTTGAATTTCGTTTTTAAACCTGAAATAGAACGGGTAGTCTGTACTAGACATTAAGCTAAAGAATTTTTTGTATTTTTAGTGGTGTTTATGAATTGTAGATGGTATTTGATTTGGTTTTGTAAATCCTTTGACTTTTAGAGGTTTTGTGAACCCTATTTACGGAAGCGGGTAATGCCCATAATGCCCACTTCTGTGAATGGGGTTCACGAAACCTCTAAAAGCCAAAAGATTTCCAATACTACAACAAAAAAATCTACGATTCATCAACATCACTAAAAAAAAAAAAAGTAAAAAAGTTTCTGAAGAAAATGATAATGATTGTCATGCTAGTTTTCTTTATTGTGTCGTGGGGAACTTGTATACATTCTTTGAATTTTTTAATGTAAACGGTACTATTTTTTATATGTATTCACGTAAAAGTTACGATAATTCGTTATTAGTATATATATACTAATTGATATTGTTATGAATATCTACGTTATTTTAGAATACAAAATAAAAAGCTTGAAAGCACATTTGTCATAGTGAAATGTAATGTCATCGATACATTTGTAGTAGAAGTGATTAGACTGATGGTCCCCTAACGCGTTGAAGCGATTTTAGGTAACAAAAAAAGAGATAATATTTAACGCGCGTCAAAATAAATAAAGTTAGAACTAACCACCACCCCTAACACTATGTTTATGTCATTTTAAATATCTTTTTGGTGATATTTTAATTTTGTTTTTTCACATAGTATCGATCTTAACCTTTATAAAAACTTTTATTTGTTTTAAATATTTTTTATCAAAATATACATACATCTATTCTGTATTAATTTCTTCAAATAAATCATGACACTTCTGAAGCATTTAGATTTTGTTGAATAAATATCTATTATAAAAACAAAAAATACATATAAAAACAGAAAACAAAAAACAAAATAATCTATCATCATACGTCGTTTTCGCTGTCCCCTACAATATTTTGTAAGAAGCACCGAAACCTTTGCGGTTAACAGTAAACAAATCAAACCACGTTTCTGGAAAACAACTCATTTTTCTTTTAATTTAAAGTAAAAAAAAAATATAATATATTAATGGTAATATTAAACAAAATTCAACTATAATATATAACCATGAGCAAATTTTCTTTAACTCATCTTGTAACCATGCATGAAAATCACGTATATTTGAAAGAAAGAAAAGGTAAAAAGTGAGCTATATACTGCAGTTTTATGAGGAATATTGCAGGTTGCAAAAATAAACATATACATGAAAATCATCACGTATTTCATTGTTATAGAGGTAAAACTTGCTTGATATAACTATTAACATTAGTAAATATTAGACACTTCATGATGACTTAACACTAATAAACTTATTAGACCGAATGATTAAAATTTTTGGGTTATTGTATTTAATAATCTTAACTTTTATTTATTGACCGTGATAAATCGCAACTTAGATATCTTACCGACACTTCTAACTTTGAGTTTATTTTAGGCTAATGATCTTATACTAACTGATAGTTAACCCTGGTTAGTTTTTTTTTGATGAAATGAGACCACAACTTCAAACCATTTTTCAACTCCACCACCACCTAGCCTCCAGTAGGTCCGATTTCCGCTGTCTAGCCCATCATCACCTGAACAGGTTTGATGACAATGTTTTCAGAACCAGAATGACATTGAACCGGACGTCTTACCAACCCATTGGTCGGACAGGTTCGACGGTCGAATCGGAGAAGAATTAGATAAAATTGTAATTATTTAAATGAATATATGTAAAAAATACTGAAAATTAAAAACATATAAAAAACTAGTTCGACCAATCCGGTTCCCGGTCCGACCATTGTTTCAACATCCAACCGGTTTTTAACACCGAACCAGACCAGCTTGGAGTCCAGTTACCGGTCCGACCAACATCTCCGGTTCGGTTTTCAAACAATGACATGGCAACTCTTCAACTGAGGACTCTTAACTAGAAAGTGATGATAACAACTTCTTTAAAGAAGTTTATGATTTTTAGTTTCTTTACGACACAATCTAAAACACTAAACCACCTTACAAATTACACCATATGTTTAATATCATTAAACTACAAGATAATTTTGTATGAATTTTAGTTGTTCTAAGATTTCTAACAGCCTTGTTGAATAACCACTAATAATATAACTACATACATGATTCGTAAAATATAATAATCAATATTGAATTATTGAAACATTTTTCTTGAATTTAACCATGTCTTCTCCATACATATATGTATATACTTGCAATTGTTATAAATGAAGTGTGGACAAAGAATCTTTGTGGTACAATTGTTTTCTTTTTTATCTTTTCTATTTTAAAAGTAAATTAAAACCTCAAAAAAGAAACTGAACAGAGATCCACAGTCTTTAGACACAAAAAGATAAAAAGACAAAAGAGAAAGTGTAGGGGGGAGAGAGAATCAAAATATATATATAAATAAAATATATAAAAAAATGGTACCATAAGACTTTCTGGAGAAGATAAAGAGAGGAAGAGAGCAGTGTAAATAGTCTGAAATGCAAAGTCTTGAACTTGCCTTTGAAAACCCAAATCAACCCTTGGGATCACTCACTGAAGAAGACAAAGAAACTGAAACTGATATGGAAATGGAAGGAGAAAATAGTAAAAATGCAGAGAAAGATAAGGAGGCTTCAGTTGGGTTTAAGGAGTTGTTTAGATTTGCAGATGGGTTAGATTATGTGTTAATGGGAATTGGTACAATTGGTGCCTTTGTTCATGGCTGTTCTTTGCCTATTTTTCTCAGATTCTTTGCTGATCTTGTCAATTCATTTGGGTCCAATTCAGATAACATAGATAAAATGAGTGATGAAGTGTTAAGGGTAACAATCTTTTTCTCCAAATTTTAAGAAAAAGTTTCAAATTCTTATTGTTTTGTACTTGGGTTTTGCAGTATGCATTAAGGGCAACTTTCTTTTTCTTCTTTTTATCCAAACCCAACTTTTTCTAACATAAAAATTTGATCTTTTATTCAAATTCTTGATTTTCTTGTTGGGTTTTGCAGTATGCATATTACTTTCTTATAGTTGGAGCTGCAATATGGGCATCTTCATGGGCAGGTGTTTATGCTCAACTTTTTTACCTTTTAGGAACATTTTTTTCATCAGTTATTCTTGAAAATGACAGTGGTATATCTTAATTTTCAGAGATATCATGTTGGATGTGGACAGGAGAGAGGCAATCAACAAAAATGAGGATCAAATATCTTGAAGCAGCATTAAGTCAAGACATTCAGTTCTTTGACACTGAAGTCAGAACTTCAGATGTTATATTTGCTATCAATACTGATGCTGTTATTGTTCAAGATGCCATTAGTGAAAAGGTATAAAAATGATCATGTTTTGTGGTTGGATTATGCACAAATACATCAAATTTTAATTGTAATTATGTGTGTGTGTGTGTGTGTGGCAGTTAGGAAACTTTATACACTATTTGGCAACATTTGTGTCTGGTTTTGTGGTGGGATTCACAGCAGTTTGGCAATTAGCACTTGTGACACTTGCTGTTGTGCCTTTAATTGCTATAATTGGAGCTATTCATATGACAACATTGGCTAAATTGTCTTCTAAAAGCCAAGAAGCTCTTTCAGAAGCTGGAAACATTGTTGAGCAGGTGAGTTTCATCTATTCCCTTGAAAAAAAATTCAAGTTGTTGCAAGAAATTAGCAATTTTCCTCTGTATTTTGATGAGATATAATCGATCTTTCATCTGATTATTAGCTGTATCTCTGAATTTTAGTTACATTCAAAAAAATAAAAATCAATAATCCCCTGTTTTGCTGTCTTGGTTGAGAGTTATATTTATCCATCAAAAAATGCAGACAATTGCACAAATTCGAACGGTTTTGGCGTACGTTGGTGAATCTAGAGCATTACAAGCCTACTCTGAAGCATTAAAGATTGCACAAAAGCTTGGATACAAAAGTGGATTTGCCAAAGGATTAGGATTAGGAGCAACTTATTTCACAGTCTTTTGTTGTTATGCACTTCTTTTATGGTATGGAGGTTATCTTGTTAGAAACCATTACACCAATGGAGGACTTGCCATTTCTACAATGTTCTCAGTCATGATTGGTGGACTGTAAGTACTCTTTAATTCTCTAAACCATTAATAATAACAATCTTAATCTATTCTAGTTACCAAATTTTCAAATTTGACAGTGCATTAGGCCAATCTGCTCCAAGCATGTCTGCATTTGCAAAAGCACGAGTATCCGCAGCGAAAATCTTTAAGATAATTGATCACAAACCAGACGTTGATAGAAACTGTGAGTCGGGTATGGAGTTGGACTCTGTTTCGGGTCAACTAGAGTTGAAAAGTGTTGACTTTTCATACCCTTCAAGACCAGATGTTAAAATTCTAAACAATTTCACTTTAAGTGTTCCTGCTGGGAAAACTATTGCTTTGGTTGGAAGCAGTGGTTCTGGAAAATCCACTGTTGTTTCCCTCATTGAAAGGTTCTATGATCCTACCTCAGGTAATGACACTGTACAACTCTACATGCACACTGTACAACACATGGGTTTTTAATATTTTCTGTTAACTGTTTGTTTACAGGACAAGTAATGCTTGATGGGCATGACATTAAAGAACTAAATTTGAAATGGTTAAGGCAACAAATTGGTCTGGTTAGCCAAGAGCCAGCACTATTTGCAACCACAATTAAAGAAAACATACTTTTGGGTCGCCCCGATGCATCCATGGTTGAGATCGAGGAAGCAGCCCGTGTCTCCAATGCTCACTCATTCATTATTAAGTTACCTGATGCCTATGATACTCAGGTTAGTCCATTAGCTCGAAGCATAAGGTTATTTTAATCTTTTATGCCCGACCCATGTTGCTAATAATATGGGCCCGCCTGGGTTACTCTTGAGTTTTAGCGTTGGTGGTAATGGATCTAGAATGTTTAGTCAAATATTTAAGTACCATACCACTATACCAGTTCTATAATCGTGTTCACCTTAGTTTTCTTTTTCATCCGAGCTTAAGGGTATTTAGGTCATTCTGATCTTCAAAGCCCGACCCATGTCACTCATCGCATAAGCCAACTTCGGTAACTCCCAAGTTTTAACATTTGTAGTGATTGTCTTGGTTCTTGAATGTTAGTAGATTTGTCTAATGCCATATCACACTGGTATTCAGTATTCTTGTTCACCTTATCTTTAACGCCCGACCCCTTTGATTTTGGTGGTAATTGATCTAGGTTCTTGATGGATTTTGAGGGTAGGTTGAGGACATTTGTTAGTTAAAGTTGATACCTTTTTGATGCTGCTTAATATTTCATTCTAAATATCAAATATCAATGAAAAATTCTGTCAGAAAACAAACCTGATATTTGTTATAAAAGTCCAATCTGATAAGGTGAATTTTTCTGTCAATGGATGCATTAATTTATAAGTTACAACTTGGTCTATGAGTCAACATTGCATGTGCAGAGTTATGCAAGAAACAAGAACCTAACTGCAACATCACTGGATGGGAAGAACAAACAAATAAATATATAAATAAATAAATTAATAATAAGTATTGAATTCCCCACATGACTGACAGTCAGAGATTTTGTTTGACTAAGAGCATGTTCAAAGGAACCCTTTGACCATGTGTAAGTCAGACTGCCAGCATTTATTTGACTTATAGCTGTTAAACATACTACTTTCAGTTTCATACTTGTTGTGAATAAGGTTTAGTTTGTGAAGAAAATTCACTAAGGGTACAAAAAAGAAAGAAATATTTTAAATATAAAAAAGAATTATTGTTAATGATGCAAAGTTTTATGTGATTATAGATTTGAAATGTGCTAAGTTTGACATAGAAAGTCAAACAATGAAAAAATTTCAAATGCCGGGCCGGGTCACCAACAATTTAAGTGCCGGGCTGGGTCAAGATCCGTTCGGGTCACCGACAATTCAAAGGTTATGACTTATGTGCAGGTTGGGGAGAGAGGATTACAATTATCTGGTGGTCAAAAGCAAAGAATAGCAATAGCAAGAGCAATGTTAAAGAACCCTGCGATATTGCTTTTAGACGAGGCTACAAGTGCTTTAGATTCGGAATCAGAAAAACTAGTACAAGAGGCGTTGGACCGTTTTATGATCGGGAGGACAACTCTGGTAATCGCGCACCGTCTCTCCACCATACGCAAGGCGGATCTCGTGGCGGTCTTGCAACAAGGTGGTGTTTTGGAAATAGGAACCCATGATGATCTTATTGCCAAAGGGGAAAATGGTGTCTATGCTAAGCTTATAAAGATGCAAGAAGTTGCTAATGAAACTGCTATGAACAATGCCAGAAAAAGCAGTGCAAGGTACTTAGCTCAAGATGACTTTTAAGACAAACAAAATCACTACAAAAATATTGCCATTTGCAACACAAAAGGTGTCACTAAAGGTCTGGGCCATGATGAAAATACATTTTGTCAATAAAGACAAATATTCATACCTTTTTCCCACATTTTTTAAAGCTTGAGTAAAAGCAAGAACTTTTACTACTATTTTAGTCGGAGTGTCACTATATATCTAAAGTACAGTGACATTTTCAAAATAGTTAGTCTGTATTAAAAAAATTATGATGTTGAAAATACTGAAAAAGGAAAAAAGATAAATAACAATAGTTAAACAGCTGATTTCAAATTTCAAACCGTTAGGTGGACCATTAAACTGTCAAAACCAAACCACATTTATCAGTTGATAATAAAACTCAACTCTGTTACTTGTTTTTCAGGCCTTCAAGTGCAAGAAACTCAGTGGGTTCACCAATAATCACCAGAAACTCATCTTACGGCCGATCACCATACTCCCGCCGGTTATCCGACTTCTCAACCTCCGACTTTAGCCTATCACTCGACGGAGGATACCCAAACCACCGCCTCGAAAAGCTTCCTTTCAAAGAGCAAGCAAGCTCCTTCTGGCGACTCGCAAAAATGAACTCACCCGAATGGACCTATGCTCTAATCGGCTCAGTGGGATCAGTAATCTGTGGTTCACTCAGTGCGTTCTTTGCCTACGTCCTAAGTGCAGTTCTAAGCGTCTACTACAATCAAGATCATGAATATATGGTTAAAGAGATTGGAAAATACTGTTATCTGTTGATCGGAGTGTCGTCTGCAGCTCTTATTTTCAACACATTGCAGCATTTCTTTTGGGATGTTGTTGGTGAAAACTTGACTAAAAGGGTTAGAGAGAAGATGCTGATGGCAGTTTTGAAGAATGAAATGGGGTGGTTTGATCTAGAGGAGAATGAAAGCTCTAAAGTGGCTGCAAGATTGAGTTTAGATGCTAATAATGTCCGATCAGCAATCGGTGATCGGATATCTGTTATTATGCAGAACTCTGCCCTCATGTTGGTTGCCTGCACCGCGGGTTTTGTTCTCCAATGGCGACTCGCGCTTGTTCTTGTTGCTGTTTTTCCTGTGGTGGTTGCTGCAACCGTGTTGCAGGTTTGTTGATTTGCATTGTTTCTTGATTTCTTGATGCTCATTGTTTGATTTGATATTTTGATTTGATTGTTTGAGTTTTTGTGTTTCTTGATTTGATCAGAAAATGTTTATGCAAGGATTTTCCGGTGACTTGGAGGGTTCACATGTGAAAGCCACGCAGCTGGCGGGAGAGGCGGTGGCGAATGTGAGGACAGTGGCGGCGTTCAACTCAGAGTCTAAGATTGTAAACCTGTTTACAACGAGTCTTGATGGGCCACTTCGTAGGTGCTTTTGGAAAGGACAAATAGCGGGAAGTGGGTTCGGGGTGGCTCAGTTTTTGCTCTATGGTTCGTACGCCCTCGGGCTTTGGTACGCGTCGTGGCTCGTAAAGCATGGGATCTCTGATTTCTCGAAAACCATTCGTGTGTTCATGGTTCTCATGGTATCCGCTAATGGTGCAGCCGAGACCCTGACACTAGCTCCTGATTTTGTTAAGGGTGGCCGAGCCATGAGGTCCGTGTTCAACCTTCTTGACCGGAAGACTGAGATTGAGTCAGATGACCCCGACTCAACCCCGGTCCCAGACCGCCTTAGAGGAGAGATAGAACTCAAACATGTCGATTTTGCTTACCCGTCTCGTCCTGACACCCCGGTTTTCCATGACCTTTGTCTACGGGCCCGAGCTGGAAAGACTCTAGCCCTAGTCGGGTCAAGTGGATGCGGGAAAAGCTCGGTTATCTCACTCATACAAAGATTCTACGAGCCATCATACGGGCGTGTAATGATCGATGGAAAAGATATCCGTAAATATAACCTAAAATCTCTGCGCCGCCACATTGCCACAGTCCCACAAGAACCATGCCTCTTCGCGACCACAATTTACGAAAACATAGCATACGGGCACGAGTCGGCAACCGAGGCGGAGATTATCGAAGCCGCCACCCTTGCAAATGCTCACAAGTTCATATCTTCATTACCGGATGGATATAACACGTTTGTGGGAGAACAAGGGGTGCAGTTGTCAGGAGGGCAAAAACAACGTGTTGCCATTGCACGTGCATTTTTAAGGAAAGCTGAGATCATGTTACTAGACGAGGCCACAAGTGCACTAGATGCGGAGTCTGAGAAGTGCATTCAAGAGGCACTTGAACGCGTATGTTCGGGAAAAACAACAGTAGTTGTTGCACATAGGTTGTCAACCATACGAAATGCTCATAGTATTGCGGTTATCGATGATGGGAAAGTGGTGGAACAAGGATCACACTCTCATTTGTTGAAGACCTATGTAGACGGATGTTACGCGAAGATGATTCAGTTACAAAGATTCTCACACGGGCGTGAGGTTGTAAACGTTGCACGGGTTGGTTCGAGTTCATCAACACAAATCTAAGGAAACATGATGACAAAGTTGTAAGAATTTGTGTTTTGATTTTTGGGATGTACCTAAGTATTAATTGTGTAGTTTTTATTGTTTATGGTAACTTATAAAATAATTTGTTGGTAAAACATATATATATTGAAATAACATACATAACACTTCTTGTATGAGCGTATTGAATCTTTGATTACTAAAATAAAAAAGAGTAAATTGTAGGGATGGTCCCTAAAGAATTTTATGTTGGTAAGTATTAGTTACTCTTTTCTTTTCTAAAAGAGTTAATTACATGAAAGGTCTATTGCTTAGACTTGATTACACTTTTGGTCCCTAGGTTTGAAAAATTACTCCAAACGTTTGACAAAGCGCATCACAAAAAATCCCCAGCTTGGATGGCCGTTAAAAAATTTGTTAAGTGCATATGAAATGACCAAAGCACCCCTAACTATTAAAAAATAAAGTAAAATAAATATGGTGGAACCCGTTTCATCTTCAACCTTCACCATCTCTAATAACCCTACTAATCCTCCACCACCACCGCCACCTTCTACTGCCGGCACCACCTCCTGGCATCAACACCCGTAACCATTGTCACCGGTCTGTCACTGCCACAAGTTTGCACATCCTGCCGCCGGCACCAGCCATCATGGTTGCTTTCTCACGCCTCTGAACCATCATCGCCGCCACCACCTCTGATCCAACGCCGCCACCACCACCACATAAGCACCACCACCTTCTGATCCACCACCACCACCATCACACACATCACCATCGTCGAACCCCCACCACCTCTCTCTCTTTCCGTCTCTCTCTCTATTCATCCCTCCGTCTCTCTCTTTTTCTTTATCTTTGTAACTTAAAAGGACAGTTTAGTCGTTTTAAAAGTTTAACAGAAAATATTAACGTCCATCCACGTTAGGGACCTTTTTATTACGTTTTAATAAACGTTTGGACCGACCTTGTAATTTCCTAAACCTAGGAACCAAAAGTGAAATCAGGCCTAAGCGGAGCGCGAATACAATGCCTAGTTTTATAAAGAGAAACTTTTGAAAATGTCTCTTTGATTATACATTATTTTTAAAACATCTCTTAGACCAAGCAATTCTTAAAAATGTTCTCACCTAACAAAGTCGCCTCTGATCATAGGAAAGGGTTGTCCAAACCCAAGATGAGCGACTTAGATGAAGACACGTGTCTAAATAGGGTTGTTACAAAAGACATGTTTATGTTCGTCCGAACCTTTGTAACTACTCTATCTAGACATATGGTTTCATATGAATTGTTTATCGTGAGTTCGAACGAACCTATTTTGCGGTTCATGGCGTCCGTGTTGGGGTGGGGATAGTTGGGGGATGGGCTAGTCAAACTGACATTTAGAAAAAAAAGTTGGTCAAATTGATATTTTAAGAATCTTCTTTTTTTTTTCAAACTACGTAATATTTGCAGTTAAAAGTTGTTCTCCGGGCAAAAGAATAATGGAGCATCTTTTGATTCTAAGTGATCCGCTAACATGACTAGCGGATGTAAAGACGAAGCATGACATCCACTATTTTCATTAGCGGATGCGACATGTAATGAATTTACTCATTTTTTTTATTATATTTCAATAGTTCTTTTTTTAATATAATTTGATTTTTTCATTTCAACACTTTTGAAAAATACGAACACATCGTTGTTTACATATTTTTGAACATTACATCATAAATTTTAAAACCAGGTTTGTTTGAAAAAAAATTATCTTAACATAAAAAGTTTATTTTTTTGAACAAACTCGGTTTTTAACATATTTTACAAATGTTTAGAAAAAAACCTAAACAAAGCTGGTATGATTGGTTTTTTAAAATAAATAAAAATATGAACCATTAAAATTAAATTTTATATAAAACTAGCTAGTTAAATATAAAATTCAAATTTAAAAGTTGACAATTTTGACATTCGCTTGTCAACTAGCATATCTACATTGACTCATTATCGCATACACTAGTCAAATGTTACCTATTCTAGAAAAAAATAATTCAAATGTTACCTATTCTAGAAAAAAATAATTCGTTATCAATTATCCTGTTACTAAACTAATATCTGTTTTCTAAAAATAAAAAGGTAAAACAACATAAGTTAAGCCCTTATAAATCAATCGCTATGCAACACGAGTTTCGGGGATCAAGCCGAGAGGGGAAACAAGCCTGCGATAGACGGGGTTGATTGTTTGAAGTGGTTGGATTCAATAGAGTCAGGTTCCGTGATATATGTTTGTTTAGGAAGTCTATCGTACGCATCCACCGAACAAGCCATTGAGCTCGCGTTGGGACTCGAGTCATTGAACACGCCTTTTCTTTGATTCATCAGGCAAACGAGCGAAGACTTCAACTCATGGCTCGTGAAAGAAAGATATGAGGAAAGGATTAAAGGTAGAGGTTTAATGTTAATCTTGATATTGTCACACCAAGCCATTGGGGATTTTTGACACATTGTTGATGGAACTCAAATCTCGAGGGGATCTCCGCGGGGATCCTGGCGGTTACCTAGCCGCATGGCCGCATTTGCATAGCAATTTCTAAACGAACGATGTGCGAATCGAAATGGAGGTTCCTGTTATGTTCATGAAGATAGATGAGTCGAAAGAGATTATAAAGATGGATGATGTCAAAAAAGCAGTAGAAGACCTCATGAGAATAGACGAGGACGGAGAGGTGTGAAAAAAGTGATCTCAAGAAATTGCGCTAATGGCGAAGAGCGCGATGAAAGAAGGGGGCTTGTCTCACCGTAATATGACATCAATGATTCAAGAGGTTGCCGACGAATCAGCCAAGAACACTAAACGGATTCAAGGTAATGTGTAGCCATTGTAACTTGAATTATGAAATTGGATTTAGTTCCTCTCAAACTATTAGCATCTTGTGACATACCAATTTTTGCCAAGTTGAATATCATTACAAGTAGCTATGGTGAGTATCATTTAGTAATTCAATACTATAGTTCGACATTCCGATGGTAAAATCGTCACAAACATGTGTTTTGCAATGAGTTTGCAACATTTTTTAGAATATGTTTGCAACACGATTATTTATCGATAAATCATTTCAGTTTTTTAAAATGAATTATGACAAATATCCGTCACTAAAATGTTCCTACATAAGTTTTAGAAAACATTGCTTTCTAACGAAGTTAATCTTTTCTTTTGAGCTAATTTCATTAATCTATTTATACTACCGGTTCTTACAAATATAAAATGAGTTAATGTTAAAAGAAACTAGAAGATGTAAATTCGTACATTTCGGTGGGATTGTTGATGTCATGGGAAATCTACTACATTTGGTTCAAAATAAAATTTATATAAAAATGTAGATTAAAAAATTAACGTCGCAATAATATATTTGAAAGTTTATAAACTAGCATAAACCGTGATTTTATATAAATGAAACCGTGAGGAAATTTTAGTGACTTGTACGGTTGTGTTTTGGTTAATATTTACACGAATCGTATAATGAAAATGGTTATAAAATTCACATATTGTATGTTTAATTAAAGTTAAGGAGACTAGAAAACTTTGAATGAACTTCAAACAACAAATGTTTTGTGATCAAATTTTAATGAATAATAAGTTGACAATGTTGGATTTTGAAGGCTTTCATCAGGCCGGGTTGGGCTCGGGCTTGTTTTGTTAGGCTGCTCGTCAACAATGGTTGAATACGGGAGGGTGCGAATTGAAAACTTTAACGGGGTCGATTTCGCTTGGTGGTAAATGCAGATAGAAGCATTGCTTTGGTGAAAAAGATTTAGGTGTAGTATTGGAAGAAAAGCGGGCTAGAATGGAGAAAGCCGAAGAAGCGATTTGGATCTCAAAGGACAAGAAGGCCGGAAGGGCTATTACATTAGCTTTGACGAGTAGCGTTGTCTTTAACATTATGCACGAAACCACGTCTAGTGGTACGAAAACAACTCTGTCAAATATGTATGAAAAGCTGTTTGCTGCAATAAGGTGTTCTTGATTGGGGAGTTATTCATGGCTCGAATGAACGAGGGAGATTCAGTTACGGATCATATTAATAATCTCAATTTGATCATGTCCATGTTAGCTTCTATGGTGTAACACATATTAGTCGGCTATGACAACTATAACGGTTGTTACTAGATTTGTGGGGATTGATGGTGTAACATTTAAGGGGTCCAAGACATTTTCCTAGGTGAGGAAATTCACCGAAAGCACTAGTGGCGGATCATCTTCTGGAGTGTTATATGGTAGTCCCGTGAAGACATTTGAAAAACACATATTAGTCTGCTATGACAACTATAACGGTTGTTACTAGTTTTGCGAGGATTGATAGTGTAACATTTAAGGAGTCCAAGACATTTTGCAAGGTGAAGAAATTCACCGAAAGCACAGTGGTGGATCATCTTTTGGAGTGTTATATGATGGCAGGGGAATGAAAAATAACAGGAGCAATGAGAGTCAAGGGAGGAGTCCGTCTAGAGCTTGGAAAACTGTAAAGTGTGGAGTTGTGATGAGATTGGACATGTTAAAAGTCAATGTCCAAAACTAAATAGGGATAAAGTAGTAAAGTAAACACTGCTAATGACGAATGTGATAATAACGTTTTACTAAACGAAGCTAAAAATAACGTGAAATCTTGGGTTTTGGATTCTGGATCTTCATTTCAAGCCATGCATAAAGGGGAGATGTTGGTGAATCTACAAGTTGGCAACTTTGGGTAAGTAATAATAACAAATGGTAATGTCATTGATGTTACAGGTATTTTAACTCCATTGGGAATCTATTGGGACTTGAAGAATGTTGGTGATTCCAGCTTTCAAGAGAAATCTTATTTATGTTAGTCAACCGGATGAATAGGGACAAGACGTAAAGTTTGGTGGAGGTAATTGAAAGGTAAATAAAGGAAATCTAGTTATCGCTCATGGAAACAAGTAGGGATCATTATACATGGTGGAAGTACCCGCTGAGGAAAGCATGGCAATTCCTCAAAACAAAGTTGGGTTGTTGAGTCAAAGGGGCAAAAGAAGGTTCAATTTGCAAGACTGAAACCTGATGTCAAGATAATTTAAAGCGGGATTGGAGGTCTAAACCAGGTCAAGGGTTTGATAATGGAAGCATGAGGCGTGTTACAAGTACAGTCACAAAACAACATTGAGTTTTGAAGACCACTACTGAGTGATAAAATCTCTTCTAGTGATGTCTTGCTGAACGAGAAGAGTGATGATGGTTCTCGGGTTATCTCTGGAGCTGGTGGGTCGTGCATACCAGTTAAGATATAGTGAATGGGGTGGAGCTCGGGGGAGGTTCAATTGTCCCTTATGTACTTATGAGCGGCGGTGCAACTAGGGTTAATAATGAAGTCTTAGCGTATGAGAATCGAAGCTTGGAAGAGTTTAGATATGAAGAATACTAGAGTTACTAGATCTAGGTTACTTGGATGGTGTTTGTTGACTTTTACAACGCCTTGAAATGGAAGATTGTTGGGTTTTGAAGACTTTGGTGGGGTCAGGCTGAGCTCGGGTCTGTTTTGCTAGGCTGCTGGTCGACAAAAGAAAGGGACAGCCGGCCCTAGGGAAATTAAGGTTATTTTGCTTGGCTGCTTGTCAACAAAAGTTATTGCCTTAACTACAACCCTAATATAGTATTATAAATAAACCCATGATGTAATTATATTCTTGAGCACAATTATAATGTAAACCCTAGTTGCACAGTGGACGTAAGTCACCTTGACCAAACCACTATAATTCTCTCGTCTCTACTTCCTTTCTATTGTGTGATAAAATCAAAGTTGTAAAAATAGCTAGGCGCTAGTCGGGCGGTGGGGTAAGAACTAGGGATTAATCAGAATTAGTCGAAATTAATTGGTTTGGAATTTTTATATATAATTTTCAATTTTACATATACATATATACATTTTTATATGTAATTTTTATAAAAAATGTTTAGTTTTATATACATATAAACAAATCTGGCCGGAAATTACAAAATTTTCGGCGGAAATTTGAGAGTCGTCGGAATCTGGCCGGAAAGTCGCCGGAATCTCGCTGGAAACTCGCCGGAATTTTTGATTTTCGGCCCATTAGGACTGCTTAGGTCCGCCTAGGGCCGAATTTGACCACCTTTTACCGTCTAGCGATTAATTGGCCGATTAGGTAAAAACTCCTAGGTGGCCGGCCGACTAGCGACTAATCGCCGATTAGTCGACCGCCAAGACCGATTTTTGGAACACTGGATAGAGTGTTTGATTGCTTCAGCTAGAACCTACTCTGATTCTGATACGTAACATGTAAATATATATTGTAAGTTTAGTTATAGTTAGATAGCTATATCCTTATTATTTAAATTAAAAAAAATTATAGTCATGTTTAAAGCCTAAAACTTTTATGGTCGATTTATATAATTGAAAACTACATTTCAATATTTGAAATTAGGAAAAAATATAAAAACCTTTGAGGTCAAACTTAATGGTATGAAACTATTAAGGTCAATTAATGAAATATGAAAAACAAGCTAAAACCTAATTGGTTAATAGTAAAATGATAAATACATAATGCTAAATGCTAAAAGCTAAACCCTAACGCTAAACATTAAACACTAAAAGCTAAACCTGAATAGCTAAACCCGAAAAGTTAAACGCTAAATTCTAAAAGCGAAACCCTAAATGTAAACCATAGAAGCTAAAAATCACTTAACAAGGTTGATTTTTAGTATGCATATAAGGTTAAAGAAAATTTGTGTTGATTAAAGATGACAACTAGGCATGGGTATGAGAGTTAGTCGGCATTTTTCAAGACTAGCATCCTAGCTTTAGTAGTCTATGTTTAGCTAAAATATCAATTCTTATCTTATTGAAAATGATGTAATCAAAGTTTTGAACAATCCTACTTATGTTAAATGAAATTTTAGTTTAATAACTATGTATATGATGTGTAGATCCGACCGTGAGGTCTCTCGGATTCGGGGCCTTACAAAGAGCATACCACGTAAAATGCTCTAAGCTTGAAGAAACAACTAGGCTTTCAATAGAAGCATGAGAGTCCCATGTAGAAAAACTAGAAATTTGAAAGAAAATGAAAGTCAATTAGCATAACTAAAATAAGTTTCAAGAACATACCTCAAAAAGCTCTACGCTTGAAAGAGTTAGGGGTTCAATGGAGCTGGGTAGTCCTATGAAGACATTTGAAAAACACATATTAGTCGGCTATGACAACTGAAAAAGTAAGATTGAACCCGTGAAGAAAAGCATAAAGAGAATAGAAGTCAGTTAGCACAACTAAAAAGAAGTAAGATTTAAGAGCATATCTCGTAAAAAGGCTCTAGGCTTGACAGAGTTGGACCATGAATTGGAGTTTGTGACTCTCGTGTAGAAAATCCTGAAATATGAAAGAGAATGAAAATCGGTTAGTACAACTAAAGAAGCATTAATATCTAAGAACATGCTCATAAATATACTATAGGTTAAATGACCCAGACTGTCAATAGGAGTCTACAAGTCCCTGGGGTAGTGAAGCCTGAAACTGAGAATGAAAGTATGTTAGTACAATAGAAGAAGGAGCAAGTTACAAGAACATATGCCTCGTAAATAGCTTTAAGCTTGAAAAAGCAAAGTTAGTGATAGGACTTAGGGGAGTCGGAGTCCAGAGTAGAAAAGAATGAAACTATAAAAGAATGGAAGTCAGTTGTTACAACTATAAAAAAAAGACTCAAAAACATACCTAATAAAAAGCTTTAAGCTTAAAGAGGAGCCTAGGAGTCACATGTAAAAAAGTCTGTAATTTGAAAGAGAACACGGTTAGTATAACTAAAGAACTAAGATTCAAGAGCATACCCCGTATACAACTCGAGTGATTCAAGAGCACACTCATGTTGATGCATTTGAAACCCCAGTCATTTAACGGTTTCACGGAAGAGACATGCTATTATAAAAAGTAATCCTGAAAAAAGGGTCATTAAGGCCTATTAGAAACTCAGAGGTTTTTTTATGCTCGGAACAAGTAAAGAACTTGGAGTGTTTGAAGCTACCTTGATGTTTTGAAAAAATGAGGCTTTTTTATACTCTGCTATCGACTTGTATTATTATCAAAAATGGCTTGGTAAGTGTTGGATAAACATTGCAAGAGCAAGAAACATTAATTACTAGCATGCAACAATAAATTCTGAGAATTATATGACAAGTTCCCCCAAGATTGGGGCTTATCCAGTCATTTAAATTTTAAATGGCTCGACTAACACTTTACCTTAGCATCTCCGTCTCCTGTTTTGTTGGACAAACTTTATGAGGTGAAGGTGAGCAGCATCCATTTTTGAGTCTTCTAGAGCTAGAACATCATCCTCCTAAGTGTTACAAACTAAGCACAATAGGAACACCAACAAAAAATTATTTTTATTTTTAGCTTAAGCAACCCCATCAAAAGGAGTTGCAAGACAAAACCTTGTATCTGTATTTGTTGATTCGCCAATCACAGATGAGAAATTGCAATGGTCATTGGTCTCTAGTATTGTCGCCTAATCTCCACTTCAAGACCTGATTAAAAGAATTAGGAAATCAGGACCTAAGTACAAATATAAACTCACCAATAATTATATATTTAGGCTGGATGAGGTGATCTTGGATGATCATCTCTAAAAACCTCATCTTTAGCAAATGTATCACTTAACACAAAAACATAAAAAATAGGAAATTAGTGATGTTTCATTACCTTCAGTGAGTTTGTTGTCATATTAAAAGTGTTTGTAGCAGCTTGTAATTCTTTCAATGAGAATATCCTCCATGTTGATCCGTTCTTCCCTTCTGTTTTCAAAGTTACCAATAAATTTATATAAATAGCACATAAATCCTTATACATTGTGTAAAGTCATTTAACCAGCCACAATCAGAAGAACAACAGACTAGAAGTTTAAAATAGGTCGGTGAATATACAAATTGATTACAAGAAGCGACAAACCAAGAAGCAAATTCAACAATGGTGAATTTTGGGGATGAAATTTACATGAGATCATCTGATGAAATATGTTTGAATCAGAATTAGCATGATAGAGAATATAATTCAGAATCATGGTGTTTCGAAAATCTTGATGATCATGTCATCAGAGTAGAAGAAAATGTTTATTTTTTGGGTTTGAAGTAGTGGTGTAATAAACTCCTTGAAAAGAAACTAAATAGTAATAATCGAAATGAATCTTTATGGCTGTTTAATTATCATAAACAAATTATGAAGACATGCATTTTTATCAAATCTTCATTCACCTCCTAACTGTGTGTGACAATGTTAGTCTAAGATAATCATTTCTCTTTGTATTCTTAAATTTCATTAATATATTTAAAGTTAAACTAGTACTTAGGGAGTTCTATGGTGTTTAATGTTTTGTCTCTGAGCATGAAAATTTTCACCTTGAATCTTAGACGATAGATGTTGTTTTGACAATAAGGTAAGCCAATGCACCGACAAGGCTTCAATCTCAAATTTGAGCCACTTGCAGCAGTAACTGTAGTACCAACATATGAAAGAAGAAGAAATAGGTTAACAGGATTGTTATTAGTAACGAATAGTGATAACAAAATAAATCAAATTAAAAGAGGAACATTATCTGATTGAAACCTCCACTCTGACATTTCCTCGGCAAAAAGCATTTCAATTAGCAAGGTTGGGCCCACAAGTCTTGCTAAAGAAGGACTCACCTGATTCCTTCTCCACGACTAGTGTGTAGTCTGCAACACTCATAATATCTATTCATAAAATAAAAATATTTATATAAGTAACCTATGATCTTACCATCATCCCATACGAGCACATAACATATATCTACCTTGATATTTGGAACTATTGTTCTCTACTTACAAACCCCATTATATGTCAGCATCTTTCACCTCTTCTACAAGTACCCGGAATAGAGTGTGCCTGCCAGAAAACCAGATATCAAGTGTCAAATTCAATTTAACATTTACTCACAAAAGATGTTGCCTCCCTTCTTACAGTATCAAGCTCGTTTATGCAGATGAATATCTTGTTAGCTTCTGAGAATCACAGCCATCCCATCACTAATCTGAAACAACAATAAACAGAATGAATAATGAGTGATTAAGTAAACTCAACATATTAAGGTATCGTAGTAGTGTTTCAAGACATGATGAAATAATATTATTAGTGATTTTTAGCAGGAACCCACCTTTTTGAGACACACCTGCAAAGCAGAACAAGAAATAAGAAGTATCCAGAAACAAAAGAGAAATAACAAGAAATAAGAATATACTTTACCAGCAACAATATTGCAGAAATAAAAAGACAAGCATTACATGGAAAATTTACCTTGTAGTGACTGCATTGAAGTATGCAGATGTCATCAATGGCGCTGTCTACAACTGATTGTGCTGTTATATGATATAAACTAAAAGAATTTGATGAAGAAAACATTGACATATTGCCAGGTAAAGTAGTTTTATGGAAAAGTTAATTATCTTTGATGAACTATGATTTTGACAAGCACTTTCATTGACCTCGACACTAAAGTTTTGTTCTTCTTTTGCCCTACCTAAAAGTGGGGATAGAACTCTGGTGGGCTTGATTGAAATTAAACAAAAACAAGAACAATACAGTCTTTTCGAGAGGGACCCGTCTCCCAATTACAAGCCAGAAAACCCAAAATACATCACCTAACCTAGGACATCAAAAACATATATAAATACGATAACATGCTAACAACTGGCCCACTAATTTCTACCCCACTACCCCCATAATGTGCTACTGCTTGTGACTTAATCAAACATGACCTGATATACCCAGTTTGATCCCCACCACAGCTGGGTCAAACCATGGTCACGTGTCAGTATTGTTTCCGGAATAATCAATCTTGAGAGGGCAGAGAGAGGAAACAGAAGTATGAGGCAGAGATGTTGTAAAGTCATTTAATTCCATTTTCAAATCCTGGTTACTTCCCAAATTCCATTTACAAATTTTCTTACCTCATTTCAATACGTAACATGATTTAAAAAACACATATCAATAAAAAGAATCAAAATCTACACTAAAAGGCTAGAACACTAATCCCATGCACATATTTATACCAGTCACCCTACTTTAAAAGCCCATGTCCATCTTACTTGACCAATTAGACTCGGCAACAAAAATGAATTACCTAATAAAAAAACAATAGAAATAGGAAATAAGTGATCTTTAATTTACCATACTTGACCCTACCAAATCCTCCGTCACCAAACGTGTTTCAGAATTAAAATTGCTTGTTGCAGCATGTAACTACTTTTCCTTCCTCTTTCATGTGTAACTAGCAATAAGTTAACACACTTAGCATGTAGAAAGACTTTGATTAACCAGCCACAATCAGAAAACAATTGCAGGAATGTTATAAATAACTGACTAGCAAATTTCCATACTTACTGGTGTAATCAAAACTCTAAACCTAAATTAAGATTGAGTTTAATGGTAGCACCAAACTCTTTATATTCACCTGTTTTTTAACTAGTCGAGGGAAAGAAAAACATACCAATTACAGCCCCTTGTGCAACACAAGAAAAAGTGAAAATCATAAGCTCAAAAAACCCTAAAAAATTATTGTCTGATACTAGCCTTAGAAACACGAACGATCAGCAAGCCTAGTACTAAATTGAACTATTCAATGGGGCAAAAGAGTATAAAAAGGAAACAAGTGATACACTTTCATGAGAAAAAGAAACTGAAACACTTTTACCTCCTGATTTGGGTGCCAAAAGTTAAACAAGGTTCTTATTGAGATCTACTCAAACCTACATATGCAGATTTTGAGGATGAACTTACGTGAGATGTTTGAATCAGAATGTAGTAGATTAGAATGGAAATAAGAATCCCTGGTATCCTGATGAAGCACATGATGGCTTTGACATTTTCAACAATGTATAGTACCAATTCTTATTAAATAATAGAACAGCAAACATTCCCTACTTATGAGTGTGATCAAAACTCTAAAACCAAATCAAAATTGAATTCAAGGGTAACATAACAATCGTTAGTTTCTAGTTTTAATTAGTCATGGGAAAGAAAAACATACCTAACAGAGCTCCTTGTGAAACATAACGAGCAAAGAAAAACAACACCCTACTTCAAAAGCCCATGTCCATCTTACTTGACCAATTAGAAGCCAAAAATCAATTTAAAAAAACATTAAAAATAGAAAATGATGTTTAATTTACCATGGCTGGCCCTACCAAGCCCACCTTCACCAAGCCTGTTTGTCAGACCTAAAGTTGTTTGCATGTAATTCCTTCAATGAAGATATCCTCCTTGGTGACTCCTTCCCTTCCTTTTTCCTGTTAATTAGCAATCAGTTAACACAATTAGCATACAAAAAAAGACACTTAAGCAACAATAATAAATAATTTGTCAAAGAATTGAATAGCAAGTTATTCCTTAATCTCAGTTTCTTTCACTTCTTCTACAAGTACTGGAATAGAGTGTGTCTGCCCGAAAACCAGATATCAACTGTCGATTTCATGTTCGTTTATGGTGTTGAATATCCTGTTAGCTTACGAGGTCTCAACCATCCCATCACTAATCTGAAACAACAATAAACTAAATGTTTAACAAATGATAAAGTAAACGCAGCATAGTAAGTTATTTAGAGTTTAACCATACCCACCCTTTTGGGACAGAGACAGCTGCAAGGGAAGGAACTAAACATGAAACTAGAAGTGGGTAGGAATAAAAAAGAAATAACAGTATTCTAGAGACCAGTCATTCATACTAGTCACCCTAAACCCTAGTTACATAATAAAAGTATTTTAAATATATGCCACAAATGAAGAAGCATATCAACAGCTTATATTAGTAACCCCAAACCCTAGTTAACTAATAGAAGTATTTTTAGACCGAAAACAAAACCTGAAGTTAGAA
The DNA here is from genome assembly GCA_025215565.1 of Flaveria ramosissima. Taxonomy (NCBI): domain Eukaryota; kingdom Viridiplantae; phylum Streptophyta; class Magnoliopsida; order Asterales; family Asteraceae; genus Flaveria; species Flaveria ramosissima. The sequence continues at coordinate 37,796,606 of CM046041.1, forward strand.
GTACGTAGATATAAAAAAGAAATAATATTGGAGATCAGTCATAGATGGAGACCTTTACATAATATACCTTAACAGCAACAACATTATAGATATAAAAAGATGAGGGCATTACATACAACATTAGGTTGTGGCAACTATGCTGAAGAAGTATGCAGGTGCGGTCAATGATGGATTGTTCAAAACAGTGACATAAGGCCAAGTAAAGTAGCTTCATCAAAAAAATTATGGTGCAAAAAGAACCAAAGAATGTAAAGCACAAAGATAGATCATGATTACCTTTGATAGATTATTAGTAACCAAAGTCATTAGTTACCACTGAGCCAAATCTGTATGTGGTCAAAATGTTTAAGCCATATGGATCACAGTCAAACAAACAAAAGTAGGCAAGTGCATCTGTTCAATTACTAACAACAAGAACCTATTGAAGAAATAAACAAAGAATAAACAACATAAATACTGAAGTTTCTTCATAAACTAAAACAAAAGAAAATAGATTCATTGATACCGTCTTCTTGGAATATCTAGATAACCTTTTTCCTGTAAAAAAGATATAGTTAATGGCTGATTTTGGTAAATAGTTTAGCTGAATACACACCGGCCGTGATGAAAACACAATGATTATTATTGCAAACACATTATTTTGATAGTCCTTGGAAAATCAGTTTCAAACAACAAGGTTGGGCCCACAAGTCTTGCTAAAGAAAGGCCTCACATGAATCCTTCTCTAAAACTAGTATGTAGCCTACAATGCTAACAAAATAATATATTAGTAACCCATGACATGTTATCATCATCACATTTGAGTACATGACATATTTCTGTGTTGATATATGAAAATATTGTTATGTATTAACATATCAGTGTTATATCTCAGCATCTTTCAGTCCTATAAATACTGGAATAGAGTGTGCGTACCAGAAAACCAGATATCAACCGCAGATTTAGGATAAACATTAACTCACAAAAAATGTTGTTTTTCTTACAGTTCAGGGCCTTTTATGGAGTTGAATTTCCTGTCACCTTCAGAAAATCTGTAAAAAACAATAAAATTAATGATTGATGAAGCAAACTCAACAATCAACATAGTAAAGTTAGTGTAGTACTGTTTCCAAACTTGATCAAATAAAATTATCATAGAGTTTGTAGCAGATACCCACCGTTTTTAAAAAGACACCTGCAAGGAAGCAACATACCATGAAATTAGAAGTATGCAGAATTAATAGAAATAACAAAAGACCAGAGATAGTCATTGATGGATACTTCTAAATAATATAATTCAACAGCAAATTATAGATATAGAATGTAGAGGGCGTTACATACACCATTTAAGTTGAGGCAACTGCACTGAAGAAGTATACATATGTCATTGATGGTGCGGTCTACAACGGATTGTTCGAAACATGACACAATGTCATGTAAATAGCTTCATGGAAAAAGTTTTGGTTCAATAGAAACAAAGAATGTAAAGCATAGCGATAAATAACGATTACCTTGTAAAGCATACATACCCCAAGCTCACACCCTATTTTTTATATCTTGCTCATTGCATCCACTCTATATTAGGCCATAGAACATGAGAGACAACACATGGATCCATCTCCACAAAATACCATGCAAATTTCAACACAAAAAATTGGTAAAATAATACCTGTAAACATCCTGCACTGATAGCTTCTAGTCTTCTACGTTCACAAATGTTGTACCTCAGTATAAATCTAACCATCGACAAAGTCTCAAAGATGTAGGACAGCCATTGACAGCACAAACAAAGTAATACGCTTCTTATGCTAATATGTATAAATCTCATTGAGAGGCAAAAAAAAACTTACAAACATTTTATCAAACAGGTTGCGTGCATGATTGAATATCGCAGTCCTTGTGGATTTTTTTAACTCAGTAGCCACGAGAGGAGCAACAAAGAGGATCAACCACATAGTACTCATGCAGTGTTGTTTTGACTAAAAGCATGAAGAATCACCTTGATCTCAGAGAGTAGATATTGTATTAACAATAACGTAAGCGAGTGCACCGACAAGTCTTCCATCTTGAACTTGACTACCCATTGCAGGAGCAACTGAAGGCACAATCACATGGGAAGAAAAAATAGCTTTTAGAAGAATTATTATTAGTAATGCAAAGGGATAAAAATAATAATAATAAACAAAAAGAGGAGCGTTATCTGATAAAAATCTCCACTTTAGCACTTTTCTCTATATAATAGCATCCATTTTAAGTTGACTATGTTTTGATCTTATCTGGAAAAAAAACACATGAAATAAAGTAAAATAATGTGAAAAGAGAGCTAGTTCAATATTTTAAAGGGCATAACCAAAGTCATTAGTTCCTTCTCCATATGTTGTCAACATGTCAAAGTCAAATGGATCACGTTTAAACAAACCACAAGCAAGAAAGTGCAGCTGTTCATATAGTAACAACAAGAACCTGTTTAAGAAATAAACAAAGTACAGACATTATCAAGATTGAAGTTGCCTGATAAATTAAAATGAAAGGAATAAGATTAAATTGATACTGCCCTCTTGGAATAAATTAAAATAAAATAAAGTTTTGTTCCTTCTTTTGTGCTTCTCGAAAGTGGGGTGTTCTTTGTCGTGCTCCGCCGGGAAGAAAAAGTCTCAATAGGTCCTAAATTCATGCTACTTCCTAAATTCCATTTTCAAATTTTTTTTATCTTATTTCTGTAATTAATGTGGCAAGTAACAGGATTTTAACATGTTTCAATTAACAAAATCTAAATCTTCAATATAAGTCTAGAACAATTAACCCCCACCCACCCCACACACACACAAGTCAAAAATAATAATAAAAAAATCAATAACAAAAAAAACTTATAATATTGGAAATAAGAGATGCATTATTTACGTATCTTGCCATATTCCTCCGTGTTGATTCCTTCTTCCCTTCCTCATTCCTGTTTGATTACCATCAAGTTAATACAATTAGTACATAGCCTTATTTTAAGTAATACTGTCAAAAAGTCAAAGCCAAATGGATCACAATCAATCAAACCAAAGGTAGGCAAGTGCAGCTGTACAATTAGTAACCATGAGAACCTGTTTAAGAAATAAACAAAATAAAAATCACATTGGGATTGAAGTTGCTTTATGGATTAAAACAATAGAAAACAGCTTGAATGTTTACCGCCTTGTTGGAAAATATGGAAAACCTCTACACTTCTTCGAGTGTCTGCCAGAAGACCAGATATCAGTTTTAGGGTCGTTTATGGTGTTGAATGTCCTCTCGGTTTCAGAGAGTCTCAACCAGCCATCACGAATCTGAAACAACAAAAACCATCCGTCACTAACCTGAAACAACAATAAACTAAATGATTAACGAGTGATAAAGTAAACTCAGCGTAGTAAATTAGTTATTGAGAGTCTGAACCATCCATCCCCGTCCTTTGAGACAGAGACAACTGCAATTGAAGGAACAGAACATAAAATTAGTACGCAGAAAAAAAAAGAAAAAACAATAGAATTAATGAATGATAAAGCAAACTCAACATTTAACAGAGTAAGGCATTGTAGTAGTGTTTCCAAATTGATGAAATAAATTTATTCCTAATTTTGTAGCATGTACCCACCCTTTTTAGACAGACACCTTCAAGGAAGCAACATAACATGAAATTAGAAGTGCAGGCAGAAATAAAAAAGAAATAACAATATTCTAGAGATAAGACACTCGTATTAGTAACAAGTTTCGTAAAAATGTCAAAGCCATATGGATCACAGTCAACCAAACAATAGGTGCTAGGCAAGTGCAGCTGTTCAAATAGTAACCAGGAGAACCTGTTTTGGAAATAAACAAAATGCAAACCACATTAAAATTGACATTTTCTTTTAGATTAAAACAAAAGAAAATAGATTAAATGTTTACCACCTTGTTGGAACATCTCGAAACCTCTGCCCTGCGATTAGATATGGTTAATGGCTGATTTTTCCGAATATGTTAGTTAAATGCATACTTACCAGATGGCAATGCAATGATTATTCTTGCAAAAACAATCTTTTGCTAGTTGTTGAAATACGGCATACATGCATGCATCAGTTATATAAATTTGAAACAGCAAGAAGGTTGGGCCAACTAAGTCTTGCTGAAGAAAGGCCTTGTGTGATTCCTTCTCCACAACTAGTATGTAGTCTGCAGCACTGCTAATATCTATTCAAATAACCAAATAACAGATTAGTAAACTGTGAATTATTATCATCAACCCATTACAAGTACATAACTTTTATCTATTTTGATATGTGGAAAATTTGTTCTCAACAGCTGTCACTTCTTTTAAAGATAGTAACAGTTGATTTCAGGATCATATATGCTATTGAAAGGATATCCTGTCAGCTTCTCAGAGTCTCAACCACCAAATCACTAATATGAAATGACAATACACAAAATGATTAATGAGTGACAAAGTAAACTTAGCATAGTAAGCTGTTGAGAGTCTCACTATCCCCACCGCTTTGAGGCACACAGATCAGTGATTGGTATTAGTAGCAAGTAGATGTAGAAATGAAAAAACAAAAACAAAAATATTCTACAGATCAGTGATTGGTATTAGTAACAAGTACTTACATATAACCCACAAAAATATTCTACAGATCAGTGATTGGTATTAGTAGCAAGTACTTTACAGATCAGTGAAAATATTCTACAAAAATATTCTACAGATCATGACCATCTTACTTGACCGATTAGAGTCAAAAACTATAAATCAATCACTTAAAAGAAAAACTTAAAATATTAAAAACAAGGGATGTATTAGTTACGTATCTTGCAAAATTCTTCCATGTTGATTCCTTCTTCCCTTCCTCTTTCCTGTTTGATTATCATAAGAAATAACAGTGAAAATGTCAAAGCCAAATGGATCACAATCAACCAAACCATAGAGAGGCAAGTGCAGCTCTACAATTAGTAACCATGAGAACCTGCTTAAAAAATAAACAAAATACAAATCACATCAAGATTGAAGTTGCTTTATAGATAAAAACAAAAGTAAACCCAACATACTAAGGTCACGTAGCTAGAAGTTTGCAGAAACAGAAAAGGAATAACAGTATATTGTCATTGATGGAGACTTTTACATGAATATACTTTACTAGAAACAATATTACAGAAATACAAAAGACTAGGAGACTGCATTGAAGAAGTATGCAGATGTCATTGATGGCGCTGTCTACAACAGTTGTTCTGTTATAATATATAACTAAAAATAATTAAATTAAGAGAACAGTGACATATTGCAGGGAAAAGTTATGATGTAATGAGAAACAAAGCATGTAAAGCACAAATCCAAGAAAATAATTACCTTTGATAAACTTCGCTTTTAGAGAGGAAATGGAAGTATGAGGCAGAAGAAGTTTTGTTAGGCCACTCAAATCCATTATCAAATCCAGGTTACTTACTAAATTCCATTTTAAAATTTCTTTACCTCATTTCCATAAACTTAATGTGATAACTAACAGGATTTATACACCATGTTTCAATAAACAAAATCTACATCTACACTACTTATCCTATGCACATATTTATATCAATCACCCCACTTCAAAAGCCCATTTCCATCTTACTCGACCAATTAGAAGTAAAAAATTAACCACTTCATAGAAAAACATTAAACATAGGAGATAGGTGATGTTTAATTTACCATGGCTGACCCAGACAAATCTACCTTCACCAAGCCTGTTGTCAGAAATAAGATTGTATGCATGTAGTTCCTTCAACGAAGATATCCTCCATGTGTATTTCCTTCTTCCCTTCCTCTTTCCTAATTAGTTAGCAGTCACTTAACACAGTTAGCATATAGAAAAGGTCAGTTAACCAACCACAATCAGAAAACAATCACAAAGTTTATAAAAAAAATTGAATAGCTAAATCTCCCTTGAGTAGAGCTGAGTGCGTCTATCAGAAAACCAGATATCAACTGTCGATTTCAGGGTCATGTATATATGCTGTTGATAGCTTCTGAGAGCCTCAACCATCCCTTACTAATCTGGAACAACAGTAAACTAAATGATTAAGGAGTGATAAAGTAAACTCAGCATGGTAAGCTATTTAGAGTCTCAACCATCCTCACCCTTTTGGGGCAGAGACAACTGCAAGGGAAGGAACAGAACATGAAATTAGAAGAATGCAGAAATAAAAACAATATTAACAATATTCTGGAAATCAGCCATTTGTATTAGTAACCCTAAACCCTAGTTGAATAATCCACATATAAGCCACAAATGAAGAAGCAAATCAACAGTTTATACCAGTAACCCCAAACCATAGGTAGATAACAGAACAGCGCATTGTCCCTAAAACTCTTAAACCCTAATTAAAATTGAGTTTTCTAATTAGTCATGTAAAAGAAAAACATACTCATTGGATCAAACCCCCATGTTCCGCATAAGAAGAAGCGAATCACAAACAAAAAAAACCTAAAATTAAATGTTGCCCCCAACACATTACACACAGACGCCCATCAGCAAGCTTACTACAAAATTGAACCGAAATTAGTAGAAAAATGAAATCAAATGACACACTTGTTTACTTGTCATCAGAAATGATATCGAAGTTGAAAAGATGTTACCTCCTCGTGATTTGAGTGGCGAAAGTTGGAATTTGAGAGATTGAAACCTAGAATTTGGGGAGAATACTTACCTGAGATCGTCTGATGAAGAATGTTAGTAAAAATCATCAGAAATGTATCAGATTGGAACGGAAATCGTGTGATGAAACACTTTCGCTTCCTGATTTGGGTGTCGAATGTTGATATTTGATTAGAGAATGAATCGAACCAGAGAATCGAAGATCGATATGTTGATTGAATCATGAGAACGATGATATATAGAAGCAGATGATTATTATTATGATGAATGATGAATGATGATATAATGGAGATCTTTGAGAATCAATGGCGGGGTTTTATGGTGTAATTCTTCAGGGACGCGGGTTTACACAACGGTCCGTACGATGTCGAATTATATTATTATTATTATTATTATTATTATTATTTATTATTATTATTATATATCGGTTATCACTATTTTAGGAAGGATTTACTATATCTTTTCGTATCATTCTAATTATTACCTTCTGCCAGTTACTTTATTTCATTTTATTTTAACTCTTTTATTTATAAATATTAAATTATATTCTTTTCAATAATATTATTTACTTTTGATTTTACGTATTATTATATTTGTATAATACTAATTATCAACTTTTGTATGTTTAATGGATAATATTATGGGTTTAGTGGGTTGTACCCACCTTTGTCTTTTTCTTAAACTCTAACTTTTTTTATATTAACCTGCTACTTTTACGTCTTTTACAATTTAATCCTAAATGTTTTCTACTTTCATATTTGATCCCACATGCTTTTCATATTATACAATTTTTTTGTTTTGCGTTTCCGTCTAAATTTTACGAGTAACACACCGCAACACATGTGTGTGATTCAACATTTTTACCCTTACTTTTTTTACTCTAACGCAACTCGCTGGTTCTAGATTGACTCAATTATTGTTTTATACTTTTTGCGTTTCTCTTACGCTGTTCAACTTTTTTACGCTTAATTTTCGTTTGATTTTATTCCCTTTGTTTTTTATTTCTCTTTTAATATGAGTTTTTTCTAGTGTTGATGGTTATTTGCTGTTGTGTGTCATTGGTGGCACTTGACATGGTTTTTAAACCCCCGCTGCAACGCAAAGGGCTTAATACTAGTTACTTTTAACGACAAAAAATATTCTTTCCTAATAATTTCATGAACTCTCAAATAAAATACAATAGAATTCGTTTTTATATTTTATAACCAAGATAATATCTCTTTATGGTGATGATGATGATGAATGATGATATGATGGAGATCTTTGAGAATCAATGGCGGGGTTTTATGGTGCAATTCCTCAGGGACGCGGGTAAAGTCCGTACGATGTGTAAATTGCTTTTTATTATTGTTATTATTATGAAGTGGATTTTCAGTGTTTTATTTTAGGAAGGATATCTCTTCATATCCTCCTCACAATTAATGCTATCACCGTTTGCTTTATTAATTTTATTTTCAACCCTTGTTTTTGTATATGTTATTCTGTTTTCAGTAATATTCTTTTACTTTTGATTTTTATGTATTATTTATTTAAAAAATTAATATTATTTCTTAATCAATTTCAAGATCTCTCAAGGAAATAACAAATATTATTGTGCACGTGAGAAAAATTTACAATTGAAAAAGTTATCTGAAAATTTTAATCCAACAATATAATATATTATAATTGAATTAACCAATAGGGAAATGGTGGTGCTTGGGATTGTGTTAAAACAAGTTATGTGATTTAAAAATACACCAACTCATCGTTAATTATTTCTAAAATAATTAGACAGTCACAATAAAATTGTAACAATGCACCACCCTTGTAACAATTAGTTTTATTTACCATTACAAAATGTTAATAGAACCTTACGTTTATTATTTCTTAATTATTTTGGGATCCCTATGGTTACATGGCCCCTATTCGTAGAGGAGTTTCTAAAACGAACTACTTGTCATAGACGTGTTGAAGAGTGGTGTGAGAATCGGGGCTGAGGTTCTCATTATCTTCATGAAGATAGACGAACTGAAAGAGAGAATGAAGAGGAATGATGTCAAGAAAGTTGTTGAAGACTTGATGAGAAATGACGAGGAAGGAAGACTTGATGAGCAATGGAGGAAGGGGGCTCGTCTCACTGTAACATGGCGTTGATGATTGAAGCAATTATCCAAGAGCACAAACCCGATTCAAGATATTAAGCAGACATTGTAACTTGGGACTAAGCACAACTATTTCTAGCAAAAAACTTGAAACCATATTTCTATGTTTAGTACGCAAGTGTGTTTACAAAGTGGAGATTTAATGCTTCTTCATATTTTAAGTTATAGGTCTATTTTTCATGTTACCTAAGATAAGCAACAAGTTCGTTTTACTAGCTAAATCTTTTATGAATTGAAACTAAATGATTCGAAAATTAATATGCAATTCCACTACTGAATAACAGCCACAATTAGTTAGCACGACTTAACCCATTAGTGTAAGCAAGAGTTTAACACTATTAGTTGGTTCGTATGAATCAACGGGTATTATAATGGTATCTAAATGTGTGATGTGCTTCCTTCATTAAAGATAATGGATCAAATCATAAAATAGACACAATCTTTATACTCTAATAAACTAATAAAGATAATAAAATTTTATTTTATTTATTTAACACGTGTAATACACGAATTTACTAAATCTAATAGGTTATAGATTAATATAAAACTGACTTGATTGTCATTCAAAAAAAGAAGCACAAGTAAACAACACTTCTCGGTGGAGTTTTTGTTTTTCCAAATACTAAATAAATTTTATTCCAAAAGTAAACACCAAAGCTTGATGTGGTAGAATGGTTAAAGCATTTCAAGTTATATTGAGTAAATGTGGGTACGAACCTTACATTCAAATGTAACTTATGTTTTTGTTAACTCTTTCTATGTATTCATTCATTGAAAAATATTTTTTTTTAATTCTAGTGTAAATTATTTATTTTAAATTATTGATACATACGAGACATAATATTTGTTTTTTCATGTTTTAGTGTCTAAGATCAAAACGCACCAACTTCATACGTTTCTTTTATGTATTTAACCACGTTAATATTACCAGAGTGACAAACGTCAAAGAGTTCACAGATGTGCCGCGACACATCATTGATTACATTTATATCATCATATGGTTCCGCCGCAACACGCAAGTCAAATTTTTCTACTAACGTCACAGAGTTCGCGAGCTCCCTTATATTTGACACAAGTAACTATTATCCTCTAAAAGTTTAAAAACATCTAATTTAGTCCAAAACTTTTATCATTTGTTTTAATTTCAATCCATGAGTTTTATAATTTGCATTCAAGTGAAAACAATTTATGAAACTTTTGTACTGAAATTCAAACACCTAATAAAACTTTTGAAAGTAAATTGATGTTTTTGATCTATTGAAGGAAAATTATTATTTCTTTCAAAACTCAAAGAGTATAATCGAATTTAACTTTTAAATCAATATAAAAAATTATTTAAAAAACAGCTTTTGTGAAGCAAGGTTGCAAACAACGATGTCACAATGATAAATTATACAGTTAATTCAACAAATTCCGACGACTTACAACTTTGTGTCAAGCTCTTTGTTAACCACTAAACGTAAAGAAGACGTGTATGTATCTACTTACGTTGTCATTACCACGGCGATAGATATTGGCAATGATAAAACAGTATTGTGGAGCGATACCATCTATGGCATTTCAATTTGTCTGACAGACAAACCGGGTCTTATGTTATTGTATTTATTTATTAATATTAACCCGCCTCCGGTTTCGCTGCCTCCGCCCCATTCGTTCGCTTCCCTCCGCTTCGACGTCGCAGGAGGGTGTGTGTGATAGAGAGAGAGAACGAAGGGGGATATTAATTATAAAAATGAGTGAAGTAAACACAAGTAGAAAAGTTGAGAAAATACATGATTGCATTAGTTGGAATTTGAAATTCATTCATTAAAGTAAATATTGTAATAATTTACCAATGATTTTTAGCACAACTGGTTAAGTTGAGGTACCCATGATATATAAATAAATGGGAGGTCATGGGTTTAAGTCTTACTCTGAACAAAAAATGTTTAGAGTTGAGTCAGGAGGTTTTCTCAGCAATAAGTTTCCTCCTGAGGGGGTTGGGGGTACGGTCCCGGCTGGAAAACGGATAAATGGGCCCGATTAAGATAACACATATCCTCCGAAGCAGGGTCGCGCGTTTGCCGTTCAAAATATATATATATATATTGTAATAATTTAGATTTTCAAAGTACGGTTTTTCGCCCAATTAAAAAAAAGTCATTTTGTATGATTATATATAATTTTTAATGTGTACCGGATGAATCGAGATGTTTATACATTGTCACAATTTATTTAAAATTCTTTCTTTGTATAATAAATAATATTTTAAGTCAAAGCTTTTAACTATTATAGTATTATTAAAACTTATTAAATTGTGCGATAATCTATATAAAAAGATTTTTTTGGAGTGGCTTCATATAAATAACTAAAATGTTAATATTTATGTTAATATGACTTTTTCGGGGCAATAGGTAAAGTATACAAGTAAATAAAAATGCTTACAATATTAGAAACAGTTTTTGATAATACATACAAGCTCATATATATGCTTAATTTATAAAACCGCATTCCAACAAATTAATTTAATAGCTAAGATTTTGGTATTCAATTGTATGGTTGTTTCGACGAGTCGAGACGATAACGATCACACTCACGCCATGTAGTACGATGTAAAACGATAAAACTCCCGCCGCGTAGCGCATGAGAAAAAAACTAGAATTAAACACCAACGTTTCTTTGAGAGTGCTTTTGTAGCTTTTGGTACAACCCTAATTTGCATGGTTTTGGTGGTATGTTTCCGTTTAGAGAGAGTGGGTGGCTTTTGGTGTGTCCGGAGGATTGGTTGGACCTCGTCGCTTTACTGTTTCCGCCGAAAGTTTACATTTCCGGCTATAACATGCCGGTTGACCGCCTTCTCTCTTCTATTCTTCCTTCTCTCCTGTCGGCCACTTTGGTTGTTGTTTTGCTCTTTGCCCGGCCATTATCCTCCAAATCTGCCTGTTGTAAGGGTTCTGAGTGGTCGTCGTCACCGGATTGAGCCCGCTTGGTAATTATCCTATGTTGGTCCGGGCTCTTTTGGAGTCATTGTGTTTGTGATGAACACATTGTTCCAAGACAACTTTGTTGATGATGATACGGTCAAGTCGATGACGATGCTTCACCTCAGACTATTTTATTCATGAATCCTGCAGCGGAGCGCGGGTACAATGCCTAGTTTGTATAAAGAGAATTTTGAAAATGTCTCTTTGATTATATATTGTTTTTTAAACATCTCTATGACCAAACAATTCTTTAAAATGTTCTAAAATAAGCAACTCAGATGAAGGCACGTGTCTAAATGGGGTTGTTACAAAAGACGTGTTTATGTTCGTCCGAACCTTTGTAACTACTCTATCTATACATATGGTTTCATATGAATTGCTTATTGTGGGTTCGAACGAACCTATTTTACGGTCCGTGACGTCCGTGTTGGGGTGAGGATAATTGGGGGATGCGCTTGTCAAACGGACATTTTAAAGAAAAAGTTGGTCAAATTGATATTTTCTGAATTTTTTTTTCAAACTTTGTAACATTTGTAGTTAAAAGATGTTCTCTAGGCAAAAGAATAATGGAACATCTTTTGATTCTGACTGATCCGCTAACATGACTAGCGGATGTAAAGACGTAGCATGACATTTACTACTTTCATTAGCGAATGCGACATGTAATGAATTTACTCAATTTGTTTTTTTTAATAGTTATTCTCATAAAACTTGTAATACTTCAACACTTTAGAAAAATACGAACATACCGTTGTTTACATCTTTTTGGACATTACAACATATATTTTAAAACCGAGTTTGTTTGAAAAAAAATCATCTTAACAATAAAAGTTTTTCGAACGAACTTGGTTTTTAACAAATTTTACGACTGTCTAGAAAAACCCTAAACAAAGCTGGTACGATTGGTTTTTTAATATATAAAAATATGAACCATTAAAATTAAACTTTATATAAAACTAGCAAGTTAAAATAAAATTAAAAATTAAAAGTTGACAATTTTGACATTCGCTAGTCAACTAGGATATCTACGTTGACTCATTATCGCATGCACTAGTCATATGTTATCTATTCTAGTAAAAAATAGTTTGTTATCATTATCCTGTTATTAAACTAATAATTATTTTCTGAAAATAAAAAGGGAAATAACATAAGTTAAGCACTTATAAATCAATCGCTATGCAACAAGAGTTTCGAAGATCGAGCCGAGAGGGAGAACAAGTTTGCAATAGACGGGGTTGATTGTTTGAAGTGGTTGGATTCAAGAGACTCTGGTTCCGTGATATAATTATTTGTTTAGGAAGTCTATCGTATGCATCCACCAAACAAGCCATTGAGCTCGCATTGGGACTCAAGTCATCAAACACACATTTTCTTTGGTCCAACAGGCAAACGTGCGAAGACTTCACCTCGTGGCTCATGAAAGAAATATATGAGGAAAAGATTAAAGGTAGAAGATTAATGGTGCGCGGTTGGGCGCCATAAATCTTGATATTGTCACACCGAACCATTGGGGGATTCATGACACATGTGAATGGAACTCGACTCTCGACAGGATTTCAGTGGGGATCTTGATGATTACCTAGCCACAATTTGAAGAGAAATTTCTAAACGAACGATTTATCATCATAGACGTGTTGAAGATTGGTATGCGAATCAAAATGGAGGTTCCACTTATGTTCACGAAGATAGATGAGTCAAAAGAGATTATAAAGATGGATGATGGAAAGAAAGCAATAGAAGACCTGATAAGAAAAGATGAGGAAGGAGAGGCAAGCAGAAAGAGATCTTATGAAATCGCGCTGAAAGTGAAGAGCGCGATGGAAGAAAGGGGCTTGTCTAACCGTAATATGACATCAAGGATTCAAGCGGTTACCGACGAATTAGCCAAGAACACTAAACGAATTCAAGATAATGTGTAGCCATTTAAACTTGAATATCTTTCAAACTAGTAGCATCTTGCGAATATTGCCAAGTTAAATATCATCACAAGTAGCTCTCGTGAGTATCATTGAGTAATTCAATACTATAGTTCGACCATTGCGATGGTAACATCGTCACAAACATGTATTTGCGATGAGGTTGCAACATTTTTGAGAATATGTTTGCAACACGATTATTTAGCGATAGATCATTTCAGTTTTTTAAAATGAATTATGATAAATATTCATCACTAAAATGTTCCTACATAAGTTTTAGAAACCATTGTTTTTTAATGAAGTTAATCTTTTTCTTTTGAGCTAATTTCATTAATCTATTTATTCTACCGGTTTCTATAAATATTAAATGAGTTAATGTTAAAAGAAACTAGAAGCATAAATTCGTACATTTCGGCGGGATTGTTGTTGTCGTGGGAAATCTACTACGTTTGGTTTAAAATAAAATTTATATGAAAATGTAGATTAAAAAATTAACGTCGCAATAATATATTTGAAAATTTATAAGCTAAGAAGCATAAACCGTGATATTATAAAACGAAACCATTAGGAAATTTTAGTGACTTGTACGATTGTGTTTTGGTTAATATTTACATCGAATCGTATGATGATTAAGGTTATAAAATTCACATATTGTAAGTTTAATTAAAGTTAAGAAGACTAGAAAACTTTGAATGAACTTCAAACGACAAATGTATTGTGATCAATTAATAATAAGTTGACAATGTTGGATTTTGAAGGCTTTCATCGGGCTTGTTTTGCTAGGCTACTCGTCAACAATGGCTTAATATGAGAAGGTTCAAATTGAAAAGTTTAACGGGGTCGATTTTGCTTGGTGGTAGATGTAAATAGTAGCATTGCTTGGTGAAAAAGATTTAGATGTAGTACTAGAAGAAAAGCTGGCTAGAATGGAGAAAGCCAAAGAAGCGATTTGGATCTCAAAGGACAAGAAGGCTGGAAGGGCTATTACATTCGCTTTGATGAGTAGCGTTGTCTTTAACGTTATGCACGAAACCACGGCTTGTGGTAAGAAAAGTCGTCTACCATAGGGGAGTTATTCATGACTCGAATGAACTAAGGAGCTTCATTTATGGATCATATTAATGATCTCAACTCGATCATGTCCAGATTAGCTTCTATTGGCATGAAGTTGGATGAAATTTGATGATCTCAACTAAGAGGCTGTTTGGCAGCCTCTTAATTAGCCTTTTAATGCTTCAGATGTCTGTATGGTTTAGCATTTAATGGTTTAGACTGTTTGTTTCGCGAGCAAATGTCTGAATGATTCAGACATTTGCCTCTGAATGGTTAAGCATTATACTAGTGTTGAATGGTTAAGAGGTCTAATGTTGAATGCTTAAGACCTCTTAGCTGAATTGGTCAGACATTTGTATTTGAATAGTTAAACGATATACTAGCTCTTAATGGTTCAGACCTCTTAATGGTTCAACACTTAATGGTTCAGACCTCTTATTGGTTCAACACTTAATCATTCAGAAGTGGCCAAACAGCCCCTAAGTCTGAAACTATAACGGTTGTTACTAGTTTTGCGAGGATTGATGGTGTAACATTTAAGGGGGTCCAAGACATTTTGCTAGGTAAGGAAATTCGCCAAAAGCACTAGTTTCTAGAGTGTTATATAATGGCAGGGGAATAAAAGATAACAAGAACAATGAGAGTTAAGGGAGGAGTTGTGATGAGATTGGACATGTTAAAAGTCAATGTCCAAAACTAAATAAGGAAAAACTAGTAAAGTAAACACTGCTAAGGACGAATGTGATGATGTCGTTTGACTACACGAAGCTAAAAATAACGTGAACTCTTGGGTTATGGATTCCGGATCTTCATTTCACGCCATGCACATAGGGGAGACGGTGGTTAATCTAAAAGTTGACAACTTTGGAAAGGTACGAATAGCAAATGGTAATGTCATTGATGTTATAGGCATATGTAATGTTAATATTTTTACTCCATTGGGAACCTATTGGGACTTGAAGAATGTTTATGATTCCAGCTTTCAAGAGAGATAAGTTAGTCAACCGGATGAATAGGGACAAGAAGTATAGTTTGGTGGAGGTAAATAGAAGGTAACTAAAGGAAATCTAATTATCGTTCGTGGAAAAAAGTATGGATCATTATACATGGTGGAAGTACCTGCTAAGGAAAGTATGGCCGTTCCTCAAAACAAAGTTGGGTTCGCTGAGTCAAAAGGGCAAAAGAAGGTTCAATTTGCAAGACTGAAACCTGATGTCAAGATGATTCAAAGTGGGATTGGAGGTCTAAACCATGTTAGGTGTTTGATAATGGAAGCACGAGGCGTGTTACACGTACAATCACAAAACAATATTGAGTTTTGAAGACTACTACTCCGAGTGATAAAATCTATTCTAGGGATATCTTGCTAAACGAGAAGAGTGATAATGGTTCTCGGGTTATCTCTGGAGCTAGTGGATCATGCTTACCAGTTAAGATATACAGAATGGGGTGGAGCTCGACGGAGGTTCAACTGTCCCCTCATGTACTTGATGAGCGGCGGTGCAACTAGGGGTTATGCCGAAGTCTTAACCGATGAGAATTTGAAGCTTGCAAGAGTTTAGATATGAAGAATAATAGAGTTACTAGATCTAGGTTACTCGGTTATTGCCTTAATTACAACCCTAATAGAGTATTATAAATAGACCCATGATGTAATTGTACTCTTGAGCACAATTATAATGTAAACCCTAGTTGCGTAGTGGACATAAGTCACCTTGACCAAACTACTATAATATCTCGTGTCTACTTTTTTCTATTATGTGATTGAGTATTTGATTGTTTCAACTAGAACCTACTCTGATTGTGATACCTAACACGTAAATATATATTATAAGTTTAGTTAAAGTTATTGTGATACCTAACACGTAAATATATATTGTAAGTTTAGTTAAAGTTAGATAGCTATATCCTTGTTATTCAATTAAAAAAAATTATGGTCATATTTTAAGCATAAAACTTTTATGTTCAATTTATAATAATTGAAAACTACATTTCATTATTTGAAATTAGGAAAAAAATATAAAAACCTTTAAGGTCAAACTTTATGGTATGAAGCTTTTATGGTCAATTAATGAAATATGAAAAAATAAGCTAAAACCTAATTGGCAAATAGTAAGAGCTAAACTCTAAAACTGAATGTTAAATGAAAAAACACATAACGCTAAATGTTAAAAGCTAAACCCTAAAGCTAACCATTAAATACTAAAAGCTAAACCCGAATAGCTAAACCCGAAAAGTTAAACGCTAAATTTTAAAAGCTAAACCCTAAAAGTAAACTATAGAAGCTAAAATCACTTAACAAGGTTGATTTTTAGTATAGTTGGTCGGTATTTTTCAAGACTAGCATCCTAGCTTTAGTAGTCTATGTTTAGCTAAAATATATATTCTTATCTTATTGAAAATGATGTAATCAAAGTTTTAAACAATCCTACTTATGTTAAAGGAAATTTTAGTTTAATAACTATGTATATGATGAGTAGATACGACCATGAGGTCTCTCGGATTCGGGGCCTTACGAAGAGCATACCTCGTAAAATGCTTAAAGCTCGAAGCAACAAGTAGGCTTTCAATAGAAGCATGGGAGTCCCATGTGAAAAAAAACTATAAATTTAAAGAAGAGAATGAAAGTTGATTAGCATAACTAAAATAAGTTTCAAGAACATACCTCACAAAAAGCTCTATCCTTGACACAGTTACGGGTTCAACGACCTTGGTAGTCCCATGAAGACATTTGAAAAACGCATATTAGTCCGCTATGACAACTGAAAAAGTAAGATTGAACCCGTGAAGAAAAGCATAAAGAGAATGAAAGTCAGTTAGCACAACTAAAAAGAAGTAAGATTTAAGAACATATCTCGTAAAAAAGCTCTAGGCTTAAAAGAGTTGGACCATGAATGGCAGTTTGTGACTCGTGTAGAAAATCCTGAAATATGAAAGAGAATGAAAAGCGGTTAGTACAACTAACGAATATTTATATCTGAGAACATGCTCATGAATATACTATAGGTTAAGTGGCCCAAACTGTCAATAGGAGTCTACAAAGGGGTAGTGAAGCCTAAAAATGAGAATGAAAGTCTACTAGAACAATAGGAGTACAATACGGTCTTAGGGGCCCCTAGCAAGGGCTCTTACATTTAAAAGAGTGTGGTCTACAATGGATTGTTTGAAACAGTGACATAATACCGTGTAAAGTAGCTTCATGGGAAAAAGTTGTGGTGTAATGAGAAACAAACAATGTAAAGCACAATGATAAATCATGATTACCTTTGATAAATTATGACTTCAACTAGCATTTGCATTGACCTCCATCCATCACCTAAATGTGTGTAGCAATATTACTCTAAAATAGTAAGGTTTCCGGTATTTTCAATCTTAATCAAATATATAAATTGCTAATTAGTACTTATGGAATGCTGTTTTGACTAAAAGCATGAAGAATCACCTTGATCTCGGAGGGTAGATAATGTATTGACAATAAGGTAAGCGAGTGCACCGACCAGGCTTCCATCTTGAACTTGACTACCCATTGCAGGAGCAACTGTAGGCTCAATCATATAAGAAGAGAAAATAGCTTTTAGAAGAATTGTTATTAGTAATGCAAAAGGATTAAAAATAATAATAAATATATAATAATAAAAAAGAGGACCGTTATCTAATAAAAATCTCAACTTTAGCACTTTTCTCTATATAAAAGCATCCATTTGAAGTTGACTCTGTTTTGATCTTATCTAGAAAAAAAATAGATGAAATGAAGTAAAATAATGTGAAAAGAGAGCTAGTTTAATATTTTAAAGGGGCATAACCAAAGTCATTAGTTCCTTCAGAGCCAAATCCACATGTTTTCAAAAAGTCAAAGTCAAATGGATTATAATTAAAACAAACCACAGGCAAGTGCAGCTGTTCATATAGTAACAACAAAAACCTCTTTAAGAAATAAACAAAGTACAAACATTATCAAGATTGAAGTTGCCTGATAAATTAAAATGAAAGGAAAAAGATTGAATTGATACCACCTTCTTGGAACAAATTAAAATAAAATAACGTTTTGTCCCTTCTTTTGTGTTTCTCAAAAGTGGGTTGTTCTTTGTCGTGCTCTGCCGGGAAGAAAAAGTCTCGTTAGGTCACTTAATTGGATTTCTAAATTCATGTTACTTCCTAATTCCATTTTCTAAATTCTTTATCTCATTGCTGTAATTAATGTGGCAAGTAACTGGATTTAAACATGTTTCAGTTAACAAAATCTAAATCTTCAATATAAGTCTAGAACACTTGACCCCCATCCCCTAACCCACACACAAACAAGTCAAAAATAATAATTAAAAAATTAATTACTAAAAAGAAAACTTTTAATATTGGAAATAAGGGATGTATTATGTACGTATCTTGCCATATTCCTCCATGTTGATTCCTTCTTCCCATCCTCTTTCCTGTTTGATTACCATCAAGTTAATACAGTTACTACATAGCCTTTTTTTAAGAAATAACTGTCAAAAAGTCAAAGCAAAATGGATCACAAGCAACCAAACATAAGGTAGGCAAGTGCAGCTGTACAATTAGTAACCATGAGAACCTATTTAAGAAATAAATAAAATAAATATCAAATCAGGATTGAAGTTGCTTTATAGATTAAAGCAAAGAAAACAGCTTGAATGTTTACCGCCTTGTTGGAATGTATGGAAAACCTCTTCACTTCTTCGAGTGTCTGCCAGAAGACCAGATGTCGGTTTTAGGGTCGTTTATGGTGTTGATGTCCTCTCGGTTTCAGAAAGCCTCAAACAGCCATCACGAATCTGAAACAACAATAACCATCCGTCACTAATCTGAAACAACAATAAACTAAATGATTAACCAGTGTTAAAGTAAACTCAGAAGAGTAAATTAGTTATCGAGTCTGTACGTATCTAAATCTTCAAATTTCTTTATCTCATTTCTGTAACTAATGTGGCAAGTAACAGGATTTAAACATGTTTCAATTAACAAAATCTATATCTTCAATGTAAGTCTACAACCTTATTTTAAGAAATAACTGTCAAAAAGTCAAAGCCAAATGGATCACAATCCACCAAACCAAAGGTAGGCAAGTGCAGCTGTACAATTAGTAACCATCAGAACCTGTTTAAGAAATAAACAAAATAAAAATCACATCAAGATTGAAGTTGCTTTATAGATTAAAACCAATGAAAACAGCTTGAATGTTTACCCCCTTGGTGAAATATATGGAAAACCTCTTCACTTATTCTGCGTGTTTAGTAGAAGACCTGATATCGGTTTTAGGGTCGTTTAAGGTGTTGAATGTCCTCTCGGCTTCAGAGAGCCTCAACGAGCCATCACTAATCTGAAACAACAATAACCAACCGTCACTAATCTGAAACAAAAATAAGCTAAATGATTAACGAGTGATAATGTAAACTTAGCATAGTGAATAAGTTATTGAGAGTCTGAAGTTCTGAACCATCCATCCCTGCCCTTTAGTACAGAGACAACTGCAATTTTAGGAACAGAACATAAAATTAGTACGCATAAATTAAAAAACAATAAAATTAATGAATGATAAAGCAAACTCAACACTCAAAGAAGTAAGGTATTGTAGTAGTGTTTCCAAATTGATGAAATAAAATTATTCCTGATTTTGTACCAAGTACCCACCCTTTTAAGACAGACACCTTAAAGGAAGAACCATAACATGAAATTAGAAGTACAGGCAGAAATAAAAAGAAATAACAATATTCTAGAGATAAGACACTCGTATTAGTAACAAGTTTCGTAAAAATAAGCCACAAATCAAGAGTTTATCTTAGTAAGCCTGAACCGTTATCTGATAAAAAATTGATCTTATAAAAAACAGATGAAACAAAGTAAAATAATGTAAAAAGAGGGCAAGTTTAATATTTTAAAGGGGCATAACCTATGTCATTAGTTCCTTCTGAGCCAAATCCATATGTTGTCAAAATGTCAAAGTCAAATGGATCATAATTAAAACAAACCACAGGCAAGAAAGTGCAGCTGTAACAACAAGAACCTGTTTAAGAAATGAACAAAGTACAGACATTATCAAGATTGAAGTTGCCTGATAAATTAAAATAAAAGGAAAAAGATTGAATTGATACTGCCTTCTTGGAATAAATTAAAAATAAAATAAAGTTTTGTCCCATCTTTTGTGCTTCTCGAAAGTGGGGTGTTCTTTGTCGTGCTCTGCCGGGAAGAAAAAGTCTCGTTAGGTCACTAAATTGGATTTCTAAATTCAAGTTACTTCCTAAATTCCATTTTCAAATTTCTTTATCTCATTTCTGTAACTAATGTGACAAGTAACAGGATTTAAACATGTTTCAATTAACAAAATCTAAATCTTCAATATAAGTCTAGAACACTTAACCCCCCCCCCCAGGCCTCTTTCCTGCTTGACGTTAATACTGTTAGACATAACCTTATTTTAAGAAATAACTGTCAAAAAGTCAAAGCCAAATGGATCACAATCAACCAAACCAAAGCTAGGCAAGTGCAGTTGTACAATTAGTAACCATGAGAACCTGTTAAAGAAATAAACAAAATAAACATCACATCAAGATTGAAGTTTCTTTATAGATTAAAACAAAAGAAAACATCTTGAATGCTTACCGCCTTGTTGAAATATATGGAAAACCTCTTCACTTCTTCGAGTGTCTGCCAGAAGACCAGATATCGGTTTTAGGGTCGTTTATGGTGTTGAATGTCCTCTTGGCTTCAGAGAGCCTCAACCAGACATCACTAATCTAAAACAACAATAACCACCTGTCACTAATCTGAAACAACAATAAACTAAATGATTAACGAGTGATAAAGTAAACCTAGCAAAGTAAATTAGTTATTCAGAGTCTGAACCATCCATCCCCACCCTTTGGGACAGAGACAACTGCAATTCAAGGAACAGAACATGAAACTAGTACGCAGGAATTTTAAAAAAACAATAAAATTAATGAATGATAAAGCAAACTCAATAATCAACATAGTAAGGTATTGTAGTAGTCTTTCCAATTTGATAAAATAAAATTATTCCTGCTTTTGTAGCATGTACCCACCCTTTTTAGACAGACACCTTCAAGGAAGCAACATAACATGAAATTAGAAATATAGGCAGAAATAAAAAAGAAATAACAATACTCTATAGATAAGACACTCGTATTAGTAACAAGTTTTGTAAAAATAAGCCACAAATCAAGAACAAATCAGCAGTTTATATTAGTAAGCCTAAACCCTAGATAAATAATGGATGTATTTTAAATATAACCACAAATGAAGAAGCAAATCAGCAGTTTATATTAGTAACCCCAAACCCTAGCTAGATAGCAGAACACCCATTCTCCTACTTACGAGGCGATCAAAACTCTAAACTTGTACCACCGAATCAAAGGTTCAAGCATTACGTTAATATTCTAATAAGTTGTAAAAAGAAGAATACCGTGTATGCAATACAGCAACAAAAAACAATGGCAAACTTTAGAAGCATACATACCTCAAGCTCACAACCTTATTTTTTATATCTTGCTCATTGCATCCACTCTATATTAGGCCATAGAACATGAGAGACAACCCATGGTTCCATCTCCACAAAATACCATGCAAATTTCAACCAAAAAAATGGTAAAATCATTTGGGTGGCAGCTGTTTCAAAACAATGGATATTTATTTTAAAAAAATAAAATAATACCTGAAAGCATCCTCCACTCATAGCTTCTACGTCCACAAATCTTGTACCACGGTATAAATCTAACCATTGACCAAGTCTCAAAGATGTAGGACAGCTATTGACAGCATAAACAAAGAAATACGTATCTTATGTTAATATGTATAAATCTCAATGAGAGGCAAAAAAACTTACAAACATTTCATCAAACAGGTTGCGTGCATGATTGAATATCGCACTCCTTGTGGATCTTTTTAACTCAGTAGCCACGAGAGGAGCAACAAAGAGGATATCATCTCAGCAAGGCAGCAAACCTCACATGTCGATCAACCACTTTCAAGTCAGTACCATAATACATCCCAGAGTTCTTCAGTCTTACTTTGCATGTAGCACTCCTTAAATAGCAAAACTGTAATCACTACGACGAAAACTGAAGTCCCTCTGATTTTAGGGGTCCCTAGCAAGGGCTCTTATATTTAAAACAGTGCGGTCTACAATGGATTGTTTGAAACAGTGACATAATATCGTGTAAAGTAGCTTCATGGGAAAAAGTTGTGGTGCAAGGAGAAACAAACAATGTAAACCACAATGATAAATCATGATCACCTTTAATAAATTATGATTATACCTAGCACTTGTATTGACCTCCATCCATCACCTAATTGTGTGTAACAATATTAGTCTAAGATAGTAAGGTTTCCGGTATTTTCAATTTTAATTAAATACTTAAACAGCTAAATTAGTACTTATGGAGTGTTGTTTTGTCTAAAAGCATGAAGAATCACCTTGATATCTGAGGGTAGATATTGTATTGACAATAAGGTAAGCGAGTGCACCGACAAGGCTTCCATCTTGAACTTGACTACCCTTTGCAGCAGCAACTGTAGGCACAATCATATGAGAAGAAAAAATAGCTTTTAGAAGGATTGTTATTACTAATGCAAAGGGATTAAAAATAATAATAATAAACAAAAAGAGGACCGTTATCTGATAAAAATCTCCACTTTAGCACTTTTCTCTATATAATAGCTTCCATTTGAAGTTGACTCTGTTTTGATCTCATCTGAAAAAAAAACAGATGAAATAAAGTAAATCAATGTGAAGAGAGAGCTAGTTTAATATTTTAAAGGGCATAACCAAAGTCATTAGTTCCTTCTGTGCCAAATCCATATGTTGTCAAAATGTCAAAGTCAAATGGATCACATTCAAACAAACCACAGGCAAGAAAGTGCAGCTGTTCATATAGTAAGGCAGCAAGCCTCACATGTCGATCAACCACTTTCAAGTTAGTAATATAATACATCCTAGAGTTCTCAGGTCTTGCTTGCATGTAGCACTCCCTAAATAGCTAAACTGTAATCACTATGACGAAAACTGAAGTCCCTTTGATTTTAGGGGCCCCTAGCAACGGCTCTTACATTTAAAACAGTGGGGTCTACAATGGATCCTTTGTAACAGTGACATAATACCGTGTAAAGTAGCTTCATGGGAAAAAGTTCTGGTGCAATGAGAAACAAACAATGTAAAGCACAATGATAAATCATGATTACCTTTGATAAATAATGATTTTAACTAGCATTTGCATTGACCTCCATCCATCGCCTAAATGCATGTAGCAATATTAGTCTAAGATAGTGAGGTTTCCAGTCTTTTCAATCTTGATTAAATACATAAACAGCTAAATTAGTACTTATGGAATGTTGGTTTGACTAAAAGCATGAAGAATCACCTTGATCTCAGAGGGTAGATATTGTATTGACAATAAGGTAAGCGGGTGCACCGACAAGGCTTCCATCTTGAACTTGACTGCCCATTGCAGCAGCAACTGTAAGCACAATCATATGAGAAGAAAACATAACTTTTAGAAGAATTGTTATTAGTAATGCAAACGGTTTAAAAAATATTAATAATAAACAAAAAGAGGACCGTTAACTATAAAAATCTCCACTTTATCACTTTTCTCTATATTATAGCATCCATTTGAAGTTGATTCTGTTTTGATCTTATCTGAAAAATAAAAATAAAACATATGAAATAAAGTAAAATAATGTGAAAAGAGAGCTAGTTTAATATTTTAAAGGGCATAACCAAAGTCATTCGTTCATTCTTAGCCAAATCCATATGTTGTCAAAATGCCAAAGTCAAATGGATCACATTCAAACAAACCACAGGCAAGAAAGTGTAGCTGTAACAACAAGAACCTGTTTAAGAAATAAACAAAGTACAGACATTATCAAGATTGAAGTTGCCTAAAAAATTAAAATAAAAGGAAAAAGATTGAGTTGATACCGCCTTCTTGGAATAAATTAAAATATAATGAAGTTATCTCCCTTCATTTGTGCTTCTCGAAAGTTGGGTGTTTTTTGTCGTGCTCTGGCGGGAAGAAAAAGTCTCGTTAGGTCACTTAATTGGATTTCTAAATACATGTTACTTCTTAAATTCCATTTTCAAATTTCTTTATCTCATTTCTGTAATTAATGTGGCATGTAACAGGATTTAAACATGTTTCAATTAACAAAATCTAAATCTTCAATATAAGTCTCGAACACTTAACACCCCCTCCCCCACCCCACCCCCACCACACACACACACACACTAAGAAATAAATGTTTCAATTAACAAAATCTAAATCTTCAATATAAGTCTCGAACACTTAACATGTTTCAATTAACAAAATCTAAATCTTCAATATAAGTCTCGAACACTTAACATGTTTCAATTAACAAAATCTAAATCTTCAATAATAATAAAATCAATTACTAAATAGAAAACTTATAATATTGGAAATAAGAGATGTATTATTTACGTATCTTGCCATGTTCCTCCTTGTTGATTCCTTCTTCCCTTCCTCTTTCCTGTTAGATTACCATCCAGTTAATACAGTTAGTACATAGCCTTATTTTAAGAAATAAATGTCAAAAAGTCAAAGCCAAATGGATCACAATCAACCAAACCAAATGTAGGCAAGTGCAGCTGTACAATTAGTAACCATGAGAGCCTGTTTAAGAAATAAACAAAATAAAAATCACATCAGGATTGAAGTTGCTTTATGGATTAAAACAAAAGAAAGCAGCTTGAATGTTACCGCCTTGTTGGAATATATGGAAACCTCTTCACTTCTTCGAGTGTCTGCCAGAAGACCAGATATCGGTTTTAGGTCGTTTATGGTGTTGAATGTCCTCTCGGTTTCAAAGAGCCTCAACCAGCCATCACGAATCTGAAACATAAAAAACCATCCGTCACTAATCTGAAACACAATAAACTAAATGATTAACGAGTGATAAAGTAAACTCAGCTTAGTAAATCAGTTATTGAGAGTCTGAACCATCCATCCTCGCCCTTTGAGACAGAGACAACTGCAATTGAAGGAACAGAACATAAAATTAGTACTCAGAAAAAGAAAAAAAACAATCAAATTAATGAACAAAAAGGCAAACCCAACATTCAACAGAGTAAGGTATTGTAGTAGTGTTTCCAAATAGATGAAATAAATTTATTACTGATTTTGTAGCATGTACCCAACCTTTTAGACAGACACCTTCAAGGAAGCAACATAACATGAAATTAGAAGTGCAGGCAGAAATAAGAAAGACATTACAATATTCTAGAGATAAGACACTTGTATTAGTAACAAGTTTTGTAAAAATACGCCACAAATCAAGAACAAATCAACAGTTTATATTGGTAAGCCTAAACCCTAGATAAATAATGAATGTATTTTAAATATAAACGGAACCACAAATGAAGAGGAAAATCAACAATTTATATTGGTAACCCCAAACCCTAGCTAGATAGCAGAACACGCATTCTCCCTACTTACGAGGCGATCAAAACTCTAAACTTGTACCACAGCATCAAAGGTTCAAGCATTACGTTAATATTCTAATAAGTTGTAAAGAGAAGAATACTATGTATGCAATACAGCAACAGAAAACTATGGCAAACTTTAGAAGCATACATACCTCAAGCTCACAACCCTATTTTCTATGCCTTGCTCATTGCATCCACTCTATATTAGGCCATAGAACATGAGAGACAACCCATGGGTCCATCTCCACAAAATACAATGCAAATTTCAACAAAAAAATGGTAAAATCATTTGGGTAACAACTGTTTGAAAACAATGGATATTAATTTTAAAAATAAAATAATGCCTCAAAGCATCCTCCACTAATAGCTTCTACATCCACAGATCTTGTACCACGGTATAAATCTAACCATTGACCAAGTCTCAAAGATGTAGGACAGCCATTGACAGCATAAACAAAGTAATACGTTTCTTATGTTAATATGTATAAATCTCAATGAGAGGCAAAAAAAACTTACAACATTTCATCAAACAAGTTGCGTGCATGATTTAATATCGCACTCCTTGTGGATTTTTTTAACTCAGTAGCCACGAGAGGAGCAACAAAGAGGATCAACCACAAATCGCACAATGAAGTCCGAATATCATCTCAGCAAGGCAGCAAGCCTCCTCACATGTCGACCAACCACTTTCAAGTCAGTACCATAAAACATCCCCGAGTTTTTCGGTCTTACTTGCATGTAGCACTCCTTAAATAGCAAAACTGTGATCACTATGACGAAAACTGAAGTCCCTCTGATTTTAGGGGCCCCTAGCAAGGGCTCTTACATTTAAAACAGTGGGGTCTACAATGGATTCTTTGAAACAGTGACATAATACCGTGTAAAGTAGCTTCATGGGAAAAAGTTGTGGTGCAAAAAGAGAAACAAAGTAAAGCACAATGACAAATCATGATTACCTTTGATAAATTGTGATTTTAACTAGCATTTGCATTGACCTCCATCCATCGCCTAAATGCGTGTAGCAATATTAGTCTAAGATAGTAAGGTTTCCTGTATTTTCAATCTTAATTAAATACATAAACAGCTAAATTTGTACTTATGGAGTGTTGTTTTGACTAAAAGCATGAAGAATCACCTTGATCTCAGATGGTAGATATTGTATTGACAATAAGGTAAGCGGGTGCACCGACATGGCTTCCATCTTGAACTTGACTGCCCATTGCAGCAGCAACTGTAAGCACAATCATATCAGAAGAAAAAATAGCTTTTAGAAGAATTGTTACTAGTAATGCAAAGGGATTAAAAAATAATAATAATAAAAAACAAAACGAGGACCGTTATATGATAAAAATATCCACTTTAGCACTTTTCTCTATATGATAGCATCCATTTGAAGTTGATTCTGTTTTGATCTTATCTTACAAAAATATAAAACAGATGAAATAAAGTAAAATAATGTGAAAAGAGAGCTAGTTTAATATTTTAAAGGGCTTAACCAAAGTCATTCGTTCCTTCTGAGCCAAATCCATATGTTGTCAAAATGTCAAAGTCAAATGGATCCCATTCAAACAAACCACAAGCAAGAAAGTGCAGCTGTTCATATGGTAACAACAAGAACCTGTTTAAGAAATAAAGTAAGTACAGACATTATCAAGATTGAAGTTGTCTAATAAATTAAAATAAAAGGAAAAAGATTGAATTGATACCGCCTTCTTGGAATAAATTAAAATAAAATAAAGTTTTGTCCCTTCTTTTGTGCTTCTCAAAGTGGGGTGTTCTTTGTCGTGCTCTACCGGGAAGAAAAAGTCTCGTTAGGTCGCTTAATTGGATTTCTAAATTCATGTTACTTCCTAAATTCCATTTTCAAATTTCTTTATCTCATTTTTGTAACTAATGTGGGAAGTAACAGGATTTAAACATGTTTCACTTAAAAAAATCTAAATCTTCAATACAAGTCTCGAACATAAAATTAGTAAGCAGAAATAATAATAATAAAAAAGAACAACTGCAATTGAAGGAACAGAACATAAAATTAGTAAGCAGAAATAATAAAAAAAGAACAATAAAATTAAGAAGTGATAAAGCAAACTCAACAGTCAACACACTAAGGTACTGTAGTAGTGCTTTCAATTTGATTAAATAAAATTATTCCTGATTTTGTAGCATGCACCCACCCTTTTTAGACAGACACCTTCAAGCAAGCAACATAACATGAAATTAGAAGGACAGGCAGAAATAATAAAGAAATAATAATATTCTAGAGATAAGACTCTCGTATTAGTAACAAGTTTTGTAAAAATAAGCACAAGTCAAGAACAAATCAACAGTTTATATTAGTAAGCCTAAACCCTAGTTAAATAATGGGATGTATTTTTTTTTAATATAAGCCACAAATGAAGAACAAATCAACAGTTATATTAGTAACCCCAAAAAGTAGCCAGATAGCAGAACAACGCATTCTCCCCTACTTACGAGGCGATCAAAACTCTAAAACCCTAACTAAAACTGAGTTTATGGAAACAAATAATTCGTTAGCTTCAATGTGTTTCTAATTAGTCGTTGAAAGAAAAACAACCTGATGGTATCCCCCTGTGTAACTTAACAGGTAGCGAAGCACACAAAAACCCTAAAAATTCATTGTCTCTAAAACATAAACAATAAGCAAAGCAACTAGTAAATTGAAGAGCAAAAGAGTAGAAGAAGGAGAGTTTTGACAGAAATTTATCAGAAATCAAAGTCGAAACGCGTTTACCGGAGATCGTGTGATAAAACATGTGAACATCAGAAGGGGCTGCTAGGGATTTTCAGTTGACAGATTGAGTGGCTACTCCGGCAAGCGGAAGCCTCGATTGAGCACCGGAACGACGCCGTGTTGCTTCTCCGGCGGCGATTGATCGAAAATCGTCGTCGCAGTTGATCTCTCCGGCGGCGATTGATCAGAATTTGGGGAAGATACTTACCTGAGATCATTTGATGGAATAATGGTGTTATAACCATGAGAATGCAGGAAGAAGAGTAGAACGGAAGTGGTGTGATGAAACACCTCCACCTCCACCTCCTTATCATCGATTTGGGTGCTGAATGTTGTTCGATTTGAGATCTACTGAAAACGGATACATATGATGAGAATGGAGGAATTGAAGGAATTGAAGAAGATGGGAATGTTGCTGCTATGTGATTAGAATGAAGGAAATGAAGAAGATGATGATCATCAATCATCATCATATCATAATATACAAATGGAGATCTTTGAGAATCATGGCGCTATTTTGTGGATGTTCAGGCGGGTAACGGTACGGTATGTAAATCGCTTTTTATTATTTTGTTATTATTATTGTTATGTCCATTGTCAGTACCCGTATCTCTTCGTATCCTCGTTATTATTACGATTTCGTACGTTTACTTTATTAAGTTTCCTTTTATTTAACCATTGTAATTGTAATGGTAAAAATTATATTTTTTGAAAAATTTGTTTATATAATTTTTAATTATCAACTTTGTTATGCTTAATGGGTGGTATTATGTGTTTAGTGTGTTGTACTTAATTTTGTTTTTTTCTTAAACCTCTAACTTTTTTTTTATTTTAACCTACTACTTTTACATCTTTACAAATTTAATCCTAATATTTTTTTTATTTTCATGTTGATCCTCTGTACTTTTCATATTATACAATTTTTTTTGTTTTGCGTTTCCATCTACATTTTACGATTAACACACGGCAACATGTGTGTGTGATTCAACATTTTTACCCTTATTTTTTTCAGTTTAACGATCATGTCGCAACGCGCTGGTTCTAGATTGACTTATTGTTTTATATGTTATGGCTTACATGGTTCAACGTTTTTACACTTACTTTCCGTTTAATTATATTCTCTTCGTTTTGGCTTACGGTATTGATGATCACTTGCGGTTGTGTGCTATTGGTGGCACTTGACACGGTTTTACGCATCCGCTGCAACGCATGGGGGCTTAGTACTAGTTTTTTTTACGTTTCCTTTCATCAATTTTATTTTTAACCATTGTCGTTGTATTTGTATACGTACTAAGTTAGTAACTCGTGTATTACACGGGGTGAATTAATAATATATTAAGTATTTAGTATTGAAAAATAATTATTTATATTATAAAATTTTAATTTCTAAAAACACTTATTTTAAATATTTTGTATTTTTTAAAAAGTTTGATGTTTTAAAAAAATTACTTATTATACAAAAGATTTATTTTTTTAGAAATTACATATACAAAAAGAACTCTTTTTAATTTATTAAAAACTATTTTAATCTCAAAAGTAATTAAATAATATAAATAGTAGTTAACGTAAATATTTAACATGAGATAAAAGCGAGAAAATTAAAATTAGGAGGTCTAATATTGTGATAAGTGTCAACTCAAATATTATTTTATTAGAGTAAATAGATATGTTATATTGGTCAATATGTTTATAATAAAAAATGGTATTTAAATATGAAAATTTAAAAATAATTGTGGGTTTAACATTTTTTTATTGTTTTAAACGTGATGATTTTTAAAATTGACATTCGCACAATAAACATCATGTACATATCATAAACGCCATGTGTAAAAATCTACAAAACCTCCCGTTCAAAATATGGTTTCTATTAAAACTATAGAAAATATCATATTTGCTGAAAAAATAAAAAATACTTGATAAGTTACCTATATATCGACATAAAGTCTGATACAAACAAATCAAGTCAAATATGATATCTTGATTATTTTTTTTATATATGTTTTATGGTTTTTAAAGCTCACATGTACAATGGCATAACTTTTTTGTTGATTTCCCGATACCATCATGACATGATCTTTTATATATGTGTTTTAGTATACGAAATCTGGTTGTTGCAAATCAAGACGATTGTCTTTTAATATGAACAAATTATAAATAATATTTATTTTTGGGAAAAATTTTGATGGTAATATTTTAACGTGGTGGGACTTTATAGTAATTTTTAGTTGTTTTCTCTAAAACTTTCATATAGTTGAATTTATGAAAAAATAAAATAAATAAAATAAACTCATCAAATGCAACGATAAACATCAAACTTTTGTGACAATGTGTCGATAAATCGTTTGTAACCGTTTTTATAGTGTTGTCTTTTATAACAATTTATGTTTTGATTTCATATTGTAAAATGTATATTTTTGATGAAATAAGGTTATTGATAACAAACAGATACCTATTAATCCGATTCGTGTAGATATAGATGTAGGTAGATGGATTAAGTTAAACGAATACGAGTATAAGTATAATAGAACTATTTTATTTACATTTTTAAATTGTTAGGTTGTATGAACATATTTAGAATAAAAATAGTAGTTTACAAATGTACACACATGTATACACATGAAATTATGAATGTAGAGGAGATGTATACCTTTAAAACTATGTTACAATTAAAAATCAAAAAAATCAAAGGTTACAAATATGCAAGTATGTGGTACCATGTGTACAACCATGAGTTACGTAACTTGTTTCTGTTTCTCAAACTTTAAATTACAAAATATACAATGAGCTTAAGTAATGAGGTTGAAGTTTACTTAATTACATCTTAAGCAATTTAAAAAGTAAACAAATCAAAAATCATGTAATTAAGTAGAGGTAGTTTTCAAGGTTTTCAATTATAAACATATATTTCATTTGATTCATCTCGTATAAATGTATAACCTAAAAGTAAAAAAAATATAAATAATTACTTGATTTCGATTTACATGGCCGAGTTGAAGTTTCAAATTAACAACCAAACAGTTAAACCTGATTTATTCCAAAGCCATTAAATTTAGTTGTATACAGCTTAAACGGGATGATGGTATGTTCCAGTTTAGATGGTTCGGTTTGTTTAAATGATATATAAACATCTCTTATATTTAGAATTGTTTAATAAAAGTGCAACATGTATCATTATAATATATCATAAAATTGAATGCTAGTTTTAGCGACAATGATTTATGAGACCTCATAATTTGACCGAATGTGTAAAAGGGTCAAGCATTCTTTTTTTTTTTTTGGTTATAAATTTGACCGAATGAGACACACCTTTTTGGGACACACCTGCAAAGCAGAACAAGAAAGAAGTATCCAGAAACAAAAAAAAAATAACAGGTAAATTGTCATTGATGGAGAAATTTACATGAATATACTTTACCAGCAACAATATTGCAGAAATAAAAACACAAGAGCATTACATGGAAAATTTACGTTGTAGTGAGTGCATGGATGTATGCAGATGTCATCGATGGCGCTGTCTACAACTGATTGTGCTGTTATATGATATAAACTAAAAGAATTTGATGAAGAAAATATTGACATATTGCCAGGTAAAGTAGTTTTATGGAAAAGTTAGTTATCTTTGATGGACTATGATTTTGACAATCACTTGCATTGACCTTGACACTAAAGTGGGCTTGATTGAAATTAAACAAGAACAAGAACAATACAGTCCTCTTCGAGAGGGACCCGTCTCCCAATTACAAGCCAGAAAACCCAAAATACTCCTCACCTAACCTAGAACATCAAAAACATATATAAATACAATAAGATGCTAACAATTGGCCCACTAATTTCTACCCCACTACCCCCAACAATGTGCTACTGCTTGTGACTTAATCAAACATGACCTGATATACCCAGTTCGATCCCCCACCACAGCTGGGTCAAACCGTGGTCACGTGTCAGTATAGTTTCTGGAATAATCAATCTTGAGAGGGCAGAGAGAGGAAACAGAAGTATGAGGCAGTGATTTGTAAGGTCATTTATTTCCAATTTCATACCCCAAATTCCATTTACAAATTTCCTTACCTCATTTCAATAAGTAACATGATTTAAACAACACATATCAATAAACAGTATCAAAATCTACCTTAAAAGTCTAGAACACTTATCCCATGAACATATTTATACCAGTCACCCTACTTTAAAAGCCCATGTCCATCTTGTTTGACCAATTAGACTCGGCAACAAAAATGAATTACTTAATAGAAAAACATTAGAAATAAGAAATAAGTGATCTTTAACTTACTATACTTGATCCTACCAAATCCTCCGTCACCAAACGTGTTTCAGAATTAAAATTGGTTGTAGTAGATTGTAACTACTTTACCTTCCTCTTTCCTAGGTAACTAGCAATAAGTTAACACACTTAGCATGTAGAAAGACTTTGATTAACCAGCCACAATCAGAAAACAATTGCAGGAATGTTATAAATAACTGACTAGCAAATTTCCATACTTACTGGAACGTTGTGGCAGACTGGAATGAGCCAGAAGGGTGAGCCCCGTTTCCACAACATGACGATGACGACGTTCAACGAAGCTGTTCTGCTCACTTGTGTGAGGGCATGAACGGCGATGAAGAATGCCAAGATTACGACAAAAATTGGTAAGAGGATGAAACTCCCCTCCCCGATCAGATTGTAGACATTTCAGTTTGGTGTTAAATTGGCGTTCGGCCATGGTGTAAAGTTTGTTAAAACTGGATAAACATCAGATTTTTTAATCAAGGGATAAAACCACATATATCGCGAGTGGTGAACAACACATAATAAAAAATAACGATAACCATCAACGGATGGTGCATATGCGGGCCCCCAAACATCACAATAAATAAGATCCAAAATATTATTGCTACGAAAAATAGACTCTGGTAAAGACAATTTTTTATGATTTTCCCAATTGACAAGAACACATTTTATTTAATAACTTGTCTAAAGCAGGTAAAGAACATTGAGAAACAATGGAATGAAAAACTTGAGCATGAGGATGTCCTAAGCGTTGATGCCAAACATTGGAGGAAGCTAATTTGGTGATGGTTCACGTGTTGAAGTCAAAGGCAAAGGAACGGTTCGTGTGCAGTGCAAGAATGGTGATCAAAAGGAGTTTTCTAATGTGTATTATATTCCAGATCTATCTAAGAACATTCTTAGTTTGGGCCAATTTGATGAGGCCGGTTGCGAAATCGCAATTGAAGATGGAATCTTGAAGATACATGAAAGAACAGGAGATTTGCTAATGAAGATACAAAGGTGTCAAAATAGACTTTACAAAATCAAAATTCAGGTAACTGCTACTGAACCTGCTAAGAAGAAAGAGAAGGAATCTGTAATAAAGTCAGCAATTGCAATTCAATTCGGAACGTTTCCTGTGACGCCGTTCAGTAGACTGGATGAGAGTGTGAAAAGACAAGCAGATTTGCTAGAAAGTTCACTCTAAGAAGAAAGAATTCAAGAAAGGAAAGTGGAGACAAGTAAAAACACCAAAGCAAGACGTGGATGATTCAAATGCTAATGATCGTGAAACAATTAAGCAAGTCTGTTATAGACAATTGAAGAGGAGGAATAAAGGCAAGAAGAAAAATGATACGATAGAGGGACCAAAAGCATTGCAAGTATACTGAAGAAGGGGCAAAATGAGCAAATCCAATAGTGACTAGTCGGTTGTGTTTAAGTGAAAAAGAGAGAGAGTATAAATAATAGAAAAAGAATGTAATAATGATATCAGAAAGTTTGTTAGGATTTGAGGCTCTTTTAGAGAGAGAGGGTAGAATCCTTGGTATTCACTTTTTTGTTCATTCACAATTATCATCATCCTTTTGCAATACAAAGTTCATCTTACGTTTCCATTCACAATTTGTTTCAATTTCGTTGTCATTGTTAACATCATCTTCATTAGCTTATCCTAAACCCTATCAAAAAAGCACAACTCAAGATTAAGGGGGTGATTGATAACTTCGATCTTGAGTTATTAATTACGAAAGTTTGAGGGTCTGTTTTGTCAGTTTATTAAAAGTTTAGTTTTATTTTTGTTCAATGATTTTGAATCTATTTATGTAGTCGATGTTTTCCTTGTTTGCCAAGTTTATAAGTCGGTCCAAATTAGGTTAAATAGGAGTAGATTGATTTCTAATTCTTGTACCTGATCGTTCTGATTTTGATTAATAGAAAGAGTCGTGGGTTGTCCTCCCCAAAAAATCGGTGTTTGTGTGTTTGATTGAAAGGCCAATTTCCAACAGGTGAAAGCAAGCTTGGGCAAGGACTGGAGTTGTGGAAGACGAATGGAGTACAAACTCTCTTCATCGGGGCCCGTCAGGAGGATAGTGCGAGTAGACTCGTCCTTCACAACAAAATAAGAGTGAAATTCAATAAAAACATTATTATCTACACAAAATTTTTTAGGACAATAGGTATAGGATTACCATTACCAACAAATAAAGAATCGTTACCGTGGTAGGCCTCAGAGTTGTCCATGCTAGATAGGTCTGGAGTGGCATGACAATTAGCACAAGTGTCGGGCTTCCAAGTGGATCCAGAATATGAACCCGCTTCGAAGTATGCTGCATAGTTGGCCTGTGGTGCGAAACGAGGCTGGTTCGACTGAATAAGGCACTGGGAAGGGCGATGACCTATCCGGCATTGATTTCAATGACCATAAACAATATTTTGAGTTGAAGCCCATGAAAATTGACACGTGCCACCGTTGTCGCGAGGGAGAGGAGTTGGTGGACAACGTGAGTTGCCTTGTGAGTAATTACGAGAACCGCAACTGCCCCGGTTGTTGTTGAAAGACCGAGAACCATAGTAGGATTGGCGTCTTGGTGATGAGACGGGGTTCAGATGATAGCCCAGTTGAGAGGCCATAAGTTGAAGATTTTGAAACTCTTGTTGAAACTGAACAATGTTAGGCTGAAGTGCAAAGGGGGCAGCAACCACGAGGGGTTGTGGTGTTGAAGCAGCAATGGCCAGAAATGCTTGGGGAGCGTTTGGAGGTGTGGCTAAAAGTCGTGTGATCATGTAGTCATGGTCGCTTAAAAGGCCATGTAGTTCATGAAAGGTGACATGTGGTGATCAAACCAATAATTTGCCTTAAGACCATTGTATTCCTCACGAAGTCCTGCAAGAGTTAACATCACTGGATCCTTATCTTTCACCGGTTCTCCAATATTGGCTAGAGCAATCGCATATTCTTACGCCCTGCAAAGGTAATCAGCCGGTTTTTCATCGCCCTTCATGGTGATTCTAAGAAGTTGATTTTTGAGAGTAAACTCGTAAGCAGAGGTAACAGGCTCATAAGACCGTTCAAGAGAAAGCCATACCTCATGAGATGTTTTGCCTTGAACATGTTGGTAAGATTCTTCGGATGCGATGGAGATAATGAGTGTATGGATATAGGCATCGTTTGAGATCCACGGAAGATAACTTGAATTATCGGTTATGGCAGACTCATTGGTGATTTTTGGTACTGGGCACAGAACTGCTCCATCAACATAGCCAAAAGGATTATCAGAGGTGAGAAAAGATTCGATCGTAGAACGCCAGTAGCCATAGTTTGTAGGTTTTAGGGTGAAGGCAAATTTATGGGAGTTGTGAGCGGTTTTCTCCTACTATAAGTTGACAATGTTGGATTTTGAAGGCTTTCATCGGGCCGGACCGGCTCGGGCTTGTTTTGCTAAGCTACTTGTCAACAATGGCTTATATGAGAGGGTTCGAATAGAAAAGTTCAACGGGGTCGATTTTGCTTGGTGGTAGATGTAAATAGAAGCATTGCTTGGTGAAAAAGATTTAGATGTAGCACTAGAAGAAAAGCCGGCTAGAATGGAGAAAGCCGAAGAAGCGATTTGGATCTCAAAGGACAAGAAAGCTGGAAGGGCTATTATATTCGCTTTGACGAGTAGCGTTGTCTTTAACGTTACGCACGAAACCACAGCTCGTGGTATGAAAAGTCGTCTACCATAGGGGAGTTATTCATGACTCGAATGAATGAGGGAGCTTCATTTATGGATCATATTAATGATCTCAACTCGATCATGTCGAGGTTAGCTTCTATTGGCATGAAGTTGGATGAAGTTTGATGATCTCAACTCAGTCCGGAAGTATAACGGTTGTTACTAGTTTTGCGAGAATTGATGGTGTAACATTTATGGGGTCCAAGACATTTTGCTAGGTGAGGAAATTCGCCAAAAGCACTAGTTTCTAAGGTGTTATATGATGGCATGGGAATAAAAAATAACGGGAGCAGTGAGAGTCAAGGGAGGAGTTCGTCTAGAGCTCAAAGAAGTGTAAAGTGCTAGAGTTGTGATGAGATTGGACATGTTAAAAGTCAATGTTCAAAACTAAATAGGAAAAATCTAGTAAAGTAAACATTGCTAAGGACAAATGTGATGATGTCGTTTGACTACACAAAGCTAAAAATAACGTGAACTCTTGGGTTATGGATTCTGGATCTTCATTTCACGCCATGCATAGAGGGGAGGAGGTGGTGAATCTAAAAGTTGACAACTTTGGGAAGGTAAGAATAGCAAATGGTAATGTCATTGATGTTAGAGGCATAGGTGATGTTAATATTTTAACTCCACTGGGAACCTATTGGGACTTGAAGAATGTTTATGCTTCCAGCTTTCAAGAGAGATAAGTTAGTCAACCGGACGAATAGGGACAAGAAGTATAGTTTGGTGGAGGTAATTGGATGGTAACTAAAGGAAATCTGATTATCGTTCGTGGAAAAAAAGTATGGATCATTATACATGGTGGAAGTACCTGCTAAGAAAAGTATGGCCAGCCCTCAAAACAAAGTTGGGTTCGCTGAGTCAAAGGGGCAAAAGAAGGTTCAATTTACAAGACTGAAACCTGATTCAAGATGGTTCAAAACGGGATTGGAGGTCTAAACCAGGTTAGGTGTTTGATAATGGAAGCACGAGGCGTGTTACACGTACAGTCGCAAAACAACATTGAGTTTTGAAGACTACAACTCCGAGTGATAAAATCTATTCTAGGGATGTTCTTGTTGAACGAGAAGAGTGATGATGGTTCTCGAGTTATATCTGGAGCTAGTAGATCGTGCATACCAGTTAAGATATAGAGAATGGGGTGGAGCTTGGTGGAGGTTCAACTATCCCCTCATGTACTTGATGAGCGGCGATACAACTAGGGGTTATGCCGAAGTCTTAACTGATGAGAATTGAAGCTTGCAAGAGTTTAGATATG
Source organism: Flaveria ramosissima (assembly GCA_025215565.1). Classification (NCBI taxonomy): domain Eukaryota; kingdom Viridiplantae; phylum Streptophyta; class Magnoliopsida; order Asterales; family Asteraceae; genus Flaveria; species Flaveria ramosissima. The sequence goes on from CM046041.1 coordinate 37,834,753, forward strand.
AAAAAAAACTAGAGTTACTAGATCTAGGTTACTCGGTTATTGCCTTAATTACAACCCTAATATAGTATTATAAATACAACCATGATGTAATTGTATTCTTGAGCACAATTATAATGTAAACCCTAGTTGCATAGTGGACGTAAGTCACCTTGACCAAGCTACTATAATTCTCTCGTGTCTACTTCTTTTCTATTATGTGATTCAGTGTTTGATTGTTTCAACTAGAACCTACTCTAATTGTGATACCTAACACGTAAATATATATTGTAAGTTTAGTTAAAGTTATTGTGAGACCTAACACGTAAATATATATTGTAAGTTTAGTTAAAGTTAGATAGCTATATCCTTGTTATTCAATTAAAACAATTATGGTCATATTTTAAGCATAAAACTTTTATAGTCAATATATAATAATTGAAAACTACATTAATTATTTGAAATTAGGAAAAAAAATATTAAAACCTATAAGGTCAAACTTTATGGTATGAAGCTTTTATGGTCAATTAAAGAAATATGAAAAAATAAGCTAAAACCTAATCGCTAAATAGTAAGAGCTAAACTCTTAAACTAAATGTTAAATGATAAAATACATAACACTAAATGTTAAAAGCTAAACCATAAAGCTAACCACTAAACACTAAAAGTTAAACTCGAATAGCTAAACTCAAAAAGTTAAACGCTAAATTTTATAAGCTAAACCCTAAAAGTAAACCATAAAAGCTAAAATCACTTAATAAGGTGGATTTTTAGTATGCATCTAAGGTTAAAGAAAATTTGTGTTGATTAAAGATGACAACTAGGCATGGTATTAGAGTTGGTCAGCATTTTTCAAGACTAGCATCCTAGCTTTAGTAGTCTATGTTTAGCTAAAATATCTATTTTTATCTTATTGAAAATGATGTAATCAAAGTTTTAAACAATCCAACTTATGTTAAATGAAATTTTAGATTAATAACTATGTATATGATGTGTAGATACGACCATGAGGTCTCTCGGATTCAGGGCCTTACGAAGAGCATACCTCGTAAAATGCTCTAAGCTCGAAGCAACAAGTAGGCTTTCAATAGAAGCATGGGAGTCCCATGTGGAAAAAACGAGAAATTTAAAGAAGAGAATTAAAGTCAATTAACATAACTGAAATAAGTTTCAAGAACATACCTCACAAAAAGCTCTATCCTTGAAACAGTTAGGGGTTTAACGGACCTTGGTAGTCCCATAAAGACATTTGAAAAACGCATCTTAGTCGGCTATGACAACTGAAAAAGTAAGATTGAACCCGTGAAGAAAAGCATAAAGAGAATGAAAGTCAGTTAGCACAACTAAAAAGAACTAAGATTTAAGAACATATCTCGTAAAAAGGCTCTAGGCTTGAAAGAGTTGGACCATGAATTGGAGTTTGTGACTCTCGTGCAAATCCTGAAATATAAAAGAGAATGAAAAGCAATTAGTACAACTAACAAAACATTAATATCTGAGAACATGCTCATAAATATACTATAGGTTAAGTGGACCCGAATGTCAATAGGAGTCTACAAGTCCTTGGGGTAGTGAAGCCTGAAAATGAGATCGAAAGTCTGTTAGAACAATAGGAGTACAATGCGGTCTTAGGGGCCCCTAGCAAGAGCTCTTACATTTTAAACAGTGTGGTGTACAATGGATTGTTTGAAACAGTGACATAATACCGTGTAAAGTAGCTTCATGGGAAAAAGTTGTGGTGCAATGAGAAACAAACAATGTAAAGCACAAAGATAAACCATGATTACCTTTGATAAATTATGACTTCAACTAGCATTTGCATTGACCTCCATCCATCGCCAAAATGTGTGTAGCAATATTAGTCAAAGATAGTAAGGTTTCCGGAATTTTCAATCTTAATTAAATACTTAAACAGCTAAATTAGTACTTATGGAGTGTTGTTTTGTCTAAAAGCATGAAGAATCACCTTGATCTCAGAAGGTACATATTGTATTGACAATAAGGTAAGAGAGTGCACGGACAAGGCTTCCATCTTGAACTTGACTACCCTTTGCAGGAGCAACGGTAGGTACAATCATATGAGGAGAAAAAAAAGCTTTTAGAAGGATTGTTATTAGTAATGCAAAGTGATTAAAAAAATAATAATAAACAAAAAGAGGACCATTATCTGAAAAAAATCTCCACTTGAGCACTTTTCTCTATATAATAGCATCCATTTGAAGTTGACTCTGTTTTGATCTTATCTGAAAAAAACAGATTAAATAAAGTAAAGTAATGTGAAAAGAGAGCTAGTTTAATATTTTAAAAGGCACAACCAAAGTCATTAGTTCATTCTGAGCCAAATCCATATGTTGCAAAATGTCAAAGTCAAATGGATCACATTCAAACAAACCACAGGCAAGAAAGTGCAGCTGTTCATATAATTTCAACAAGAATCTGTTTAAGAAATAAACAAAGTACATACATTATCATGATTGAAGTTGCCTGATAAATTAAAAATAAAAGGAAAAAGATTGAATTGATACCGCCTTCTTGGAATAAATTAAAATAAAATAAAGTTTTGTCGCTTCTTTTGTGCTTCTCGAAAGTGGGGTGTTCTTTGTCGTGCTCTGCCGGGAAGAAAAAGTCTAGTTAGGTCACTTATTTGGATTTCTAAATTCATGTTACTTCCTTAATTCCATTTTCAAATCTTTTATCTCATTTCTGTAATTAATGTGGCAAGTAACAGGATTTAAACATGTTTCAATAAACAAAAGCTAAATCTTCAATATAAGTCTAGAACACTTAAACCCCCCCCCCCCACACACACTCAAGTAAAATAAAAATAATAATAAAAATCAATTACTAGAAAGAAAACTTATAATATTAGAAATAAGGGATGTATTACTTACGTATCTTGCCATATTCCTCCATGTTGATTCCTTCTTCCCTTCATGTTTCCTGTTTAATTTCCATCAAGTTAAACAGTTAGTACATAGTCTTATTTTAAAAAATAACTGTAAAAAAGTCAAAGCAAAATGGATCACAATCAACCAAACATAAGGTAGGCAAGGTGTAGTTGTACAATTAGTAACCATGAGAACCTGTTTAAGAAATAAATAAAATAAATATCACATCAGGATTGAAGTTGCTTTATAGATTAAAACAAAAGAAAATAGCTTGAATGTTTACCGCCTTGTTGGAATGTATGGAAAACCTTTTCACTTCTTCGAGTGTCTGCCAGAAGACTAGATATGGTTTTAGGGTCGTTTATGGTGTTGAATGTCCTCTCGGTTTCAGAGAGCCTCAACCAGCCATCACGAATCTGAAACAACAATAACCATCCGTCATTAATCTGAAACAAAAATAAACTAAATGATTAACAAGTGATAAAGTAAACTTAGCATAGTGAATTAGTTATTGAGAGTCTGAATCATCCATCCCCGCCCTTTGGGACAGAGACAACTGCAATTGAAGGAACAGAACATATAATTAGTACGCAGAATTTTAATAAAAAACAATAAAATTAATGAATGATAAAGCAAACTCAACAGTCAACACAGTAAGTTATTGTAGTAGTGTTTCCAAAATTGATGAAACAAAATTATTCCCAATTTTATAGCATGTACCCACCCTTTTTAGACAAACACCTTCAAGGAAGCAACATAACATAAAATTAGAAGTACAGGCAGAAATAAAAAAGAAATAACAATATTCTAGAGATAAGACACTCGTATTAGTAACAAGTTTTGTAAAAATAAGCCACAAATCAAGAACGAATCAGCAGTTTATATTAGTAAGCCTAAAACCTAGATAAATATAGGATGTATTTTTAAAAATAAACCACAAATGAAGAACCAAATCAACGGTTTATATTAGTAACCCCAAACCCTAGCTAGATAGCAGAACACATATTCTCCTACTTACGAGGCGATCAAAACTCCAAACTTGTACCACCGCATCAAATGTTCAAGCATTACGTTAATATTCTAAAGAGTTGTAAAAAGGAGAATACTGTGTATGCAATACAGCAACAGAAACTATGGCAAACTTTAAAAGCATACATACCTCAAGCTCACAAACCTATTTTTTACATCTTGCTCATTGCATCCACTCTATATTAGGCCATAGAGCATGAGAGACAACCCATGGATCCATCTCCACAAAATACCATGCAAATTTCAACAAAAAAAATGGTACAATCATTTGGGTAACAGCTGTTTGAAAACAATGGATATTTATTCTACAAAAATAAAAATAACACCTGAAAGCATCCTCCACTCATAGCTTCTACGTCCACAAATCTTGTACCACGCCACCACGGTATAAATCTAACCATTGACTAAGTCTCAAAGATGTACGACAGCCATTGACAGCATAAACAAAGTAATACGTTTCTTATGTTAATATGTATAAAACCCAATGAGGCAAAAAAAACTTACAAACATTTCATCAAACAGGTTGCGTGCATGATTGAATATCGCACTCCTTGCGGATTTTTTAACTCAGTAGCCACGAGAGGAGCAACAAAGAGGATCAACCACGAATCGCACAATGAAGTCCGAATATCATCTCAGCAAGGTAACAAGCCTCCTCACATGTCGACCAACCACTTTCAAGTCAGTACCATAAAACATCCCAGAGTTCTTTGGTCTTACTTGCATGTAGCACTACTTAAATAGCAAAACTTTAATCACTATGACGAAAACTGAAGTCCCTCTGATTTTAGGGGCCCCTAGCAAGGGCTCTTACATTGAAAACAGTGCGGTCTACAATGGATTCTTTGAAACAGTGACATAATACCGTGTAAAGTAGCTTAATGGGAAAAAGTTGTGGTGCAATGAGAAACAATGTAAAGCACAATGATAAATCATGGTTACCTTTGATAAATTATGATTTTAACTAGCATTTGCATTGACCTCCATCTATCGCCTAAATGCGTGTAGCAATATTAGTCTAAGATAGTAAGGTTTCGATATTTTCAATCTTAACTAAATACATAAACAGCTAAATTCATACTTATGGAGTGTTGTTTTGTCTAAAAGCATGAAGAATCACCTTGATCTCAGAGGGTAGATATTGTATTGGCAATGAGGTAAGTGTGTGCACTGACAAGGCTTCCATCTTGAACTTGACTGCCCATTGCAGCAGCAACTGTAAGCAAAATCATATGAGAAGAAAAAATAGCTTTTAGAAGAATTGTTATTAGTAATGCAAAGGGATTGAAAAATAATAATAATAAACAAAAATAGGACCGTTATCTGATAAAAGTCTCCATTTTAGCACTTTTCTTCATGTGATAGCATCCATTTGAAGTTGATTCTGTTTTGATCTTATCTGAAAAGTAAATAAAACAGATGAAATAAAGTAAAATAATGTGAAAAGAGAGCTGTTTAATATTTTAAAGGGCATAACCAAAGTCATTCGTTCCTTCTGAGCCAAATCCATATGTTGTCAAAATGCCAAAGTCAAATGGATCACATTCCAACAAACCACAGGCAAGAAAGTGCAGCTGTAACAACAAGAACCTGTTTAAGAAATAAACAAAGTAGTGACATTATCAAGATTGAAGTTGCCTGATAAATTAAAATAAAAGGAAAAAAGATTGAATTGATACCGCCTTCTTGGAATAAATTAAAATATAATAAAGTTATGTCCCTTCTTTTGTGCTTCTTGAAAGTGGGGTGTTCTGTGTCGTGCTCTGCTAGGAAGGAAAAGCCTCGTTAGGTCACTTAATTGGATTTCTAAATACATGTTACTTCCTAAATTCCATTTTCAAATCTCTTTATCTCATTTCTGTAATTAATGTGGCAAGTAACGGGATTTAAACATGTTTCAATTAACAAAATCTAAATCTTCAATATAAGTCTCGCACACTTAAACCCCTACCCCCCCCCCCCCCCCAAACCCCACCCCACACACACACAAGTCAAAAATAATAATAATGAAGTCAATTACTAAATAGAAAACTCAAAATATTGGAAATAAGGGATGTATTATTTATGTATCTTGCCATATTCCTCCATGTTGATTCCTTCCTCCCTTCCTCTTTACTGTTAGATTACCATCAAGTTAATACAGTTAGTACATAGCCTTATTTTAAGAAATAACCGTCAAAAAGTCAAAAGCCAAATGGATCACAATCAACCAAACCAAATGTAGGCAGGTGCAGCTGTACAATTAGTAACCATGAGAACCTGTTTAAGAAATAAACAAAATAAAAATCATATGAGGATTGAAGTTGCTTTATGGATTAAAATAAAAGAAAGCAGCTTGAATGTTACCGCCTTGTTGGAATATGAGGAAAACCTCTTCACTTCTTCTGCCAAAAGACCAAATATCGGTTTTAGGGTCGTATATGGTGTTGAATGTCCTCTCAGTTTCTGAGAGCCTCAACCAGCCATCACAAATCTGAAACAACAATAAACTAAATGATTAACAAGCGATAAAGTAAACTCGGCATAGTAAATTAGTTATTGAGAGTCTGAACCATCCATCCCCGCCATTTGAGACAGAGACAACTGCAATTGAAGGAACATAACATAAAATTAGTACTCAGAAAAAGAAGAAAAAAAACAATCAAATTAATGAACGATAAGGCAAACCCAACATTCAACAGAGTTAGGTATTGTAGTTCTGTTTCCAAGTTGATGAAATAAATTTATTACTGATTTTGTAGCATGTACCCGCCCTTTTAGACATAACATGAAATTAGAAGTGCAGGCAGAAATAAAAAAGACATTACAATATTCTAGAGATAAGACACTCGTATTAGTAATAAGTTTTGTAAAAATACGCCACAAATCAAGAACAAATCAACAGTTTATATTAGTAAGCCAAAACACTAGACAAATAATGGATGTATTTTAAATATAAACGTAACCACAAATGAAGAAGCAAATCAACAGTTTATATTAGTAACCCCAAACCCTAGCTAGATAGCAGAACACGCATTCTCCTTACTTAGGAGGCGATCAAAACTCTAAACTTGTACCACTGCATCAAAGGTTCAAGCATTACGTTAATATTCTAATAAGTTGTAAAAAGAAGAATACTGTGTATGCAATACAGCAATAGAAACTATGGCAAACTTTAGAAGCATACATACCTCAAGCTCACAACCCTATTTTTTATACCTTGCTCATTGCATCCACTCTATATTAGGCCATAGAACATGAGAGACAACCCATGGGTCCATCTCCACAAAATACCATGCAAATTTCAACAAAAAAAAATGGTAAAATCATTTAGGTAACAACTGTTTGAAAACAATTGATATTTATTATAAAAAAATAAAATAATACCTGAAAGCATCCTCCACTGATAGCTTCTACATCCACAGATCTTGTACCACGGTATAAATCTAACCATTAACCAAGTCTCAAAGATGTAGAACAGCCATTGACAGTATAAACAAAGTAAGTAATACGTTTCTAATGTTAATATGTATAAATCTCAATGAGAGGCAAAAGAACTTACAACATTTCATCAAACAGGTTGTGTGCAAGATTGAATATCGCACTCCTTGTGGATTTTTTTAACTCAGTAGCCACGAGAGGAGCAACAAAGAGAATCAACCACAAATCGCACAATGAAGTCCGAATATCATCTCAGCAAGGCAACAAGCCTCCTCACATGTCGAACAACCACTTTCAAGTCAGTACCATAAAACATCCCAGAGTTCTTTGGTCTTACTTGCATGTAGCACTACTTAAATAGCAAAACTGTAATCACTATGACAAAAACTGAAGTCCCTCTGATTTTAGGGGCCCCTAGCAAGGGCTCTTACATTTAAAACAGTGCGGTCTACAATGGATTCTTTGAAACAGTGACATAATAGCGTGTAAAGTAGCTTCATGGGAAAAAGTTGTGGTGCAATGAGAAGCAAACAATGTAAAGCACAATGATAAATCATGATTGCCTTTGATAAATTATGATTGTAACTAGCATTTGCATTGACCTCCATCCATCGCCTAAATGCGTGTAGCAATATTAATCTAAGATAGTAAGGTTTCCGGTATTTTCAATCTTAATTAAATACATAAACAGCTAAATTAGTACTTATGGAGTGTTGTTTTGACTAAAAGCATGAAGAATCACCTTGATCTCAGAGGGTAGATATTGTATTGACAATAAGGTAAGCGGTTGCACCGACAAGGCTTCCATCTTGAACTTGACTGCCCATTGCAGCAGCAACTGTAAGACCAATCATATGAGAAGAAAAAATAGCTTTTAGAAGAATTGTTATTAGTAATGCAAAGGGATTAAAAAATAATACTAATAAACACAAAAAGGACCGTTATCTGATAAAAATCTCCACTTTAGCACTTTTCTCTATGTGATAGCATCCATTTGAAGTTGATTCTGTTTTGATCTTATCTGGAAAAAAAATAAAACAGATGAAATAGAGTAAATAATGTGAAAAGAGAGCTAGTTTAATATCTTTTAGGGCATAACCAAAGTCATTAGTTCCTTCACTATCAAAATGCCAAAGTCAAATGGATCACATTCAAACAAACCACAGGCAAGAAAGTGCAGTTGTTCATTCAGTAACAACAAGAACATGTTTAAGAAATAAACAAAGTATAGACATTATCAAGATTGTAGTTGCCGGATAAATTAAAATAAAAGAAAGAAGATTGAATTGATACCGCCTTCTTGGTATTAATTAAAATAAAATAAAGTTTTGTCCCTTCTTTTGTGCTTCTCGAAAGTGGGATGTTCTTTGTCATGCTCTGCCAGGAAGAAAAAGTCTCGTAAGGTCACTTAATTGGATTTCTAAATTCATGTTACTTACTAAATTCCATTTTCAAATTTTTTTACCTTATTTTTGTATTTAATATGGCAAGTAACAAGATTTAAACATGTTTTAATTAACAAAATCTAAATCTTCAATATAACTCTAGAACACCCGACCCCCCACCCCCACCCCCACCCCACACACAAGTCAAAAATAATAATAAAAAAAAATCGATTACTAAAAAGAAAACTAATAAGATTGGAAATAAGGGAGGTATTATTTACGTATCTTGCCATATTCCTCCATGTTGATTCCTTCTTCCCTTCCTCTTTCCTGTTTGATTACCATCAAGTTAATACAGTTAGTACATAGCCTTATTATAAGAAATAACTGTCAAAAAGTCAAAGCTAAATGGATCACAATCAACCAAACCAAAGGTAGGCAAGTGCAGCTGTACAATTAGTAACCATGAGAACCTGTTTAAGAAATAAACAAAATAAAAATCACATGAGGATTGAAGTTGCTTTATAGATTTAAACAAAAGAAAACAGCTTGAATGTTTACCTCCTTGTTGGAAGATATGGAAAACCTCTTCACTTCTTCGAGTGTCAGCCAGAAGACCAGATATCGGTTTTAGGGTCGTTTATGGTATTGAATGTCCTCTCGGCTTCTGAGAGCCTCAACCAGCCATCACTAATCTGAAACAACAATAACCATCCTTCACTAATCTGAAACAACAATAAACTAAATGATTAACGAGTGATAAAGTAAACTCAGCATAGTAAATTAGTTAAGAACAAAATGTAAAAGCATGCATAACTACATAACTGTATAAATGAGCATCATTAAGGCATTACTTTATCCACTCCATCTCACAAGAATCAACACAAAATTGTTCATTAAAAACCAAATTAACATTAGTGACCATATCAGATTAATCTTTTTCCTTAAACAATATCAGAGCAATCTTATCAGTAGTGGATAGGGGCATTTGGATGTGCAATTAACAAATTATTGCGACTTAGAGGTGCATCTAAGTGTTTATGCAATCATAAAATTACCCACCTAACATTGATCAACAAATTATCTGCTTCTCTTATTCTGATTTTCAAGTCGCAATAATCACTTCAAGAAAAGACATCCAAACATCCTTATGATATCAATAAAACAGTATGAGCATATACATCATACTTACCATAGCATAAAAAACAAAAATCTGTATCCATCATTCTTCCATAGTTCCATCGTTCCGATCGCTTGTACGAGGGATGCCTTGGCGCAGCCCTCGCATTCCCATACTCAAACTCCAACAAATTCGGTATATGTGAAGTATCCTTGATATAAAACCACCTCCCAATCGAACTTTCTTTGATCGCGAGAAACACCCTCTTAATCCTAGCATTAACCAACCAAAACCACACCCCACCAAGAACAATCCCAAGGCTAGTACCAGCAAACACCTGACCACATATCCGCTTTAGGGCAGTTGTACAATTAGTAACCATGAGAACCTGTATAAGAAATAAACAAAATAAAAATCACATCAGGATTGAAGTTGCTTTATAGATTAAAACAAAAGAAAACAACTTGAATGTTCACCGCCATGTTGGAATATATGGAAAACCTCTTCACTTCTTCGGGTGTCTGCCAAAACACCACATATCCGCTTTAGGGCCGTTTATGGTGTTGAATGTCCTCTCGGTTTCAAAGAGCCTCAACCAGCCATCATGAATCTGAAACAGAAATAACCATCTGTCAGTAATATGAAACAACAATAAACTTAACGATTAACCAGTGATAAAGTAAACTCAAGATAGTAAATTAGTTATTGAGAGTCTGAATCATCCATCCCCGCCCTTTGGGCCAGAGGCAACTGCAATTGAAGGAACAGAACATAAAATTAGTACGCAGAATAAAATAAGAAAAAAAACAATAAAATTAATGAATGATAAAGCAAACTCAACAGTCAACACTGTAAGGTACTGTAGTAGTGTTTCCAGATTGATGAAATAAAATTATTCCTGATTTTGTACAATTAGTAACCATGAGAACCTGTTTAAGAAATAAACAAAATAAAAATCACATCAGGATTGAAGTTTCTTTGTAGATTAAAACAAAAGAAAACAGCTTGTATGTTTACCGCCTTGTTGGAATATATGGAAAACCTCTTCACTTCTTCGAGTGTCTGCTAGAAGACCACATATGGTTTTAGGGTGGTTTACAGTGTTGAATGTCCTCTCGGGTTCAGAGAGCCTCAACTAGCCATCACAAATCTGAAACAACAATAGCCATCCGTCAACTGCCAGAAGACCACATATGTTCAATTGAAGGAACAGAACATAAAACTAGTACGCAGAAAAAAATAAGAAAAAAAACAATAAAATTAATGAATGATCAAGCAAATTCAATAGTCAACACTGTAAGGTACTGTAGTAGTGTTTCCAGATTGATGAAATAAAATTATTCCTGATTTTGTAGCATGTATCCACCCTTTTTAGAGAGACACCTTTGAGGAAGCAAGATAACATGAAATTAGAAGAGTACATGGAGAAATAAAAAAGAAATAACAATATTCTAGAGATAAGACGCTCCTATTAGTAACAAATTTTGTACAAAAAAAACTGAGTTACGAGGCAAAGCACACAAAAACCCTAATTAAAACTCTAAAACCCTAACTAAAACAGAGTTTATGGTAAGAAAAAACTCGTTAGGTTTCTAATTTAGTCATTGAAAGAAAAACAATCTGATGACATCCCCCTGTGTAACTTAACAGGTAGCGAAGCACACAAAAACCCTAGAAATTCATCGGGTCTAAAACATAAACAATAAGCAAAGCAACTAGTAAATTGAAGGGCAGAAGAGTAGAATAAGAAGAGTTATGACAGCAATTCATTGGAAATCGAAGTTTACCAGAGATCGTCTGATGAAACATTTGAATATCAGAAGAAGGGGCTGCTAGGGTTCTTCAGTCGACTGATTGAGTAGTTACTCCGGCAAGCGGAAGCCTCGATTGAGCACCGGAACGACGCCGTGTTGCTTCTCCGGCGGCGATTAAACAGAAATCGCCGTCGCAGCACCACCAGCAGTTAATATCTCCGGCGGCGATTGATCAGAATTTGGGGAAGATACTTACTTACCTGAGATGGATCATTTGATGGAATAATGGTGTTATGAAATCATAAGAATGTAGGAAGAATAGTAGAACAGAAGTGGTGTGATGAAACAACTTCACCTCCACCTCCTGATGATCGATTTGGGTGCTGAATGTTGATGTTTGATTTGAGATCTACTAAAAAAGGAGATATATGATGAAAATGGAAGATGGGAATGCTGCTATATGATGAGAATGAAGGGAGAAGATGATGATCATTGGAGATCTTTGAGAATCATGGCGCTATTTTGTGGATGTTCAGGCGGGTAACGGTACGGTATGTAAATCGCTTTTTATTATTTTATTATTATTGTTATGTCAATTGTCAGTACCCGTATCTCCTCGTATCTTCACCATTATTACGATTTTGTACATTTGCTTTATTAAATTTTGTTTTATTAACTGTAATTGTAATAACTTATATATTTTTTTGAAAATTTTATTTATTTAATATATACTAATTACAAAGTTAGTTGTGCAACATGTGTTGTACATTATGCTTAGTGGAGTTGTACTCACCTTTTGTTTTTTTGTTACTTTTTCCTTTTTATAATCCTTTCATTTTTTTATTTTAACCAAATGCTTTTACATATTTTTATACTTTGGTCTCCTATATTGTTTATATTTTTATAAATTTTCTCTTTTACGTTTGGGTATAAAAGTTGCGAGTTAACACATCGCAGTGTGCGTGTGTGGTCTCCACAATACTAATTATAAACTTAGTTGTGTATTGTGGGTTATACTTTATGCTTTATAAATCGTATCTCATTTTGTTTTTTCTTTATTTTTCATTTTTAATCCTATAGTTTTCATCTTTTACATTGAACTTTAATACATTTTACATTTTCAACTTTGGTATCATATACTTTATCATTTACAAATTTTTTTGTTTTACGTCTCGGTTTAAAATTTTCGAGTTAACATACAGGCACATGCGTATGTGATTTAATGATTTTATATTTATTTTTTTATGTTTCACAACCACGTTGTATAATACACTTTGTTCTGCTTTATACATATTAACGCGTCGCAATGCACATGTATGGTTTAAAATTTTAAACTATTTTTATGTTCGGTTTTGTTTTTTATTTTGTTTTATGAGCATTTTTTGTGTTGGTGGTCGCTAATGAGGTGTGCCATGGGTTTTTAGTTTGATAGGGTTTTACGCCCCTACCGCAACGCGTGGTTAAATACTAGTATAATACTAATTATCAACTTTGTTATGCTTAGTGGGTGGTATTACGTGTTTTGTGGATTGTACTTAATTTTGTTTTTTTCTTAAACTCTAACTATTTTTTGTATTTTAACCTACTACTTTTACATCTTTTCAAATTTAATCCTAATATATTTTTTTTATTTTTCATCTTTGATCCCATACTTTTCATACTATACAATTTTTTTGTTTTTTGTTTCCATTTAAATTTTACGAGTAACACACCGCAACATGTGAGTATGATTCAATATTTTTACCCTCTTTTTTTCAGTTTAACGATCTTGTCGCAACGCGCTGGTTCTAGATTGACTTATTTTTTTATATGTGTTGGCTTACATGGTTCAACGTTTTTACGCTTACTTTTCGTTTAATTTTAATTCTCTTCGTTTTGGCTTACGGTATTGATGATCACTTGCGGTTGGGTGCTATTGGTGGCACTTGACACGGTTGTACGCATCCGCCGCAACGCAGGGGGCTTAGTACTAGTTTTTTTACGTTTCCTTTCATCAATTTTATTTTTAACCAGTTGTATTTGTATACGTACTAAGTTAGTAACCCGTGTATTACACGGGTTGAACAGATAATATATTAAGTATTTAGTATTGAAAAATTATTAATTATATTATAAAATTTTAATTTCTAAAAACACTTATTTTAAATATTTTGTATTTTTTTAAAAGTTTGATGTTTTAAAAAATATTACTTATTATACAAAAGATTTATTTTTTAGAAATTATATTTACAAAAAGAACTCTTTTTTAATTCATTAAAAACTATTTTAATCTCAAAAGTAATTAAACAATATAATTAGTAGTTAATATAAATATTTAACATGAGATAGAAGCGGTAAAATTAGATTTAGGAGGTCTAATATTATGACAAGTGTCAACTTAAACCTTATTTTATTAGAGTAGATAGATATGTTATATTGATCAATATATTTATAGTATAAAATGGTATTTAAAATGAAAATTTTAAAAATAATTGTGGGTTTAACATTTATTTCTTTTATTGTTTTAAATGTGATGATTTTTAAAATTGACATTTGCTCAATAAACATCATGTACATATCATAAACACCATGTGTAAAAATCTACACAACCTCCCGTTCAAAATATGATTTCTTTTAAAACTATAGAAAATATCATATTTGCTGAAAAAATAAAAAATATTTGATAAGTTATCTATATATAGACATAAATTTTGATACAAACAAATCAAGTCAAATATGATATCCTGACTTTTTTTTTACATATGTTTTATGGTTTAAAGCTCACATGTACAGTGACATAACTTTTTTGTTGATTTCCAGATACCATCATCACATGATCTTTTATATATGCGTTTTAGTATACGAAATTGGGTTGTTGCATATTAAGACGATTGTCTTTTAATATGAACAGATTATAAATATTTATTATTTTAGGGAAAATTTTGATGGTAATATTTTAACGTGGTGGGACTTTATAGTAATATTTAGTTCTTTTCTCTAAAACGTTCATATAGTTGAATTTATGAAAAAATAAAATAAACTCATCAAATGCAACGATAAACATCAAACTTTTGTCACAATGTGTCGATAAATCGTTTGTAACCGTTTTTACAGTGTTGTCTTTTATAACAATTTATGTTTTAATTTCATATTGTAAAATTTATATTTTTTATGCCTATTAATCCGATTCGTGTAGATATAGATGTGGGTAGATGGATTAAGTTAAACGAATACAAGTATAAGTATAATAGAACTACTTTATTTATATTTTTAAACTGTTGGGTTGTATGAACGTATTTAGAATAAAAATAGTAGTTTACAAATGCTACACACATGTATACACATGAAATTATGAATGTAGAGGGGATGGATACCTTGAAAAATATGTTACAATTAAAAATCATAAAACTCAAAGGTTACGCATATGTAAATATGTGGTACCGTGTGTACAACCATGGGTTACATATATGTAACTTGTTTCTGTTTCTCAAACTTTAAATTACAAAATAAACAGTGAGCTTAAGTAATGATGTTGAATTTTACTTAATTACATTTTAAGCAATTTAAAAAATAAACAAATTAAAAATCATGTACTTAACTAGAGGTGGTTTTCAAGATTTCAATTATAAACATAGATTTCATTTGATTCATCTCGTATAAATGTATAACCTAAAAGTAAAAAAGTAAATAAATAATTACCTGATTCGATTTACATGGTTGAGTTCAAGTTTCAAATTAACAACCAAACAGTTAAACCTGATTTATTCCAAAGCCATTAAATTTTGTTGTATACAGCTTAAACGGGATGATGTTATGTTCGAGTTTAGATGGTTTGGTTGGTTTAAATGATATATAAACATCTCTTATATTTAGAATTGTTTAATAAAAGTGCAACATGTATCATTATAATACATCATAAAATTGAATGCTAGTTTTAGCGACAATGATTTATGAGACCTCGTAATTTGACCGAATGTGTAAAAAGGTCAAGCATTTTTTTTTCTGTTATGGCAAGTGTCTCTCAAAAATTCGAGGAGTGTGTTAAGAATATGCTTCTTTTAGATTGACAATAACCCGTAAAAAATAACAATCTAGTTACCGGAGTCTAGACATATGCGTCTAAATTATTATTTTCAAGATTTTAAAAACCCATATAAATTATGTTGAGGTGTCAGACCATGATTGGTAATATTATATCGTGATCACAAAAGGCTCGAGGTTTCACCTTTTCGTGAGTTTTGCATCTTATTTTGTTCTCATATTTTTCATTCACTTTTTTTCATGAATTGTCTATCAAGATTGTCACTTTCACGAACATATCTTAAGATGCTTACGTACACTAGTAACATGTTAGGATTCTAACCTTTTGATCTTACTATTTTTCATATATTTTCTTTCTACTTTTTCAAGTTTTTATAAGATTCTTGCATAGTTACATTCATTCTCACCTTTTCAAACTTTTTTCACCGTTTTAACGCTCAAATAATTCCATCTCCGGTGAAGTTAATAGTACTGGGTTCGGTATGGACAACTTAAATGGCCTTCTAAGGATGATGATTCCGAGTAATGGTGCTCCTATCAACTTAAACGCGAGCTAGAATTCAGATTGATGACAATTTATTCATGGACCACAATTCAGCTTGATGACATCAAAAGCATATGGCATGTTGGGTATTGGCGTTCCCTCTATTTGTACTATGTTTGTGATCAGGCTTGTGAAACTTGTAATCATGCACTTCTCTTGTGTGATTGTGTGTCTTCAGTCTGGTCTAAAGTGCGTGCGACTAAAATATTCATCACGTCAGCCAGGAAGAAAATATCAATATTTGAGGTGACAACAAACGAAAGTAACAAATTTTAACTAAAAATTTATCAGAAGATGACATGCTGCAACTTGTCATGAGAATTATGGTCAATCAACTGTCCTCAAGTCAGAAGGTAAACTAGATAGAACACTCTTAACTCACCAGATAGAACACTCAAGTCAGAAGGTTCAAAACTATACCACGAAGTATATAAATGAAACACTTAAGCACTGACGGGGCCAAAGAGGGTGGTCAAACACCAGATCATGCAAGGCATTTGTTTCCTTATGACTTCCAATATCCTGCTCAAAGATGACGTGTGAGATGAACATAAAACACTGCTAATTCTAAGCGATTTAAATCCTAGGCATTCCTATCTTCCTCCTAATAAGATTAAACCTAATATATACATACTTAAAGTGTGGAGAGAAAGAGAAGGATTTAAAAAGAAATGGAAAAAACCTAAAAGCTTTCATGTATTTGGGACCAAAGAGCACAAACATAATTAACAAACGTAAAACATAACACCTTCTTTTACTTTCTGTCCGACTCGAGAACATGCAGAAAACATTTACAATTTATTGACTTTTTTTTCTTTCCTAACTTAATGTGAAAGCATCCATAACTACATAAGTACATAACTGTATAGATGAGCATCATTTAGGCATTACTTTATCCACTCCATCTCACAAGAATCAACAAAAAATTGTTCATTAAAAACCAAAGTAACATCAGTAACCATATCAGATCAATCCTTTTCCTTAAACAATATCAGAGCAATGTTATCAGTAGTGGATAGGGGCATTTGGATGTGCAATTAACAAATTATTGCGACTCCGAGGTGCATCTAAGTGTTTATGCAATCATAAAATTACCTACCTAACATTGATCAACAAATTATCTGCTTCTCTTATTCTGATTTTCAAGTCGCAATAATCACTTCAACAGAAGACATCCAAACACCCTTATGATATCAATAAAACAGTATGAGCATATACATCATACTTACCATAGCATAAAAACAAAAATCTGTATCCATCATTCTTCATTTCTTCCATAATTCCATCATTCCGATCGCTTGTACGAGGGATGTCTTCGCGCAGCCCTCGCATTCCCATACTCAAACTCCAACAAATTCGGTATATGCGAAGTATCCTTGATATAAAACCACCTCCCAATCGAACTCTCTTCGATCGCGAGAAACACCCTCTTAATCCTAGCATTAACCAACCAAAACCACACCCCACCAAGAACAATCCCAAGGCTAGCACCAGCAAACACCTGACCAACAGTATGGTACCCCAAATAAACCCTAGAATACATCGTCAGCAACGCCAATGGCCACACAACAACACACGCAACCCACATTTGCCTCCTCAATATTATCCCCAACTTCTTGTACGTCAAAAGGGTGAAATACGTAGCGAAAAAGAACATGTATTGCGAGTGACTCGAAGGCCATCCATGTGAATCGCACATTTCGAGCATGATGCAGGTTTCGGGTCGGGCTTCTTTCACGGCTAATTTGATCGAATCGCTGATGAATTGGGAGATTAACAGCCCTAATGCGAAGAACATACCTTGGAGTTCACGACGGAAGATGAAATGGGAGACGAAACCACCGAGGCTGATGAATACTGGAACCAATGATACCCATGCTAAGAAATGGCCCAATTGATCGCCTTTTTGGTAGCGAACGTGTGTTAGGGTTACAGCTCGTAATTGATTCGACATTGGTGGAATTGAAGCGTTTTAGGGTTCGTGATTCAACGATGGATTTGGGGAATTGGGGATTTAGGTTTTGGATTAGCAGTTGAGAAGCATTGTGTTCGTTGATTAACCGTAATGTATCCACTGATTAACTGATTAAGGGGTGTTTGGTGTTGGAGTTATTGTGATCCAATCGTTAAGTAATCAAGGGGTGTTTGGGATTGGTTTTGATCTTTAAGAGGGTGTTTGGCAACTTTCGATATTTTTACCTTTTTGGCATCACGTGTTATTCTATTCGTATTGGAGTACTATTAGTAAAATTTATTTTAACTGATTAGTATAACATACACGGTCCGTTTTCTGCCACGTGCGTATTGCTAATTTTAGTTTCATATTTGATTATAAATATATTAAACTAGTACTTTAATAGTGATCAAGTACAAGACACTATGGAGTGTTTGGGATTACTTTTTAAAACAACTTATTAGTTTATTGATTGCGTTCAATAAGTTAATAAGTTAGTATAAAGTAACTTATTAACTTATTTTCTTCACAGTCTGTCACAATACCAAACAATTTATAACTTTTTAAAAATTTATTACTTTGTTAAGAAAAATGTTAATGATTTTAGTGTCAATATTATCATTTTAGTGTAGTTGAATTTATTAAAGACCAAGTCAAATAATAAAAATAAATATTAATACTAGTTAATTTATAATACGATTAGCAAATACAATCTTGCTTGTATGATTATCATATATTTATATTTGGTCTCGCTTGACTCTATAGTCTACTCACAAACATGATTATAAACAAAAAAAACACACACACATTTATTGTATGTGAAATAAATGTAAATTTACAGTAGTCATGCAAGTTGGTTGCTAGCCAAAAAAAAAAGTGAAATACAAATCCACGAAATATACATTATCCTCACCATTCATTGTTTTGTGTTACCAATTGGTGTCATATCACCAGTAAACCACCCAACTTTATCTTTCAACTAATATAACAATAAAACACTTATACTTTAATTCAACGTTTCTTAAATTTTTTTAATACGAATATTATTTGCTAATATAAAAACAAATACATCAAAAAACAATATAAATTAGTTAAAGAATTGCACCAATAACAAAAAACACAAAACAAATGTGTATATATAAGGAACATTGATAACAATGTCTTTTCCTAGCATCATTTTTTATGGTCGTAGATGTTGTTATATATGTTGTTAAACACACAACTTCCAGTAGATATTATTCATTGATCGCCTTTAAAATATCATTTTTACTAGCATCCTTTTTTATGGTCGTAGATGTTGCTATAGATGTTGTTAAACTCCGGCCCCTTTTATTTATTCCATTTACTTTAAGTTTAGTTCGCGGTGAGAAGGATGGGGTTGATGACCCGATAGACTGCAAAACTAATTTGCAGCCCGGTGCCAACATGTCAAGCTAGACACGTGCCAATACTTTTTACCATTTGAATTCCAATGTTGGGGTGAGTCTGACTAGTGCATGTGGCAACATTGATTATTTGTATTCTTTATGTAGAGTTTCTAATTAGTTATGATTGCTCAGGTAAGATATGAGATTTCGAGGCGGTGTTGGTTAAGTACGATATCAAGTTGGAAATTAGGTTGGTTTTCATGATAACATTGTTAGCTCCACCAAGAAAAGCATCAACTGCAAGGAAGGCTAAAAGTGTTTGGATCAAAATGCAAATGATTTAGTGGTGATGAGGCGCAACGGAAAGGAGTTTTGTTGTATGCATCAATTATCGAGAAAAACAGAAAACTATAATAATATTATTGTTGAAAACGAGAAAAAATAGCAAATTGACTTGGTACATACAACCACTAGGGTTGGTAGCCCAGTGTTAGAGACAAAAAGTTTTTAGAGCACTGTTTATCATAAGATCAATCCTTAGCAAGTGTGTATATGAGTTGTAACTTGTAATTTAAGAGTAAGGTTGTGTTTGTTTGGGTCTTAATGACACTGGTCAGATGCAAAGGTCTGACTCGGTCAGACCTTAGTGTTTGGTTAACAGCCCCTTATTGAATAAGGTCTTATTCTTCCTCTTATTAGGTCAGACATGCTCAAATATCTGATCCAAAATACTCAGCAGCCATCGACCTCCACCATTCCCTCATTGTGCTCGCCGGCCATCACCATCGCAACACCTCCCGCCACCCCTCCATCTCAAAGTCGCGACCGCCTCTTCAGCTCGAAACCTCGCGGTTTCCGCCCTCTGCCATCGTGCTTCCTCCGTCAGCCGCCCCTACTTCTCGCGGCCGCCCCTTTAGTCGAACCACGCCGTCGCCCCCTTCAAGTCGAACCTCCATCTCAAAGTCGCGGTCGCCTCCTTCAAGTCGAACCACACCCACACCCACCGGAGCTGCTGATCTAACGAATCATCAAATCTATCCTTCTGATCTCACAACCGCCTCCTTCATCTCGAACATCGCGGTATGTTTGCATGATGCTCCTTTGTATTTTGTGGCTTTGGATCAAGTTGCTTATATGATTTTGGCTTAAAATGGTGTGATTTTGGCTTTGTATCAATCTGATTTTGGCTTAGGGAGAAGCATATAACTTAAGGGATTTTATCTTTGCCTGATTTTGGTTGATAAAACCTTTCTACAATCATGTATTTAGATATCCAACCAAACATGCTTAATTAGGTTCAACACTTATTGGTTCAGACCTCTTACTGGTTCAGACCTCTTATTCGTTCAGCACTTATCCATTCAGAAGTTGCCAAACAACACCTAAGAGTATGATATGCTTACGTTTTAAAGAAAGTTAGTATGTATAAAGATAAAAAAAAATCATATTTTTTTAAACAATTTGACCTTCACAACACTTCACTCAACAGCTTATGATTTGAAATATCAATTTTCTTTATAGCATTTGAATAATAACCTTTTTCTAAAACAACATCTAGGTAATGCTAGGCGTTAAACCTTAATTTTTTTTATATAATAAATAGTAGAGATGTTTATCGGACCGGATAACAAATTATTTGGATTTGAAAATTTCACGACCCTATCTGAAACTCGATCCGAATAAGGATATCTATATCTGATCCGAATCTATCCAAATTAATTTCGGATCGGATTCAGGTATATCAGAATTTATCTGAATAAACCAAATAATTTTTTTTTGTTCCTAATTTTTTTCTAAATTTTTATTGTTAAAATTTTATAAGTTTAATATTCATAATAAAAAATATAAAACCAGAAAAATACAAATTGACTTGATCACAATCTGAAATATAATAGGTAATTGTATAAAACTCGAAGATTAGAACCTTTAATTTTTAATAACAATCGATTATTGTATAATTATTTAGGATTAGAGTACTAAAATGTGTTAGGATTCTTGAGTATTGAGTTAAAAACATAACATGTAATTGGGTAATGAGTATTAGGCTAGAAATATAATTGAATTTTTATTCGTATTAATCGGTTTTCCAAATAATTCGAATAAAAAATATTATGATATCCAAAAGTCAATCCGAATAAGAAATTCAGATTCGAACGAGATCCGATCCAAATATCCAAATAAGATCCGAATCAATTTATTCAGATTTGAATACGAATCGGATTTCGGATATTTTCGGATAATAGATTTTTCGAACATCACTAATAAAGAGTACCAATTTAATCTACACGAGGTTAATTGTCGATTTGAAAAATGAAAACCAAAAAGAGAAAAAAGAAGAAAGAAAAGAAATAAACATAACGCAGCAAGAGGGTTTTGTTCGAGAAGACGTTCCCAAGAACCCGAAGTCAAAACAATGGCGGATGAAAGCACAGTGACACCCAGGAGAGACCCCATCAAGAACACAGGCACGAGTTATCTTCTTTCTACACTTTTACAACTCAATCTCACTTGCTGATTTGAGTTATCTTTTGTCGATTTTACTTGCTGGATTATTGCTATTAAGTATGTCAATTGAACAAATTAAGTAAATCATAAGCTTCATGGGTTATCTTTTCCGTAGGACGAAACAGTTCTAAGCTGCTCTTTAGCATTCGAGCCCTTACACTTCATCGATTGACTTCAATAATTATTAAATCTAGAAGATTTGATATGGGTTTTGGGTGAAGAAATGAAACAAGGAATAAATTTGGGAGCTTTTTTCTCTTCACTAATCATGCTTAAACTTAGAGGTATTCTTGAATAATGGGTGTTCAGTCGATGAGTTGTAGGATGGAAGCTGTAATTGGACATGCACATAAGCTGTTCGATGTAATGTCTGAATCTTAAATTTGTGTTGAAAATGTTAATTTGATGTTCTAGTTGGGAATACTGCTGCACAAAGGAGAAGGCAAAATGCAGTGTCAGTGGGTAAAGAAAGAAGAGAAGCTTTATTTCGAACCAAACGATTATGCAGAGCTGGGGTTAGCAGTGATATGGATGTTTCTGTTGATAGTGACATGATGATTGAAGAAGAACAATCCATTTTAGAGGCTCAAACATCTTCTGCTGTTGAAGAACTGAAGAATGCAATCGCATTTCAGTAAGTTAATTCATTATCATGTTTATCTTCAATTCTTAAGTTTAGTAGATCATCGTGTGCCCACATTCAAATTGTATGCGGCTATGTGTATGAATTTGCATATACCCTATATGTTACCATGAGTCTAACTCCTTGTAACCTTTACTTCATTTCTTAATTCTTAGTTAACTATTGGTTGAACCACTTAGATGCTATATTCATTTTACATGATCACTAGGTAAACTTTATAGCATGTTGTTCCATTTTTTTAATCATCTTTAGGGGAAAAGGTGCAGTCCAAAAGAAAGTGAATGCTCTTCGTGAACTAAGGCGTTTGTTGTCTAGATCAGAGTTTCCTCCTATTGAAACTGCTATCACATCTGGAGCAATACCTTTACTCGTACAATGTCTTTCGTTTGGCTCCCAAGATGAACAGGTAAACGTGGTCTCTTTATTCTTTCAAATTGTACCTTTTTATTTAGCTTACATACACTATATAGATTAAATAGGAGCATTAAGATATATCTATATGGTGTCTGTTTGTTTACATTTTCTTTAAGGTGTAACTTCTGTTTCTTATTTTTGGATCCATAATAAAGTTGCTTGAGGCGGCCTGGTGTCTTACAAACATAGCTGCTGGAAAACCTGAAGAAACAAGAGCATTGTTACCAGCATTACCATTACTCATTGCCCATATCGGAGGTTAGTCATGGTAGGGTAATGAACTAAAATGGGTTGTAGTCAGGTCGACTTGAAAGCCGAAACACTTTTGTTAAAAGATTTTAAGCTTCTTGTAAACAACCAGCGCATCCAATATGATTACAAGAGCAATAATAGCCAACATGAAGAGTCTATGCTGTCCCAGATAAAATTACTTCTTTGAAATAAGATATAAATATCTGTTTGACTTTGAGTATATATGCAAACTATTTCTAACTTTTGAAGGATAGTCTATTCATTTTTCTTCTCTGAATATAAGGTGGGATTTTTATGTGCATACTTGGGTTTGTCTGTGTATGCCAATTCCCTCCATCTCATGTTTCCTATTTTACCTAATTTGCATTATGAGCTTAAGATTGTTCACAGAACTTGCTATTGTTTTTCGCTTGATTTTCATCAATTAAGCTTTGCTTATTGTTGTTATATGATGTCACTTCAATATTTAACATTTTACATGCAATTAATCTCTAGAGAAGAGTTCAGTGCTGGTTGCTGAGCAGTGTGCGTGGGCATTAGGGAACGTTGCTGGTGAAGGGGAAGATTTGAGACATATTCTTATATCTCAAGGAGCCTTACTTCCTCTCGCAAAAATGATGTTTCCAAACAAGGGTTCAACGGTTCGAACTGCTGGCTGGGCATTGTCAAACCTGATTAAGGTTTTTAATCACTTATTTACTTAAAGATTCTTCATTAGCTCAACTTAATTAAGGGTGGCTAAATGGCTGTTCGGGTAATGAGTCAAAACAAGTAACATTTGGAATGGGTTGGGTTGACTTCCAACACTTTTTCCAAAATGTAATTTAAATAAATCGTGTGTCAGATATGATAAAAAGTACTATATTATTTCTGTAATAATCTAATTTCTTGAAGGAAATGAGTTGGATGGTTTCATTGGGTGACTTTTAACCATAATCCAAATGGATCTGTTCGTAAATAAATGGTTTAATATTGCCACCTCTAACTCACTTTTTGGTCTACAAGCAATTTTTGTCACCGTATAATGTTTAATTGTGTTTTGTCGGTGCAGGGCCCTGACCCAAAGGCTGCAACAGAACTCATAAAAATTGATGGTGTAGTAGAGGCTATACTAAGACACTTGAGGAAATCGTAAGTTGTTGATACATCATAATGATAGAATAATCAATAGTCTGGTGTAATAGCATCTTACAGTGTTTTTTGGTGAATTACATATTATTTGAGCCATATACTTTTTTTTCATCTTAAACGGTGTAAATGATCAGCTTCTAATATAACATAAAGTAACAGAGTTGAGGTTAGTGACCGTGCAGGTGCCCTTTTGCAACCCACATGACATGTTTTTTTCTCCATCACTCTTATTCAAATTATATTGTGTTTCATGAAGCTTATATCTAGATAAAAGGGAGTTATAAGATTCTTCTCGTTGAAGTTTTGGTGGCTGTTAGTAGTTTGTTTGTTGTCTTCAGCTTCATTAGCTTGTAACAAAACGGCCTACTCCCAATCATCCCTTTATAATTGCAAGGTTTGGCTTTGTACAAAGTTTTAGAAATGTGAGACTAATGTCGATTTACTAGAACAACTTCAATATAGACAAAACAAGGAAATCTTCCGAACAAAAACTTTATGTTAATGATGACAATGAGCTAATATGCAACTGTAATTTTTGTTAAAAACTTCCCAAAAGGTGAAGCTGTTGGCAATCTCATGGGACAAGAGAGAATTTTCCAGGGTGGCAATTACCCTTTACGCCAGAACGTATACGTTGTGATGTTTACTGACCATAAGTCTATTTTATGTTAAATAGCTAATTAGTTTCAAGACATCTAATCTATGTTAAATGTCCAAAATATTTTGTGATATTATGTGGGTCTTATGAAAACACTTGTTTTCTTCTGATTTTTTTTGCATATGCTTATCATTATGATCAGGGACGAAGAATTAGCTACTGAAATAGCATGGGTTGTGGTGTATCTCTCAGCTCTTTCACCGGTGGCTACTAGTGTGCTTGTGAAGACCGATCTTCTTCAGTTACTAGTAGAACGGTTGGCCACCTCAAATAGTTTGCAATTGCTCATTCCGGTAACAAAAACTTAATATTCTTTGGTAATTTTCACATGATTTTAAGTTTACATTTATGAAATGAGTATGTATCCGGTTTCCAAAAAAGGGAGGTAATTTGTACACCACAAAAGAAGTGATTGCATACCATCAAAACTTATTAGCCCCACAAATATGGCTTACCATGACAAGAAAAGACAAAAAGAAAGCAAGGATGGAGATGTAATTTTAAAAGGTATTGGCGGTGTACATTTCTCCTCCCTTCATGAAGTTCAATATGGGAACATATAACTCAAGCCATTACCTCCTTCTCTTGGGGGAATGAACTGTACTTGTGCTCTTTTTGTGGAGGAGGGATTACCTAGTTTTATCTTCTTCAATTTGGAAGTAATATCCGTGCATTAATATTTCATTGCATATCATTAGAGGTGACAGTTTTGGCCCATTTACTTAGAAGGGGTCAGTTTGGGCTTTGGTGTGGTCAAATTAGAATATAAAGTTTAAAGGGAAATTGGTCAAATGGGTCCAAAGACACACAAGGCATATGTTAAGCCTCACTACTTCCTGATGTCTTTTATTGTTTTACTTAATAAATTACATTATCACTGTAGTGATAACTTTTTTTTTTTTTTGTAATTAAATATAACATATTACTTGTCTACTATTTTTGAAAAGTAGATGAAAACGGGTCAAGTTGATCTGAATCATTTTTACCCACACTGAAATAAGGACCAGTTCTTACTCATAACCCAACCTGCCTCACCTTCCATTTTGTCACCTGTAAATATTATCTCTCTACATATTACATGATCTACATCAAAAGTACTTCTAATTTAAAACTGCACACAACTATAATTGATGAAGCCATCTTTTCATGCGAATTGGTGATATCTTCTCTTAACACACACATATTTACGTGCAGGTGCTAAGAAGTTTAGGTAATCTTATAGCAGGTGATGCTTACACAACTAATGCTGTTCTTGTTCCTGGACATGAAATCACAGGCTAGTTACTATACTTTCTGTTCTTCTAATCTAGGGTGTAGTAGATTTTGCACCTATATTTTACCAGAAGTTAGAAAATTCTAAAGTGAAATAAGCTACTCCATCCCTTTCTTGTTGAGCACCAAGTTTTATGGACCATCTGTTTAACATCTATAACACCCCTTAGTTATGACAATATGAAAAATATATCTGGGCCACCATGTGAATGTTTTGTTTTCTTCTTGGAGCGGATGGGGTACTTGTAAACAACTATGAGAGCCACTATTTGTAGAGGTGGTAATTTTCTATCTTTTACTTGTAAGTTGTAATGCAGTAAAAAAATAACTCTAAAGGGAACAGGCCAAACAGTTGAAAGTAACCCAAACTGTTATTTTAGCGCATAAAACTTCCTAAGCCATATTATTTCAAAGATTACATCATTCTTAAAATAATGTAATACTTGTAACAACATATGACAAACTTATTATTTATAATAAAATAGGTTAAACTACTGGATAGAAAGTGTTTCCATCAACACAACCCACCATTACAAAAATTTACCCGTTTTGGCTGGTACATAAAATTACCCGTTTTGGCCCATCGTCCAACCTGCCATTCTATCATCTCTAGCTAGTTGTTACATAGACCGCTAACATTTTGTTAAATTTGCAGATAATATAATACTGGCGTTAATTAAGTGCCTAAAAAGTGAGCATCGCGTCTTAAAGAAGGTACTTTCTCTCATTCACACTCACTCTCTCTCTCTCTCTCACACACACACCTTAATCATACGTTTTTAGTAAATTTTCAGTTTTGTAGGAAGCTGCATGGGTGCTATCAAATATAGCCGCGGGTACTGTTGGTCACAAGCAATTAATATACAAAAGTGAAGCCATGCCTTTATTAATACAGCTTCTGACAACATCACCCTTTGACATTAAAAAGGAGGTGGCTTATGTTGTTGGTAATCTCTGTGTTGCTCCAGCAGAAGGTTCCGGAAGGTCGAGTTTAATACTTGATCACTTGGTTTCATTTGTTAGAAGTGGATGCCTTCGTGGTTTTATTGATTTGGTTAGATCTGCTGATATTGAAGCTGCACGACTTGGTCTCCAATTCATGGAACTGGTAAATTTCAATATCTTTTTTGTTAGAGCTTTTTTCGCTTATAGAAAAGTATCGACCACCTGTCTATTTGACTTTTTTTTACTAAAGCCACCAAACTTATGAAATTTTTTCAAAAGCGACTCAACTCGAATCCAATTTTGTTTATGCCAAAATCTAAATGTGTAAAAAAAAGGGTTGAACGATGTAAATTTCCTTCCAACTTTTTGACCCTTTAGTTATGATTTTATACTTTACAGAATCAAGTAAAGTAGTTTCAATAGTTGGGTGGCCTCCGTTCATTATCCCCAATTTGAAAGGGAAAATGTCATAGAATAGTGATCAAGTTTCAACCACTTCAATACTTTATGAAATAGGATATAGATGAATGATCAGTACGTTAGGAGGATAACAACACATAAAGTAGGAGTATATATTAGTTTTCTGAAAAAAAAAATCAACCTGCACTCGTTGGCACATATTGGCTAAGTTGAATGATCAGTCTTCTAATTGCATGCCAGATTTTAAATCAAACATACTTTTGCTTTTGTTAATCTGCAGGTGTTAAGAGGGTTGCCCAACGGCGAGGGACAAAAGTTAGTTGAAAAAGAGGACGGGATTGAAGCCATGGAGCGGTTTCAGTTTCACGAAAATGAAGATCTTAGGAATATGGCTAATCAGCTAGTCGACAAGTATTTTGGAGAGGATTATGGGCTCGACGAGTAGATACCAATTTGTTTGTGTTGTATCTTGGTATGTGATTTCCCACAAGCTAATCATGTAACATTAAGCTTTGATTTCTCAAGGCTAATTGTTGACAGTTGCAGTTTCTTACTTTGTTCTTATGTTTGAGTATATATGATGTCAATGGCATGATACAAATCAAATTAGTCGAGGTTGAAGATGGTCAACGGTCAACCAGTAGTTAATTGATCAGGTAAGTTGGTTTAACGTTGTATTAAAACATTCGTGAGTTTCTATATTTTAGCTTCTTTATCATTTGGAATGGAGATAAGACTCGCTCCTTCCGTAGTACTGTTACAAGTGAGATTATACCGGTATGCTTGTTTGTTGGTTTTTTCTTTTCTTTTCTTTCTTCAAGCTTGGACTAATTAGTTTGGTTTCTGGATTGGTATATAATACAAACCATCAAATATTCACGAAAGTAGCATGTTACATCATTTTAGAAGTTTTCTCATTTCTTTTTTAAACATAATATTTCTTTACTTCTTTGTCTATTTTTTTAAAAGTTACATATGTGCCAATTAATATGTTAAGATATTATATAGTCAATAATAGTCGTTACAATGATGATAATGCGAGTCAAAACCTAACACTAGTCGCGTCTTCATTCTTTGATGGCTGGGTGAATATCCTATGATATTTAACGAGTGTCACATCGTTAGTCTTTGTCATGTATTTTATGTTGTATATTTGCATTGTCGTGCTACAACTATAAAAGAAAACCCACAAGGTGAAGTCACAACAATTTTCTTATATGTTTATTGAAAGTTATCTTTACAAATTTTCACAAAAATATATAATCAAGTTCACAACTTTCCAACTAATAACCAAAACTTTTACTTAAACCTTTTATTAGTAAACTCCAATCTTTCATCATAAAAATTCTACCTTTAAGCATTCTAATTACGTAAAGCTACAAATGCTTTGTAAATATATAAATTTCAATCAAACTGTGACATAAATGGAATACTTTATCATATGTCTGTCGTGACTTAACGCTTGGTAGCTGGTACAATAGACAAGGATTATACTTATCATCCTTGTGCCAAAAAACTAGCGTTTACATATGTCAAATCTGCAAATACAACTTCCGCACAACACTCGTAACCAAATTGATTTTGCAGGTTTCAGTTCTTGTTTTGCAACTGATTTTAATGTTCGCATGCGTGAACGAGTGTGTGTGTTTGGTGGTATTGTGTTGGGAATGCGAAAAAAATAGATGCTAGACAAAATTTCATAAAACCAAATAATTTAACAAGATATATTAAATAAACATCATCTCTATAAGTTTTAAGGTGCCCCTAAAATTATAAAATCAAAGAAATTAATTATATATTTTACTATGAAAAAGGATGAAATTCTGTTAACGTTACAACTTAAACCTTGAGGGTTCAAGAGATTTAGCGCAACCTAATTTAATTACCATTGGATCAAGTTTTATATCTAAATACTAGCTTTAGTAAAACCGTGTATTACACGGTTTAAATAAATAAAATATTAATATAATAAATTTATTAATTTAACAATGATATTCTTAGATATGATATGACTGAAATAAAAAAACGGTAATATCAACTTTTTAAAATTTTGTTTGTAAATTTCTTTTATTGAAAATAAATATTTTGTTTTTAAAACAAACCGTATAAAAATGTCATTTTAAAAGTTTCTTATTACAACTCCCAAATTTGATAATTTAAAAATAGTAATTTATTTAGATATAACCTTAATAAAAAGATTTCTTTCTTAATTTATTAATTATTTAAAAGTATTAAATTAATATTATTAGTAATTAAGGTAATTATTTAATAGGAGAGAGGGCGGGAAAATTTTGATGAGGAAGAGTGTGGTGCTGACACGTGTCATCCCAATAATTGTGGTGCTGACACGTGGCACCCCATTTACCCTTTTATTAGAGTAGGAAGATTATATTTCAATAATTCTCAGCTTAGATGATTGAAATTAGACACTCAAGACAATTTTAAAGGAAAGCGTCTAGGGTTTGAGTCTCGATAAGAGAAAAACGCTCAGGGTTGAGTTGTGGGTTTCTTCCTGAGAGAATGAAGGGTGTGATTCCGTCCGAAAAACAAATATGTACTCCAGATTAAAATAACACGTATCTTTAAAAAACACGTATTAGATTTGCCATTATGATAAATATATAAATATTATTTTGTAAAAACTTACAATATTCGCCTTTTCAGTTATCTGGGCATCTTCTGGACCATTTGCCTAGGTAGGCGGAAACGACAATGCTTCATCAACAAGTGAAGTGAGATTACGAACATCGAAATCCCCAACAATAAAGATCCATACTTTTATTTCATTTTTCAAAAAGATATATAAAAACACAAAGAATTAAACGGGCCCACTGGCCCCAATACTCATCTGCAGCTCTCAGTCATCCCAGATCTCATATCAACTCCAATTGCTTCACAAGATCTAGGGTTCAACCCATTACACATGTGACTGATTCAACAGCCCCCAAAGATCTAAATCACCCTCTTTTTAGGCAAGTTTCCATGTTTGTTGTGTAATTTTATTGAGTTTTTTTGGTTCTTTGTGTTAATTTTCATCTGGGTGTTGATCAATTGCTTGGATCTTGGATTCTTGATGATTTTCTTGAAGTGTGTAATGTGGATATAGCTGTTTTGTAGTTAGATTTTGATATTTATTGTTATTGAATTGCATCAAATTCTTGGTGAATTAAGGTTAGGTTTAGTGTATATATCAGCTTTGTTTGAGGTAATTTCTCATGTTCTTTGAGTAATTTGATTAAATTTGCTGTTGTTTGTGTTAGTTTCCATTTGGGTGTTGATTAATTGCATGGATCTTGATGTGTTTCTTGAAGTGTATAATGTGGATTGAGCTGTTTCCTATTTGGATTTTGATATCAATTTTATTGATGTTCATCAAGTTCTTGGTGGGTTTGGCTTCATATGTATAATCATGCTACTGAAAATTCATTGTTTGACTTTGATGGTCAAATGGATGATTTGTTTTTTGTTTAAGATTGATACATGTTATTTTAAATTCAAGAAAAAAAAGAACTGCCAAGTGTTATTACCAAGAACAGAAAAATTATGGGTTCAAAAGTAGGAATCCCATAACAAGATCTGTTATGAGTTTGACTTTTAAATGTCAAAGTTCATATCTTTCCTATGCAATGATGAATTGTATTGTATCATAATAACTTCTTCTGTTATAATTACAGAAATGTTATTTGGGATATGATAATATAATGGGGAAGAAAGGAAGCTGGTTATCTTCGATTAAAAAGGCTCTCAGTCCCCACTCAAAGGAAAAGAAGAACCAGGTTTGATATAACTTTGGTTAAAAATCGTTAAACAGTAACGAGTTTTCAACACTGTTTCATTAAAATCACTCAAACATTTTTCAATCGTGATAACCAATAAAGTTTCTATATTGTTTCATTATAGTAAAATTCTTCATAATTGGTTAAAACTTAGAACTGTCATAAACAGAATAATTATGGAACTTGATCATTGTTAACCAAGTTTAACTTCTTATAAAAAGTTTCGAAACAGTGGAACAATATAGAATGCGAATGATTTCTGCGACTGAAACAGTTTGAGTGACTTCAGTGGTAACAATGATAAAACTTGGTTACTATTAGGTGGTACTGTATATTCAACACAATATTATCGAGCTAAATGCATGGTTAATATACAATAATTTCGTTATTCGATTTCAGAAATTAAAGAAGAAAGGGGTTGAAGATGAAAAACCTCCGGTGTCTATCACAAAACCCGCCAGTGGATCTCATGTTTCTCCTCCAGTTCCACCACCAGAGGAAGTGAAACCGATTAGAGTGGAGAATGAACGAAAAAGCCATGTTTATTCGACCACTGTTGAGGCGGCTGCCACCACAACTCAGGCTGCTTCTGAGTCCACCCGACCCACTGAGTTGACCCGGTATTCAGGAAAATCGGTGGAGGAAACAGCAGCTATTAGAATTCAAACAGCTTTTCGAGGGCATCTGGTACGTTCTTATCGTTTAAAATCTTTAATTCTTGTAATACGGATCTTGATTTAGATTTTAGATGGTAAAAAATCTCAATTTTGGTGTCTTCTTAATTGTTTAAGGTTGTTTTTGTATCAAACATGAATTTTGTGAAGGATTTCATGTATTGTTTCAGGCAAGAAGGGCGTTACGGGCTTTGAGAGGTCTTGTTAGATTGAAAACTTTAATTGAAGGCCCAACCGCCAATCGACAAACAGCAAGCACGCTCAAATGCATGCAAAATCTATCTCGTGTGCACTGTCAGATCAATTCTAGGAGGATCAGAATGTCTGAAGAGAATCAAGCTCTTCAACGACAACTTTTACAAAAACAAGCGAAAGAACTCGAGATTTCACAGGTTAGTTTTACCCGATTTTGTTTATTAGATGCAAGAAATCATTATAACAAATATGCACAAATGCTACAACAGATGGGAGAAGAATGGAACGATAGCTTGCAGTCGAAGGAACAAATTGAAGCAAAACTACTGAGCAAATACGAAGCAACTATGAGACGAGAACGTGCCATGGCTTATTCGTTTTCTCATCAGGTAACATAATCATGTTGCTCTGAAATAAACTGTATGACATTATGTTGGTCATGAATGATCGGTTTGAGATGTATTCAATCTACTTTTGTTATAATCCTTTTTGAAACAGCAACCATGGAAGAAATCAGCGAGAACGACAAACTTGCTCTTCATGGACCCCACAAACCCGCAATGGGGCTGGAGCTGGTTAGAGCGATACATGGCCAACCAACACACTTCTACCCCTTCAACTTCAAAACTAACCGCAGGCGGTCCAGTGGCATCACAGAAGTCTAAACGCGGGTCTAATCCTAGAACCTACGGGCCGGGCCCTGATGATGATTTGAGAAGCGTGTTCAGTACACAGTCTGAGATGAAAAGAAGGCATAGCATCGCAGGGTCGTCTGTGAGAGACGATGAGAGTATGGATAGCTCTCTGTCGGTTCCTGGTTACATGGCGCAAACGAAATCTGCAAAAGCCAAATTAAAGGGTCAGAGTATGGTGGGACCGCCGGCTAGACCGAGGCGCCATTCGGGCCCGCCCAAGGTACAAAGCAACGGTTCCATGGTGGTTTGAGGAAGTTCTTGGTTAGCAGTGCCAGAGAAGAAGAAAATGGTGTGTAGTTGATAATTTATCAGGGTCTAAAATAAGAAAGTTTGTTAGAAGAGGGGTTAAAGTTGATTGTTGTTAACTTGGTAGTTATTTAAGTCATTTTTATAGAATTGAGGGGTGTGGGTGTAACTTTATAATTGTTGTTTACTTGTTTTGATATCAATGAATGATTTGATAAACCGTACACTGACACATTGAGAAACTTCAATTTTTTTTATGTGTATTCTCAATTTGTCTCCCTACTTCTCCAAATCCTTCACAGATTCTCTTATCCCATAAAAATTTGAGGTATTAATTACGGTTTATATTAAATGTTAACCTTAACATTACACGAGGATTAAAATTATGTTAGATATATGAATCTAAAAATCATACTAGACACATACATGTTCTTGTCTTGTCTTGTCTTGTCTTGTCTAAAAAATTATGCTAACCATGTCTTGCCTCCATCCCACATCCCTTATTTCCTTCTTTGTCTTCATTAACTGTCGACAAACACGCACCCGACTTGGGGGAATCTAGCGCAATATCGCATTTGTGAGGCGTGGTCCCCATCAGTACTTTTATGTCACATCATTGTCACCTCAACCACCACTAAAGGGTTGTTTGGTAGCCTCTTAATCAACATCTTAATAGTTCAGATGTCTGAATGGTTCAACACTTAATTGTTCATCACTTAATGGTTCAGACTGTTTGTTTCATGAGCAAATGTTTGAATGGTTAAGATATTTGCCTCTGAATGGTTAAGCATTATAATAGTGCTAAATGGTTAAGAGGTCTAATGCTGAATGGTTGAGACCTCTTATTTGAATTGATCAGACATTTGCGTTTGAATAGTTAAACGATATACTAGCTCTTAATGGTTCAGACCTCTTAATGGTTCAACACTTAATTGTTCAGACATCTTATTGGTTCAACAATTAATCATTCAGAAGTTGCCAAACAACCTAAAACTTATGTCGGTCTAGGTACTGGTTATATAACTAATAGTTAAATAACAAAGTGTAACTTAAACATAGTTTAGGGGAAATATTAACAAATTTACACACCTTTTAAAGCGAACTAACGTTCAAAATTTTCAGCCCATTGCCTCCCATTGTCAATTCAAATTAATAATATCATTTCACTCCTTTGCGATTCTCTCTCACACACACACACATTCACACAGTGGTTTTCTTCATAGATTCAGATCAATTAGGGTTTCGTTTTTGCAATCAGTGATATGGAAGATAGTGTCGGAAAAGATCTTGAAGTGAAAAGATCCGATGGAGCCAACGACGACGTTTTATCTCAGAGCAATGACCTCCAGATCGCTGTTTCGTCTTCCTCCACACTTACCATCGATCGATCTTCAGGTTATTATTGTGTTTTTCTTCATTGTTACAAAGGATTGAGATTCGATTTCTGTTTGTTGAACTATTTGAATAGTATTTGATCGGAGACTAACTCGATTGACAGAAGAATACCTTGAATTCTGATCATGTGTTGTGTATTTTTAAGTTTGATTGCTTTGATCAGAATAGTATTTAATCGGAAACTACTACCATGAGTAATTTTGGATACTATTTGTTAAATCCAAAAGTAGAAGATGTATGTAGCCTGTTTTGAGGAAAAAGGGGGCATCAAGATCTATTAGAGTTAAGTTAACCCTACTATGTTTACTTGAGCTTGCGCATAGACGTGTTGCTTGGGTGAACAGATTTGTATCAAGCGGCACTGATTATTTTGGTGCTCATAGAGTCGTAGGCTATGATATTACTCTGGATAAACTAAGGAGGCATGTAAGAATTGGTCAGCTGGTGTTCACGTTTGCTTTAAGATAATGAATGTGTAGTCTTTGTTCTTTAATATCTATGTCTTGTTTAATTTATGGTCAATGGAATTCTTTGTTTAGTTTGGTGTTCCATTGATTCAGATGATGACCCTCTTCTTCCTTCCTTTAAGAACTTTTATGATACATTTGATGTGATTTTCTTGAAAAAAGGGGAGGGGCTCATTGGGAAGATGCTTAGAACTCATCAACCGCACTTGTGCAGAAACATATATAAGTCGAATGATAATAAGGGGGTATTGACACTGGCACTACTGTCCGCTAATACAAAATCAAAATGTACTTTTCTTTTAATATGCAGGATTAGGAAACTAGTAAATCTGGAATTTGTATTAGCATATAGTAGTGCCAATACTAGCTATCCTTATCTACAAAGGAATTCAAATATGACTTAAACTCTATCTAATCTATAGAATAATTAAATCACAATTATCTTTTCCTAGCTAATAGACCAAGCTAGATTTAAAAGACAAATATCCCATTAGCCGACTTGCCACATTGGTCTTCCAATCCAATTCCTACTCGACCTGAACCGTGAACTAATTTTCAACATAGGTGTGATTAATAATTGTGTTTGATCCTAAACAAATTTCAAAAAGTTTTTTGTTTAGTTTGTGGACTTTCATCTAGCAACATATTGTTAATTCTTGTAACTGAGATTGTGATTGGCTATGTATTTGGTCCTTAATCCTGATAGGCTAATTTAATCTATATAAGTTTCACTCAACAGGTAGGTTGGTTTTGATTTAATTTGAAGATGATCAACAGTGCTTGTAGAACTTTCAATTTACCAAATTATTTTACTAACTTAATGTAATTTGTATTACAACCAGGACCTGGGAATGAGACAAGTTTTGAGCAAACAGGAACAGTTGAGACTGATGCTAATAAATCAACTAGTGAAGAGATTGAAGAAATGCCCAAACTGACTGAAACACACGAACCTGAAAAATCAATAAAGAAGTTCAACTTACGCAAAAGTTTAGCGTGGGACAGTGCCTTTTTCACGAGTGACGGTATGCTATAATTCTAAGCACATTGCATTTTTTATGGTGTACTAATTTTATTGTATAGGGTGTTTGAATTTTCATTTAGGAAATAATTATCTGATTACAAAGAAGATTTACACATGATAAAATTTAAATGTTTGGAGAATAAACAAATTCTTCTTATCTGATTATTAATAATCTGTTATGGATAATGAGTTTCGTACCAGCTGCAACTAATCATCCATTTGCAATGTTTTTGCATATTCAAGCTCAAAAACATCTTATTATAATTCAAACAGCAAAAGCACATCCAAACATTACAGTCCATCTTAATTGCAGCTGTTTATTTGAGTATTATTATTTGGTATGATGTAGTAACTTTCAAAAGGCACATCCAATACTCTCTTTGTCTTGCAAATTCAAGCTCATTCTTAGAGTTAATTCTTTGTTGTACACAGGTGTTCTTGATGCAGATGAGCTGTCAACTATGATTAAAGGAGGTGATAACGGTGTAAGACATTATTTACCAGGAATTGAAGAGGAAGTTTACAGATCAATGGAATCAATCTCAACATTAGAAAGTGATAATTTGTCACTTGATTGTCTTGAAGCTGAACTATTTCAAGACATTAGAGCTTCAATTCAGAATTCTAATAGATCATCTAATGTGAATAATTCAAGTATCAAGTTGTCATCAGGAAAGATAGATTCTCAACCAAACATTAGCACTTGTGAGTATGCCTTGTATATAAAAGATGCAAACCAACTGCTTTAATATCTTCTTATTTTTTTTCTTAGCAATCATTATATTTTCAAGGTTCGAGTTTAAATAACTTTTTCTATGTTATATGTTGTTTTTGGTACAGCTTCAAAGAAGGCGGATCTTGATTCTGGAAAACAGGTATGCTACTATGCTTCCTATTGTCATCTATTTTCTGATTGTAGTAAAGGTGGATATTTTGACCCATTTACTCATGATTGGGTCAATTTGTGTTGTGTGATAAAACACATCTAGTGGCTCAAACAGGTTTAATTTTTTTTAATAAAATGTTTAAAACTTTTGGACAAAAAGTGTTCTGGGTCAAACAAACCTCTACATGAATGACCTGTTTTGACCTGGCCGAGCAGTCTATTTCCGCCTCTAGAATCTAGTAATTACTGATTATTTACTAATTTTGATCTGTTTTTGTGTTTGATATGTTTACTTGTTTAAATGAAGCTTGGTGCAAGAAAAAAAGATACTAATACTTCATCAATTCCACAACCTAAAATAATCAGCAGATTGAATTTGAACAAGAACTCCACATCAGCATTAACAAAAAGAGCTTCTTTAAATGCAAATCATCTGAAGAAGGATCAACATACTGCTAAGCAATCTCATGGTAAAAACAAGAACCATTTTTATCCTAGTAAATTACATATTTTGTCCCTGTGCTTTGCCAAATTTATGAATTTTGTCTAAAAGATTGAAAATTCACAATTTTAGTCCAAAATAGGTTTAGTTGCATAATCTGAGTCCAAATTCGTTTCAAACACACAATCAAGTATTAAATTGTTAAATTTAATGATTTCTATGACATATAGGGTAATGTCCCATCGGGCATTTGGGTAATCTTACCCTTAAACATAACACAAACGTGAAAATTGCCGTTTTTGGACTTGATTGGTAATAATTTACTCTTTTTAGTTATTTTCAATTATGCTTTGCATTTATTTTCACGTTGGACGTGACAGTTACACAAAAAGGGACTCAATCAGTAAAAACCACTCAAGTGTCAAGGGTAGCAGGAATGATTGGTCCTCGAAGGGGTGTGCCAAAGCCTTTGTTAAGTTCCAAATCATCTTCTTCAGGTACTTCAACATCCCTCAAAATGGACCCCACAAGACCATCTTCATCATGTAGCAATTCTAGTAGTTGTTCTTCAGTAACGGATGTAAAAGTAAGATCATCAGCAAATATTTCAAGAAAAAAAGTTGATGCCAAAACTTGTAAACTTACAACCACATCAATAATCCCCAAAACACCCTCAAGGATTAACATGAAGAACAAACCAACACCTGTTAATTCAAACCTTTCTTCAAGCATATCGCCTGCAAGTTCCATAAGTGAATGGTCTTCAGTATCATCATCATCAACCTCTACTATCAATCAAAAGTCCACATCAAGAGGTAGTATAGATACCTTTAGTAAAGGAAATCAATCAGTAGCTGTGCATCCATCTCAAACTGGCTCAGTTTCTCGATCTCCTGCTGTTCAACCAACGGGACTAAGAATGCCATCACCTAAGATCGGGTTCTTTGATGGGGTTAGTTCTAACTTCCAACTTCTAAGTTTCTTGTATGCTTATTCTCTAGTTCTTTTATAACAAAATAACACAACTCTCCTGTTTGTTGGGCCCTTCTAATCACCTTTGATGTATGAGATGGAAATCTCATGCTAAGTTTCTTGTATCCATCCTGTTTTTGGTTTTGATATTTTGTATATTTTCGGTTTTGGTTTTGACCTGATGAACACCCTATTTGTAATGCAGGGAAAATCAGGTGCTCGAACCCCAAACGGAGGCATAAGATCTCAATCTAAGTTGCCAACAGGTGCACCTAAACCTGGAGCCACACGTGTTAGTCAAACCAGCACAAATGCTGTAAAATGTGGAAAGATTCCACCAAAAACAGCTGCAGTTGCTACAAACATCAAACCAAGTCCTCAAAAACGCACCCCTAAACCATCAGACATACGACAAACCTCCAAACCCGAAACCAAAACTTCTCTTGTAACTTCTGATGCTTCAGACCATAATATGGACAACGATTCAAATAAACAACACGATTTGGGAACCATTGGTTACAAGGTACCTTCTAGCGAATGCGTTGTTGATGTGGAGGGCAATAAAATGGATAAATTGAACATAACAGATGGCTTAAGGACTCCATTTGCTGTCAAGAACTCTGTTTCTGATACCAGTGGTGGTGGTGTGGAGGTAACCGAAAAAACTGTCAACTTTTCTTTTATAGAAGATCAACAAAATGAGAATAGAGAGGTTATTTGATTTTGTGGTTTAAATAATACTTTAATGATGTTTTTTGTCTACATATTTTTATTTATTTTTGGTCTGTGATGTAGCATCCGGAATTTCTAGAGAATATAAATTGCTATTTTTATTTCGATGGAAATTTGGTGCGAGCCCTTGGTTGTACCAGTTTGTTTTTTGGTTAGGTAGAGGGTAAGCGCATCCTGGCTCAAGCTAAATTTAGGGGTGTAAGAGAGCAAAATCAAGCCCAAGCTCGTGTAAGCTCGAGCGTTGTTCAGTTTGAGTTATCGAACTAAGTTTGTGAGTAATTCTTAAAGCTCGGTTTGCATTATTTTTTCCTAAAAAATCTTCTAAAATCATCGATTCAGGGTTGATGAGAATGAATGGTCAAGTTTTATGTTTTTGGTGAACGTGAGTGATGTAGACTTCTTGTTGTGAGTTAAAGGTTGCCAAAGGTTAAAAAATTATAGAATAAGACACCTTGAAAGGAGAAAAATAGCTCTCGCGTAACTGGCGCATATGAGAGTGGGTTAATAAAAAAGTTGACGTTGTTTGGGTGATTGATATATTTTTTCTGAAAACATAAAACCTCTAAAAAGAAATCACATTTCAAGATTTAAAGATTTGAAATGAAAAAAATTACCAAAAATAAGAACTAAAACTTTACCCTTTATATAAACATAATAATACCATAACTATATACATTGTGTGCATTTTGTTATTGATATGCCATGTAACTATAAACACACAAGTAGTTAGCGGTCTGGTCTAATAACATGGGAGTGATAATATGAGTTTAAAATTTCAAAATGTCATGTTCAAAGCGTTTATATATAGTTTTTTCACAGTAATACATTATTTAAGGGGCTGTTTGATTACATTGACTCAGTA
This sequence comes from Flaveria ramosissima, assembly GCA_025215565.1. Lineage (NCBI taxonomy): Eukaryota > Viridiplantae > Streptophyta > Magnoliopsida > Asterales > Asteraceae > Flaveria > Flaveria ramosissima. The sequence goes on from CM046041.1 coordinate 37,874,816, forward strand.
AGATCTGACTGAGTCAGAAGCTGATCCAGTTAGGAGTTTTGACTGGGTATGCATCTGACTGAAACTTGGCTGTTTGATTCAGTATCTGACTAGAACCAAATCGATTCAGTATTTAAGTAACAAAACCTACTGGAGTCACACCACTGGTCGGAACCACCACACCACCACCACAACCACCACTGTCACCTTACATTTTCCGACTACCACCGCAATCCACCGTACACAAAGGCGGTGCCGAAGGCAGTGCCTGCGGGTCGCGAGGCCGAAGCTGAAGCTGAAGGCGAAGGCGGTGCCTGCGGGTCGCGAGGGGCGGCGGCCTGCGGGTCGCGAGGTTGTGGAGGCTTGCGGGCGCGAGTCAGCCGGTCAGCAAATTTTTTTTCCAAGGTTTGGGTCAGCAATGGAGACCTGGTCGCCCGAAGCCAAAATCAAACGGGCTGACCCACTGACCGAGTTAGCCGGTCAGCCGGGTTAGCCCGATCAGCCGAAAACAAACAACCCCTAAGTTTCTTCATTGATAATGTGTACGAGTAAGTCTTAAGGGCTGTTTGGTAGCCTATTAATGACTACTAAAAGTATACCTCTTAATGATATCATAACCTCTGAATGGTTAATAGGTAATCCTAATACTGAACGATTAAAATATTAAATCTCAACGATATCTTTAACCATTCAGCATCAGTATTATCTTTTAACTATTAAGATGTTATAAACCATTAAAAGTTTGCATCTTAATAACCATTAATAGACTTACAATCAGCCTCTAAAAATTAAAATTTTTTTTTGTCAACACGATAATTTCATATCCATAACAATATTTTCGTTTTAACTCTTTTTGTTACGAAATTGTGACGAATTTGGGCGTAGCGTAAAGCCTGCAACCGAACTCCTCCGCTCCTCCGCTTCTCCCGTAGACTCGGACACACAGATCGAATCATTACTATGAACATCATTACAATCTTCAATTCCTTCATACAATCACCATATCCATCATCATTCCATCATCATCATCATCATCATCATCATCATCATCGAAGAAGAAGAAGATTGTTTTGCTAATGGCATGTATGAAGCTCGGCACTAAGACTGATGCATTCCGACTTGAAGGACATATTTGGTATTGTTTTTTTGATCAGTTACAGTTATGTCTGCATCATTGTTTGATGATTTGGGATAGTTATGTGTAAAATGTGAGATGTGAGTGATATGAGCTATGTTCTGAAATTCAATTTCATCATGAAGTTGTTATTGATTTTAGGGTTTATTGTAAGGTTTGATTGATATGATCTACGTAGTGGAGGGTAATTCTGATTTGGGCCATATGTTTATGCAATTATGCTTACTGTATGATCCATTTCCATGATTTTGGAGATTCAGTGATAATCACAATCCAGTTACTTGATAATCACAATATAGGGGGTTTAGGCGAGGGAATTATAATAGTGACAATAGGAAACTTGCATGAGGTACTTGAAGGTACCTGTTTCATCTTCTCTGTTGAACTGATACTGTTTACATCAAGCATTTAATGATGTTTTGTTTCAGGCAGTGTACAACTGGACTTCCAGGTGACGTCACAATTGAGATTGGGGAGATGTCATTTCATCTTCATAAGGTGCGTAGTCTTCAAGTTCATTTGAATTCGGTGTTGTTCATGGTAGAATAGATCAAACGATCCGTTAGCCTTTGCTTTCATGTTCGTAAATGGTTGACAAAGTAAACCACCTGATATCTGTGAAGGAACTTGGGTCATATAGTTAATTTGATAGACACCTTTTCATCTGCATACATCACATAGAAGATTTACCTGAAACATACATAAAACAAGTAACAAATGAATGTCAAAGTGAGTTAAATTAGATGAAAAGTTGAAATGTCATTACTTGGAATTACAACAAAGATAATAAACTTTTAGCCACCTATACATGTGAAATTAGGGCTGCAAACAAGCTGCACTCTAGCCTAACTAGGAAAGTTCAGTTACCTAAGTGTGTGGTTGTTCAATTTAGAACTGGAGTTTTTTTTTTTTTGAGAACTGCTAGTCGCTAGCGTGTTTGGTTCCTAACACTAACAAACGTTAAAAATGGATGCAAGTAGACGTGAAATGATCATTTTACCCCCTTGCTTAAAGACAATACATATACACATATCAAAATGCAGGGTAAGGATATCATGCCTAAGTTGGCCGGACAACCCCTGGCCTCCCCGCATGTGCGGAAGTTCCCTTTTTTTTAAAATGAGCTCAAGCTCGATCTGAGCTTGCGATGCTCTCTGTAGGGATTGTTGGATAAAACACGACAAGTTTAAGACTCTAGTTAAATCTCACCTCAATTGAGCAGATATGATGCAATTGATATTATTACAAGAATCTAAGGACTAAATTGATAAACCTCTTTCTTGAGGTTTGTAAATGAAAAAATATCCATGTTCATCAACTTTTATGCACTAATCAACATCCATACATAGATATACATATATGCATATGAGGTTGAGCTTTGTTTTCCTTCTTTTTTGCATCTGTTTTCTTACAGTTCCCTTTAATCACAAGAAGTGGGCTATTATCAAAACTTATTGGAGATTATTCAAATGAAGATGAGCATGTTTGCATTGTGCATCTAGATGAGATACCAGGTGGATCTAAAACATTCGAACTTATAGCGCGATTTTGTTATGATATTAAAATAGAGCTTACAGCCCACAATGTTATCAGCCTTCGATGTGCTGCAGAATTCTTAGAAATGACTGATGAATTTGGAGAAGAAAATTTAATTACACTAACCGAAAACTTTTTACTTGAAGTTCTCGCCACATGGGCGGACACCATGAAAGCTTTAGAATCCTGTGAAGAAGTTCTTCATGATGCAGAAGAATTACTCCTTGTTTCCCGTTGCATTACTTCTTTAGCAAAAAAAGCTTGCATGGGTTTCAATAACCACGAAAAGGCACCAACTTCCACCATTTGGAACGGGATTTCAACTACAAACAAACCCGCAGCGACGTATGATGATTGGTGGCATAAAGACGTATCCTTTCTCGGTTTACATCTTTACAAACGGGTAATTCGGGCTATTGCATCACGAGGAATGAAAGCTGAGATCATAGCTGGGTCTCTTGTGGGTTATTTGAAAAGATACATACCGTTATTGAACCGGGAATTGGGTTTTAACGATGCTAACTATTATAAAACAGTTTCTCCTTCTGAAGCGGATCAAAGAAATCTTTTTGAAGATATCGTGGAGTTGTTTCCTAACAAAAAGGGGATCATTGCCACCACATTTCTTCTACGGCTTCTTCGTACCGGCATGATTTTACATGTGAGTCCAGCATGTCAAGAAAATCTTGAGAAACGAATTGGGGCGCAGTTGGATTCGGCTGTTTTAGAGGATGTTCTGATACCAAATCAGGGGTTTAATACAGTGGAAACTTTGTATGACATTGATTGTTTCCAAAGAATACTTGAATATTTCATGTTTATGCACCAACCTTCTAGTGCAGTGTGTTCACCATGCATAACCGAAGAGGGGTCAGAGGGAGCAAGCGGAGCCCAGTCTTTGGAGGCAATTACATCAGTGGCTAATCTGGTTGATGCATTTCTTGCAGACGTGGCTGCGGATGTTAACTTGAAACTCCCAAAGTTTCAGTCTCTTGCTTCTTCTGTTCCTGACTATGCTCACCAAGCGTCTGATGGCATTTATCGTGCAATTGATATTTATTTTAAGGTAAAACTTTTCTTACTCAATTCTAAGGTTCCTTCCTGCATCAAGTGTTTTTGAACCCCAAAAACACACCGCGTAAAATTTCCAAAAATACCTTTGATCTTACATGTATTTGGAGCTTGGTGAAGTTCTATTCAGCCCCAAAAATACCATCAAAGTTTCAAAAATCATGATGGTAGGTGACAATTGTTGCATAACTATGTTAGTTACCTTTCTAACCAATCAACCTATAAACTGATAAAACATGACCTCACTACCTGCTGTTTAACTGCTAGTTTTAGAGGCTGAAAGGTCAACATTTTGTTGGTTAACTAATCTTGCTGGTATTAAAGTTTTATATGCGTTGTTGTTATGACAACGATACAGGCACATCCATGGCTTTCAGATTATGAGCGAGAGCAACTGTGTAGACTTATGAATGTTCAGAAGTTGTCAGTGGAAGCCAGCGCTCATGCAGCTCGTAATGAGAGGCTTCCTATGCGCGTAATAGTTCAAGTTATCTTCTTTGAACAGATACGGATCAGAACATCGATTGCTGGGTGGTTTTATGTGTCTGAAAATGAAGGCGGAGAAGTGGTTGGGTCACATGGAAGAGGAGGCGGTGGGAGGGCGGGCATGGGCGATATGAGGGAACGTGTTCTCGGGCTTGAGAGAGACTGTGAAACCATGAAGTTTGAGATTCGGAAAATGATGAAAAACAAGAGAAGTTGGATTTCTTTTTGTAAGAGAAAAAGTAAGAAAATTTGATTGCATTTTTGTTTTTTAAACAGTAGTTTTGTAATGTTTTTCTAACAAGTCTATTTATGTCAAAACAACCATCTTTAGTTTTATAACAGTAATAGCCAAGTTGTTTATGTATAAGTAGACAATCTTCTCATGTTTTGTCATCTTTAGTTTATGGTAAAACTAGGTTTTCCTCTCGATGCAACACGTCGTAATTTTGTCATGTTTCTAAATACTAAAACGTGAACACCAAACATGTCACAACGCCGGTTATTCCGACATAAACCTAAGACATCAATAAACCCAATTGTCAACCCATGTCACAATAACACCTACACTATTAAAACCCAAAACAAAGGGAATAAACATAAAAATCTAGGTTTTCCGCAGCCTCAAACTTGTGCCATAAGTGATGGCACTATCCTGAATATCAAGACACAAAAAAACACATCACAACGGTTTTCACTACGACATAAATTCTTAAAGCGTACTGAGTCGTGAAAGTGAACACCACTTCTCATAAAAAGTTGTATTTCATCGTAAATGTGACTATCACTTCGTTGTAAAACCTGAAAACGTACTCATTTGTTAAAACGAACTCCGAAAAAACATAGATCATACAACAATAAACATAACGTTAAAGTAATGAAAATGCAAGCTAAAATAATAAAAAAGAAACAAACACAAAAGTTGAATGAAATACTTAAAGTTTTACGAACAAAAAAACCAAAAATCTATACTATTCTTATTCTTGTGTTCTAAATATATAAAATTACAAAACATTTATGAATTACTATAACTATTAGAATTTATAAAGTGTTATATATGTTATAGCTAAAGTTCTCCAAAGTTAAAAAAATTTTATAAAAGTGCATTGTGTAAGAAAAAAAACATTTGTGGTTAAAATATAAAGCCATTAAACCTTCATGTAGCTAAAGTTTCATAAATTATATAGAGTATAATATAATTGGATGGAAAATTTTTTTTGTTGAAGTTTTGGTGGGCCTTAATGGGTTGGGCTTTAGCCCACTTCTTCATATCTAATCTTTATTAAGCTGCATAATCCTTTCTAACTCTTAACTTTTTAAGTCTCAACATAAAATACAATCATAACTTCTTTTTGATACATCAATATCTCATTTTAAGGCTCTTTAAATTACTTCTATGTTGTAACTATGTGTAAACTTAGGTTGTCTAAAAAGCATTTAATCTTTACCACTAAACTACCAAACCAAGTGACTAAATATTTATATAAAACATATTATTTTTCGTAAAAATAAATGGGTCAACACAAGTTGTGACATATGGTTGTTTAAATCCTAAAGTGGGCAAAATCTCTTTAAAATTTTAACACCTACTTTTGACCCCCTTGATTTGGTTATCGGATGACTGTAAAATAGTGGTTAAGTTGTACTTATTAAAGTCTAAAGGATGTTGAAAGCTACTAAGCTAGCTCTTGAACAACCTTAGAGCTATAGTAAGCAAAATCCTTCTATAAATAAATAGGTAATCATTAATTTTAGTCGTAAAATAATAATACACTTCTAACCTTTTAAAAAAGATTATAATTACAAAGTAGACCAGAGTCAAAAGTACCACACTTATAATCTTAAAAAAATATGTAAATTACAATAAAAGATTTTATTAAAAACATTTGAAAATAAGAATGTGGATTAGAGACCCTTATGGTCACATCAATGTTTGTCTCCAACATATTATATCATCTGTTTTTGCTTCAAACATGTTTCCAACATTACCTGCCACTTTTCTCACTCTCCATGTGAACAACATCATGGATTCAAATCAAAATCATGATAGTTTTCTTTCCAATTTCTGATTTGTACAGTACAATCAATCAATGCATACTGTGCATCAGTGCTTGTCTTACTACAACACTCTCAAAAAGGATCTGTTTCCTGTAGTGCAAAGTCAAAAGTTGACTAACCAAAAGCAATGTACAAAATTAGAATGCAGGATATACAAGTAATAACAACAGTTGGAAATAACTAAACAGGTGACATTAATATGCATATATATATATGGTATCTTTACAACCTGTGAAATAAACAGGGTTTGCAAGTGAAGGGGGGTTACAAATGAGAGACTTCCCATATGTTTTCTTGAGGTCATTGCCATCATAAATAATTTACAAAATTAAAAATAAAGAAGATTAATACCCTTCACATCAAAATCTAATTAGAACAAAAGCCCAATTCAAAGTTAGCTCCTTTTCTTTCAACTGTCACAGATCCTTTTTTCAAGAAAACCAAAAAGAAATCTTTCTGTGCAGCAAATACTCCAATATTTTTCTTTCAACATCTAGAGATCTCATAGTCAGTGAATTCAAGTTGTTGTTCCATTTCCCAGTTTAACTTTAAAGCAGCTCCTTCATGGCATGGAACATATTCCTGTGTTATTCATCATTTTAGCAATTAGGTTCATTCAGGTCAAAAGAGGTCAAATTGACTAAACTTCATATAATCACTTGAAATCTATAATCTTTTTATAAAATTCAATACCCGTTGTAGTTTTACAACAGATGGTGGAAGTTTTAACAAAATTTGAATTTGCAAAGTCATTTGTTTGGGTGTGTCTTACCTCCAATTTTCGGACCAAAACCTTTGCTGTCGGAGCAGAGACAATGATGTGGCGCGCGCTTGGGCTAATGAAGCCTTCTTCCACTGCTTTGTCGATAAACGACAGTAATGAGTTGTAGTATCCATCAACATTTAGTAAGCCAACCTGCAAGATTTAGTCAAAATCTCAATTTCTTTCTATGAACTTGAATGATTTTGAAATTTGAGTAAAGGGTATTTTAGTGATTTTACCGGCTTATCATGAATGCCGAGTTGAGCCCATGTTATCACTTCAAGAAGCTCTTCAAGAGTGCCATACCCACCTGCAATCAAATTACATAAGTCAATTTCTTGCCACAATGGGAATATGCTAAATCATTCTTTTTAAACTTAAAATATCGATCTAAAGAATTAACAAGATTAGCTACCATTATGAAGCTTTGTCAAAGTCAGTTGAAAATATCAATCAACTTCTTCCAATATCAATTTAGTAGTTGCAAGAACTTTAAATTAAAACCAGTCTTGTTCTTTGGAAGTTTCAAAGAAAAATGGATCTTGTTTCATCTATTACTTTTGTGGGTTTTGTTTATTGCAAACCAACAAAACAAAAATAAATGAAGAGAAAATGTTCTGCTTAATTAAAAGGTTACTCCAAATAACAAATTATATCAAGCTTATGGTCATCTCCTTACAGTTTTTTGACATAAACAGTTTAGCACAAGAAACTTTAAACTGCTTATTCAAAACAACTTACTGCAGTTACAAATAATTAAACAAGAGTTTTGCATAAGCAATCACATCATTCTATAACCAACTTACGGTTTTTATTATAACACTTTATCAAAACACAATAAGTGACATGTTTAATAAGCAATCTCAAAGTCTTCTTAAACTTAGGATCTCTATGCTATTATTCAAAGATGTAAGGTCTAGGTCAATAAAAAAAAATTCTTTATTTTTACTTCTAAGATGTTGATAGATTGGTCAAGGCACCAGGGTTTAAAAGCATCATCTTTTAATCATGAATCTTGGGATGTGGGTTGTTAAAAAGTTCAAAGCTTTCTTTGATCATAAAGCTTCTGGTACAAGTTGCTTTCACTGCACTAAATATAACAAATCTGGTCATTACTTAATGGTAATTATAAAGTTGAAAGCACACTTCGATTCTTTTTGCCAAGCCAAATATAGCTTCTATGGTTGGTACTTTATGCATTCACATTTGTACATTTGATAGAAAAAGACCAAAGAAGGTAAAAGGGTCCCTTTATTGTGAGCAAAGCATTATCTTAAATCCTAATTACTTTTCTTGATGATAATTCTAGTCAGACCACTTTGCATCATAAAGAAAACAACTTTCCCATATATATATTTCCCTCTTTGACTACTGCAAAATTAATCTTTTGAATTAGGATGTTAAAATAGAATAGAAATCTGCATAAAATATATTGAAAGTTTACACTTTTATCTGGTTTTAACAAAGTGTAATGAATTTAAAGGTGGGTTAAAAAATTACAAGTTGCTCTCTATATTTTACACTTTCCCTGAAGTGAGTTTTCATGTCTAGACAAGCTTTTATGTTTATAGCCATGAAATACTTGGTGTGTATACTTTATGTTTGCGTATCATCATAAATATGTTTGAATTTATATATACATATAAACCTTGAGTAGATAACCAACTTTTTACTCTTACTATAAGAATAATAGTGTATTTGCAATGAAATAAATGTGATGAATGAATAAAAAGTAATCAGCAAAGCTTAATTCATCTGATGATGAATTTCTACAAAGAATTTTTGTGAAAGAATATGAAGCTTGTTTCATATGATGATGAATTTGTACATAGAATATTTTTGTGAAAGAATATGAAGGATAATTTCAGTGATTAAAAACCTGGTAGAGCAATAAAAGCATCAGAATGCTTAGCCATCTCAGCTTTCCTCTGGTGCATATCAGCCACTGCTTTCACTTCTCCTACTGTTTCACCAGTTAACTGTAGAAACAAACAAAACCATAAAATTTCAAAAAAAAATGAAATAAAAAATAAAAATTTTGGACCAAGTTATTATAGTGTTGCAGAAATGGTGGACTTTCAGCAATCTTTTGCAGAATTGGTATTCAGAGCCTGCAGTTCATGATGCATACAAGTCCAAAAATTGCTATAATGACTTGTACAACATGCATTAAACTTATGTATCTATTTGCATTTGGCATTTTGTGAATCAGAAAAGGAAAGATTCAAAATGAACCATTTTTAAACAAAAAAAGGATATAGCAGACAAGCCACTGAACATGTTATCTGGATAAGGCTACAAATTACAAGGACCAAGAAATAACCAAACTTCAAGAACACATATTTTTCTCACCAATAAAACATTATCAGTCCCATTGATCTAGATAATGAGAATATCATGAAAGTAACTAATTCTTTTAAAAATATTTTTACTTACAAGTTCTTATGTATATAGTCATTATATACGTTGCAAATCGTCGTAAATTTATTAGAATTTAAGAAGTAAAGTGAATATTCGAGGGTAGATACAAGAAAACAAATAAACGGAAGGAGGTAAATTATTGTAGTTTTGAAAGGATGCTAATGATATGTGAAAATAAAGTAAATTACGCGATTTATGACTATTGAGATTAAAATTTTTGTGACATGTTTACTGAGGTAAAATTATACAAAATCAAACTACTATTTTCATGATTTTTAAGTTATTACCACTCTAAAAGATGGTTTCAACTTGGAATTTAAAGAAGTTTAAAGCCAAGAAACTTTTCATATGTGCAAGATGAGACATATATGATCACTTAAAGCAAAGAAACTTCCCAGATACAAGATTCTATTTTCACATGTTATTCTATTATATATACACAAACATATATATTGTAATTTGTTTAGTTATTTATGTTAAGAAAAGTTTAAAGACTTTTTGAGTAAAAATGGCAGACATACCTCTCGAGGCATGAGTGTCTTGGGAATGACCCTGTAATAGAGAGACAATAACATGACAAAAACATTAGCTTTGAATATTACAGAACAACTAAACATCCCATTAATTTGATAAATAATATATAATAATATTTTAGTTTTCAAGGCCATGATTTTACACACACAAACACACACTTTGTCTCACAATCTTACCCAATAACATGGCGACCACCATCATGAACAGCTTGAGAAACCAACCCCATTAACCCAATGCTACCTCCTCCATACACCAAATCAATGTTTCTTGAGACCTGCAAATAACAAGATTACTGAGTCAACTCAGTCATAAATGTTAAAAACTCACTTTTGATATACTCTTTAGCAACCCTTTTGGCTTTTGGAAATAGGGTTTTACTCTGTTTCTCTTATTTCATCAAGAAAATATCTACATGCAAGATTCAAAGTTTGAAACTTGAAACCCACAAATCTTTAACTGTTTTGCTCATTGATCACACAGAATCTTGAACAACAACAACAACAACAACACAGGTTCATTTCTCTTGATTTTGACTGTAACCCATTAGAACATTGCAAACAGACACAAAAACACAAAATCTTGAAAAAGAAAGAAAGTGATTAAACAAGTAAATACCAATTCTTTCCCAAGCTCAATTGCAGCATCTTGATAGCTGGTTTTCTTGCCTTGGCTACTCCCACAGAAAACACAAATCCTCTTGAACTTTGACATCTTCATTTCACCATTAACCTCCATTTTTAGCCTCTGTAACTTGCTTTTATGTAACAAATTTGGGCAAGAAACTGTTATGGTGAAGAAGATGAAGAAGAACAAACACACACAGTTAAGACACTAGACACACACTATGCCCAAATGGAATATTGGATTTGATGTAAAAATAGATGTGACACAAGGAAATAGTACTACTCCAATGGATTTGTGTCAAATCAAAAGAGAGAGAGAGTGTGTGTGTATTTTGTGTGTGTGTTTTGTGGTGTGGTGTGGTGTGTGTGTAAATTTAGTCCTTTTTTTATGGCTTGACCATCCTTTACAATTTGGTGCAACCGCTTGTCTAACCATGCTTGTATTTATAAGTATCATGGCACGTGACTAACCCCACCCCTATCCCCTACCAAGTTACCATCATATTCTATAAAAATGGACTTATATTAATAATAATAATAATAATATTCCCCTATGAATTTAATATACTCTCTCCAAAATAAAAATCTAAGGTCATCGGGTATGATTTTCACGCTCGTTGCTCACCTCACAAACCTCGTTGGTGGGACGTGGTGTCCCGCAACTCCTCGCCCTTCAACAGCCTTTGTTTTTCATCATGAAGTGGTGCTTCAATTATGCACAAGGTCATTTAGTGGATCCGCGCTAGACATCTCACCCTGTTGCATTGGACCACTTACGATGTTTCTATGTCGGATAGTGATAATTATTCGTTTTATAGTTATTCAATGAAAGAAATGCAAGTTTCTATTTATAAATTTAGATTGGATGTTTATTAATTTATAATAATCCAATATATAAACCAAATTCATTATGAAACAAAAGCTCTTTCACTTTTAAGGTTTAGAAAGGGATATTGTTATTTGTATTTGTGGTTAAATCTTTTTAAGAGGATATATTGCCTCTCCTCTCAAATATCAAAGGTATGTTACATAATAAATATAACAAAACAATTCATTATAGATAACAGGTAATATAACTAAAACTTGTAAGAAGGTAGAGAGTTGGGATGTATTATTTATAATTTAAAACCTTTTAAATAGCGATTTTATAACAACACAAGATAATATGTTTTAGTTTTAAAAAATAGATAAGAGATAAAAAGGTATCACCATACATCACAATGGTGTGTAGAGGTGCAAGAATGATTATTCTATTTTTCATAAAATCTTATTTAAATATAAACTTAACTATGTTTTTAAAAATTATTTCAAAATTGAGTATTTTATTCTAGTATTCACTATAATATTAGTCTTCGTATTGTTGTTTAAGTAAACTTGAATTCTTCATCTCATTTTTTCTTCAAAAATTTCAAATCGGTCAATGCACGACCATCCATCTAAAGAATATAGGATATTGTAAGAGAGTTTAGGTGTGACTCACACCCAATATATTTAAAAATATATAAGATTGGTATCCTCATGAAAAAAGAAAAAGGTATTTCCTAAAATAATATTATAAAAATTGATTGGATTTATTGTTATCCCTAAATCATTACTTTCTATAAAAAACTTACATCTCGTTTTTAGTGTTGAAATAAAATAAAAAACATATGGATGATCAACCGTGGTCTCAAGAGTCACCATTGTTGTGTGCATAGGAAACACTTGATTTAAAAAATAAAATTCCCACTCCACTTCCCTATGTCACTTCCTCAAGCATGCTTTATTGCTCCCATTAGGCCATGACTCATTGCCCACCCTCTACCCATGTTCATCCATCTTTGAGAACTCTAAACTTTCAAACGGATCGGATTAGTTATGTTAAAACGGGTCATGTTTATAGGTTGATGGGTCGAACGCAAAAATGTCATCGACAAGAAAATTGTGTGCCAGGCATAGAAATGCAAACAAGACATGTGTTCGTTGTTTGACACAAACATTACTGGTTTAACTTGAAGAAGATTAATTTAATTAATTGTTTGTGATGCTTTAAAATACAAAATTATATTTTTTTAGCAATTAGGTTTAATCTGTGGAAAATTGCATTTGAACATTTAAATTTTAACATAAAGGTGTTTAAAAGTGTGAGTTGTTGTTCGAGAATAAAGAGTATTTAAATTTATATATAATAAATAAGTAAATTACAACATTACTTCTCTTAATTCGGTAAGTTATTGTTTATTTTTTTTGCTTATCTGACTTAATAAATTAGTCCATTTCAGTTTTTGTTATCTGTTATCCTAAATCTTTGTTACTATGATTATTTACTTTTCACATTTACTTTGCTTCATCTAATGAATACGTTTGTTTTTCGTTTCTCTGTCTTAATTAATAAATTCAGATTACTAACTATTTAGTATTTTCTTTACTCAATTCGTGTACTAAATAACTTTCTAACCTCGTGGCTTAATATATCACATAAAACACACTTTAATATACACACACACACACACACGCGCGATTAAGTGCGTTAAAGGGGTCAATTCGTAAACCCGTCAGAGAATGTAATTTATACTATAGGGTACATATGGTTTATGTAACTCAAATTTTATGTATGTGATAGAAAGTTTTTATTAGTTCAAGTCAAGTACTACACCATATTAAACCAAGAAACCAAACTTGTTAGGAACAAAAAAAAATTGAATTTCACTCAATCGGGTATCATCTAAAAGAGTGTTTACAGTTTGTTCTATCAAAATGAATAAAATTAATATCTAAAGGTATTATAAAAAATGAAAGGAAAATTCCCAAATTGTCTCTTTTTACTATGGTTTTCCTCAAAATGCCATCCCCCTAACAAGTTTTGAAAATATCTCCAGACAGTGCGCCGCCGCCTTACAAATGGGCGAATGACTTGGTGACACGTATAATTGACACTCCGCCTATATATGTTTAAGAGGCGCGACACTTCTACCATACAGGCGGTCGACTCTACCATACAGGTGACGCCTCTTCAAACCTCGTAACTAGTGAATGGACGCCGGTGCCTCCTCGTTACAGGCAGCCGGCTCTTCAGCAGTGGACATTTTTAAAACATCGTAAAAGAGGAGACATTTTGAGGGAATCATAGTGAAATGGACAATTTGATATTTTTCCCAAAAATGAATATGACATTGTGATATATCTATATTTATCTACATTTGATACAAATTATATAAAAATGGTGTTCAATATACCGACCACAAAAGTTTTATGTTTGGTACCATTCCGTATCTTAAACAATTTATATCAAAATATATATAAAAGTAAACAAATCCCAACATCACAAACATAATAATATATTAAAAGCCAAAAACCAAAAACAAAATACATAATAATAAAATGATCAATGGGAGAAAATAATAGTAAAAATGATGATGTACTAAACAAAAATCACCTTGATTATATTACTAGATTTGCACCTTTTGTCCTTGTTGATTCTCTTCGATACCTGCCGACACACATCTCTGAATAAACCATTTTCACTTTCAATTACAAACCGTCGATTTTCTGAGGTTCTAGAACCTTATGAGATTCAACCGTCAGATAACATGCATCAACCGTGACAGATTCTTTTCCTTTTTTTCTTTTTTATTATTATTATTTTGTAACAGCTAATTAAATCACTGATGTATCACGGGTTCAACCGATCATCTTAATTACTTAAGTATGAAACTTTATTCCTGAACCTTAGACCACCCCGAAGAGAAAACTCACGTTATGTGAGAAAACTCCACAACTCAACTTGAAACCTCTTTTTTTTTCTTTTTTTTTTCGTCTTAGATGAGACTTAAATAGATGATCTCCACTTATTTTATTGAAGTCTTAGTTACCTTACCTCAGCCACTTAGGTTAAAAATCATTGATCGTGATAGATTGTTAAATTTATAAATATGCAAATGACCAAAGGCTTTTTCTTACATTTGTTTAAACTACAGACAATAGACGTTGTAAGCAAGTTTAGTGGGTCGTGTCTATTCAAAATCAGTTTGTTGAAAAGTTTAAATTGAGATGAACTTAAAATAACTTTAGCCTAAATCAAAGCTCCTTTGATAAGCAAGCCTCATCCCTAGTTTCATATATCGAGTATAATCAGAGATTGAAACATAGATACAAAGTACCCCTGTTCTTCGGTCGATGTCAATTTCATTCCTCAGGTTATAGCACGTTACCATTAGTCGATATAACCTAATATAACCTACTACCATACCCGAAAAAAATACCTATTTTAAATTCAACTTTGTTTTTGACAAAGTTTATTCCATGACAATGTTGATGGTTATAATGTCGGCAATCGGATAGTTATATCAGTGAAAAACGAATCCAAGTTATAATTCGCATCTAATACTGAATGGAACTTTGATGTACTACTCGTAAAGCTCGGTCTCTGTTAAGTCAATTGAGACGACCTAGAGCTTAGGCAGGCTCACTTTTAAGTTCGGCTCAACTTGTTTAAATACCTACCGGTAACAATTTAGAGAGGGTTGAATGATAAGAAAAATAGTTAATTTAGATGCCACTGTTAATAATAAATTTAGTTGGTCAGACGCTCAACGTACCCCTCACTGATACAAACAAACTCATTCACTTACGCTATGAAAAATCTTGACCCGACAATATATTCGACCGATATCGATACTAAGATATATCAACCAAGTGATATGTTAAAATGTGGTTGGAGTGCATCAAGTCAAATGTTAATGATCATATAATTTCAAAATAAGATAAGGTACAAATTGCCACACATTGAAACTGTTGGTCCCCGGCTATATGTGGAAATAAAAGCTCAAGGCACATATATAGGACACTAGAATAGACAATTTTATTATTTGAAAGAAATGTATTTTCATAATTTCATATATGAAATAAATAAAACAATATTCTAATATTTCAATTTGAAACGTTGCATTACAAGTCAGGCACTTTGTAATTTTTAAATCATGCATGTTATTCAGATGTCAAATTAGTCGTGAATATGAGAGATGCTCGATCATAGAGAACGTCCAACCTTAAATACTCTCAACACATTTCTGGTACTTTGGTTGTGTATGCAAGGAGAAATACACAGAATTTGCTTGGGTGAGAGAAATTTTAAGCTGAATAACCTCTTATGACGTCTCCATTTGGATAACCAATACATGAAGGCGTTATCTCTAGTGGACAAACCATACGATATTGATTACTATGAAGCCCTAAGCCCTTAGTTCTGATAGGAACATAAGAGGTGTTGGATTATAAGAAAAATATTGCTTCGTATATCAAATACACACGTCTAGATGGACACACTTTGTTAATGAGTGATAGTTTCAATGTGTGGATGTACACTTTGTTAATTAGAGATGTATATGTTATTTGTTGGGGTTGGGTCCTCGCACACTTATGTGAGAGTTTGAACCTACCACATGAGCAACACCATCAACATACACAACTAGCGGAAAAGAAAAAGATGCATTGGCAAGATTGAGGTGATTCTTACGTGCTTTATAAAATCATAAGTTTAAAATATACTCGGGAATTTTAATCAAGTGATATAGGCTTCAAAAGAAACCTCTTATACAATAATATATATTCTAGTTAAAACATATCTAGAGTTATTTCAGAGTTTCTCCTCTAACCTCTCAATAAATATAAGTAGACAAAGTATGTCTATATCATATTGTCGATTCAAGTTAGAATCATTTGACCCTTTTATATTTAATAACTAGTTTTAAATTAAAAGGTTATATAAGAAGAAAATATCATGATGGTTAAATGTGACTGTTTTACCATTAAAATATTAGAGTTTAAATCATACAAGAGCATAATGTGATGTATTTATTCTAGATAATCTAAAAACAAATTAGAGAAAGAGATGAATGAAGGAATGAATCTAAAATCTATAACATGTTATAATACAAGTTGCTAGATTATAAACAAAGTGTAATATAGTAACATTGTCTAGGGACTTTATTGTATATATGTTTTATTTTCTGTATTCTTAGCATTCTGATGACTATTGCACTAAGCCCTAATTGGAGATGTTCATAGTAATCAGCACAAATGATAAAATAAGTAAATCATCAAACAAAATATTTAACGTTTCATAATCTACTATGTATACACAATTATGGAATCAGTAATTTGCCACTAATTTTTTGACAACACCTAATTCCATACGATCTTACTTTGTAAGTTTTAAATTAACGCACACTACTACTAGGTCATGTATCCATCTTTTACAACAAACGCTTCTACACTTTGAAAGTATGTAATGGTGGTAAATTTGGATGCTATGAACATAAACAACATAAATATAAACTAATTACTCATGTTAGCAACAAATAAATAAAAATAAAAAAAGCAAAATTGAATTTTATATGTAACCTTAACGAGTACTGATTGTGGACTAGATCATCTACTACCACCAAGTTAACTTCGATCGATGTGCATTTAGTTGCCACCAATGACGCTTTCATTAACCAAGTAATACTGGTTGGCTTCGGTCTGTAGCAACTTGGTCCTACCATGATTTCTAACAAACTAAATTGACAGTTTTATATCGGCTATTACTTCCACTAAAGGGTTTTGAATGCATACTTCTGATGTTGAAAACTTTTAATGAACTATTATACGTTATTTCATTTACCACTATCGACCACCACCCATATAACCTTGAAGCACAAACCATTTTAGATTGTGGTTTACAAATTCATGTGTTTGGTCAATAAAGTTTTCAATATTCTTTATCCCAAAAAAGAGTTTTTAGATATTAATCAATAACTACTCAATTCATTAACTAAATACAAGTTAAGTTTATTTATTATTTTAAATTATTTTATTTTGATATATAATAACTTGGAGAAAAGTGGGGCCATACTTTTACATCATGGTGCCATGTCCGGGGTCAATGGTTAACATGGTGGGCACTTCCAAGATTCCAAAGCCTAAATTGAAGGGATAGGAAGTTATGTTTTTTGACGTGTGTTGTTTTATTCTTATTTTATATTAATAAAACTATCATTTTATTTATAGATGAATGAAGCTTCAATGTTTCTAATTCCATTTTTAATAAAATATTATCATGTTAATCCTGTTTCACAATCTTGAAAGTTTTCATTAGGATTGGCATATAATAATCACGTTTTTTTATAAGGACGTGTATTCATGCAACATATTTTCTTCTATGTTCTTATTAACTAGTTGTACTAATGAACTAAGTTCTGATTAAGTAGCAATACTTGTTAAAGTAATTTGATTACGTAATTTTATAATTTGAAAATGTATTGCTATTGGAAATGTTAAGGTGACACATGTGTCTTTTAGTTTTGGCACCTTACATGTTGGCATATATCTACAGATGATAAATTATGAGTGAAGCCCTTACTTAAATAATTGATTTTGTTATAAAATCATAAATCCTGTGTGGCACTAGAACAAAGTTTAAATAAAGAATTGAGAGAACGTATAAACACTTATATGTAGTGCGTCTGTGTGCGAGAGATAAAGAGAGAAGCATAACAATTAAAAGTTATTTTATATATTACATTTCAAATAATAGTTATAAATTTTATATGGTTCTTTACTTGTTAATGATTTTATATAGTACATCCATCTATTCTTATGTTACATCCTACATGAACAAATAACCAGCATGTAATATCACATGATACGTGTGTAATGTTACGTGATTTAAATACTTTCAACTATAAAACTACTTGATATTGATAAATAAACAAAATAATACGTTGCGTAAGTGGGTACATTTGTTTTAGTACTTAACCCTTTTTCACTATTATTCTTCTAATTTATTTAATTTACATTTTAAATGTTAAAACTTCTCAAAACATGTCTACTAATTATAAAACCTATATGTGAAATAATCACAAACTAATAATATTCCATGGCCCCATACCTATTAACCCCACCATTAATCATCAAAATGGAAGTCTCTTGATCAATCAGAAGAACCAATCTTGTAACTTCCTCTATAAAATATTTTAGAATGTTAGTTGACATAATCAAACAAAAAATATTATATTATATGTTATTATTCATAAAAACAATGAGAGAGTGACAAAAGTTATGGTTATTAGAATCAGGAAGTTAAAAAACGGTTTCATAAAGTCAAACTATACTTTGTTTTCTTGTTATAAAATATATTTCATGAATGTGGCCCAAACTGTCGACATATTCATTAATTTTTTCTTTTGGATAATATCTTTAGGGGTACGATTCTAATTGATAAACTACCTATAATACCATAACAACTTCTAGATTATAGTTAAGTAAAGAATTAGTCTTACACCCTTAAGTTTTCTGCCAAGACAGAACATATATTAGTATAGAGACTAAAAATATATGTGTTAAGTATATTCACTATAACTATAATATCAACGACAAAAGATAAACATCATACGTTAATGATAAACATCAAACGTCAATGAAATTCTTCTAGTTTTGAATACATTGTTAATCAGAAAAAATTATTGCCAAGAGGGTCAATGACCTAGGAGCTTCAAGGGTTTGTGCGCGCACACACAAGCACACATATGGCGACACTTTCATAGTTTCATTTTATAAGCGATATTACTTCGAGAACCGTCAAAACATCATATAGTTCTTCATCGAAAAAGGTTTAAAACTGAAAATAAAAATGAAGAAGATGTAAACATGTCAGTATAATGTATATGAAATGTGCTTGTATTCTACATGTACATTTATATATACACCAAATGATCTCATAACTATATTTTTTCAAAATAATTCTTAAAACTTATTAAATTTTATGTGCATCAAAATCAATTTATATTGTAAATAGCAATAATGATTAATTTGGTCCCGGCAATTCTTAAAACATTAATATTATCAAAATGAAGGTCCAGGTTTTACCTAAACATGTCCTTTTGTAATCAATTTATTTTTAGGGACCATCCCTCATTATTCAACTAGTTTATGGCCTATGCATATAGAATTGCAAGAGGCCCTTTCTTGACATTTCACGTGGCATGAAAATTGTGAAATCAACATGTTACAAATGTCACATCGTGTCATCGTCCTCATTCATATATATTGAGCTAAAAAATCAACAACAAAAAAAGATCGACTAATAATAGCCACCTAAAGACACTCGATTTCTAGCGTAGTCATCCATGCAGTGTGAGGTCGCCTTGTCCCCTTAACGATTGACGGTGAGCTCATAGGTTGTGATAGAAATAGAGGGCGGTGTAGAAAGAAAGGTCGGTTGTTGCAGAGGAGTTGATGTCTACAAGTTGACAGTGACACACACACAATTGTTGGTTTTTTTTATTTTTATAAAATTTAATTATTATTTTTTATGAAATTCCGTATAGTTTCTGATATAGCGTTTCGGGCGTGGTTGTTTTTGTCTATGTGTTGGTATAAATATTTTCAAGAATCCAATTACGGGTGATCTCGTACAATATCCGAAACACAAGCATAAAAGTGTTAAAGCCACTTCGAGGATTCTCTTTTTTACTGAATTTTATTTTCTGTTACACTTTTTACATGTGCTCGATGTAAACGTGGTTAGCACTAATGTACATGTCTTCAAAATCAAACATTTCAAATTTTACCATCCTGACTCATAGCATAGTAACGATTAAGAGGTATTTCCCCCTTATACATAATCATGATTAAATATTATTGTTTTTTATTTTTATTTGTGTAGAAAATTCAAAATTGAATAATCATAAACAAACATACCTAGTAACATCTTACTTAAGTGGTATTACCAGCCATTTTTGAGGAGCAGTTTATTCAACAATTTCTAGTTCTCATCTATCTGGTATTTCATTCATTTTAGATTCTATCAATTTTATAACAACTATCTCCAACATGCGTAGACCTGGAATGACTATGTATAGATCACCCCTATTTGTGTGGTCCGTTCTAGTGACAACATTCCCACTTCTATTATCACTTCCGGTACTGGCAGGGGCAATTACCATGTTATTAACCGATCAAAACGTGAAAACAATATATAACATATGTTATAAAATACTTTAACTTGAATTTGGAGGAAGGTAAGAAAAAGAGACAATAAAGATACCATTATTTACAGAAAGACATAAATCTAGTCCAATGGTATCAGTGAATTACTAAAGGGTCGTTTGATTCGTACAAATGTTTTGTAAATAAATTGAAATTGGAAATAGAATTAGAATTGAAATTGAAATTGAAATCTTGTTAAAACGGATCACATGTTTGGTTGGTCAATTTTGAGTGGAAGTGGGATAAATGTGAATTCCAATTAATGTGGAAAATTTTTTCCAAATCTAATTCTATCCGTTTACCAACCAAACAGGATTTTAAATGAAAAATTTTTTCAATTTCAATTTCAATTCCTGAGAATTCTATAAACCAAACAATACCTATGTTTTTCTCAAGTGATGAGGATTTATCTTTGCCATGAACATACCATGTAAATTTAAAAAGTATGTTAGTGAGCGTATGAGTTTGCATTCAAAATAATTATACACTATTGTTTACCAAAATTGAGAAAATAGTTTTAACTAGGATTAAGCCCCACGAAACTTAAAACGAAAAGAAATTCAAAAATGTGAAAATATAGGAGACTAGAGTTGAAAGTCAAAAAATGTTGGGGCTAATTGTAAAAATATAAAAATATCGGTTTAAAATGAAAAGGTTTAAAAGTAAAAAAAATAAAAAGAATAGGTACAATCTACTAAAACATATAGTACAACTCATGATGCATACCAATCTTTATAATAGTGTATATATATATATATATATATATATATATATATATATATATATATACATATATATATATATACATATATATATATATATATATATATATATATACATATATATATATATATATATATATATATATATATATATATATATATATATATATATATATATATATATATATATATATATATATATAAAGGAACATTTCTCAAAATGTCTCATTGCCTTATTTTTCCTCTCAAAATATCCCCTACAATTAATTATCCCCTAAAATATCCCTACCACACAAAATGTGGGCGCATATACATGTAGGGGCACACGTCTGTACATCAGAACTAGTCACAAATAGACATGTGTTCCTAAGCAGGCGGATGCTCGTAACCCAGAGGCGGGCACTTGTTCCTTCGAAGACGACCATGACAATGATATCATAGATGCGTTTTCTTAGGACACGTGTCCAATTGTGACTAGTCTTACATGTACAATTATTCGCTCCAATTTATACCCCTAACCCAACCTCTTTTTATATTTGTCACATGTAAGAATTAAACACAAAACTTTCATATAATTTTATAAGATATTGAAATAACTTATCATAACCAATTAAGCTAAGAGTTATCTTAAATTGGGTTGTGGTTTTAGATGCAGTGTCGGGTCATTGTGCTGCCGACTGCGGTGGTCCAACATGGCGGCTCACCCACTCCTCACTGGCCCCACCCATACACCATACACCATACGTAAATAATATATTAATATCTATACTTTTTAAGATTAATTGTTGTTCATGGTTTACATTTTTAGAATTAGTGTACAACAATTAAATATATGTGGAATATGATAGTATGTTTTATCGTCATTTAAGGTATAATGGTAGTATGAGAAACTTTAAGGGCCATGTATGCAAGACAATAGGATCGGTATACTAAATACATGTGTTATTGATCTAGCGTAGTTAGTGTATTGAAAGATCATAGGAGAGATTCATGGACGCAAATTAAAAGTGGTAAAGCAGTGTGCTGATGGCATGTGTATTATGATGTGGAAAGAAGTAGTTGTTAAGAGGCATGTCGAAACAATTTGGGTGGGGTTAAAATGTTAGACTGGTGGTTGAACTGTTGTGTAGATAATAAGGACGAGGTAGATTCTATGCGACCTAAGTAGAGCTCTGGTCAAAACAAGATTGTCGTCTTGTGAAAAAAGAATGTGACCATGTAAGCATCAACGACTACAACCGTGATCAGTTGTTTAGCATTATGTAACAAAGCAACCAACGTAGCTAACTTGAGCATCGAGTGAATGTTTTTACATAGATAAATGTATGGTTGAAAGATTATCGTTTTAGCTAGGATAACTTAGAAAATCCTTGATAAACTTTGAGGTCTAGAGTTAGAAAATGTTCAATCAAGTATTCAAATAATGAAATAAGTGCAAAGATTTGAAATAATTAATCAATTACATAATAATTACGCAATAATTATTTCTTACCCTACACTAATGTTGTTTTACCTAAAAAATACAATATTAAATAACTAAAAAGATTCATATTATAAAGTAATATACCGGAATCACAATACTTCAAACACAATTCTTCTTTGGAAAAACCATGAAATAAAATATACCAAAAAGTATGCATGAATTCAATTGGTATGACAAAGGGATAGTCTTTAATTCTTTTTTCTCCCAAAAGGTGCAACGTAACAATGCCTTTAAACATTCATGTTCTTGAATCAAGTGACAATGACATAAGATTGTTCGGGTCGGTTCGATTTCGGTCAAAAGTACTTTGTTTTATCTACAAAAATATAAGTTTTGAGGTTTATTTTGACATCTTCAAAACACCTTTTATGGGGCCGATTCAAAACCACGAAAAAGTTTATGAAACATGTCTTTTTTAATAAACTTCTCAAAAAAGTCTTTTGTATTGTTATGTAAAGACATGACCCGACGGGGCCAGGGTAGATAGATTATTTAGGCTTATATAAAATTGTTTCAAACGCGTTTTGAATAGTCGGTTTTAGCTTATGTCTTTATTATATAGAGATAGAGGTCTAAGTAGTAACATACCATAGCCTTGATGTTGAACTTTCTTCTTCTTGACGATACATAAAAGGTCATTATAGTAACCTAACCTATTATTAATGTCCACATAACAAAATTTCACCAAAGAGGTTATGAATTTTAATAGTTTGAACTAGAAGTTTAATTTCAGAAAACTAAAATATAACTTGAATTTTTGGTTGATTAAATCTAAAACAAACAACTTTTTAAATAATTAATATGTGTTCTCCCTCACTTATATTTTCACAAAACGATACTAATTTTCAATCCCTTTTTACAAACCAAACGCCACCTTAATGTCGATAGTCGATACATGAGATGTTGAATGAAGTAAACATTAGTTGTTGAATATTTTTACACAATTAAGTGCTTAAAGTTATGAAAACTTAATTGAAACCTCTTATAAAACATAAGACATAGAGGACTTGATCATGTAGAAGATGACGTATTCATAGGCTCTTGTATGTAAGTTTAGATATTTGATCATAAAAAGAAAGTATTTGTTAAAGTTTAAATCTAAAACTTATTATATATAATCTAATTTCTTATTTAATAATATAAGTTCTATTATTTTTATATGGTCTTGGTGAGTTATAGTCGGCAGACTATAAAGTAGTTGCTCATGCATAAACTTTGGTAGTTGGTTTAGTGAATATTTGTTGAGTATACAACTTTATTAACAGAGCTAATATTAGTAAGTTCCCAATAAAACTGCTATAGTAATTTGTACTCTATGCATTGGAGGTTGTATGTTTTTCTGGATTTAGTATTTACGCTCTTGGAGTTGGTGAATTACTAGTCAATGTGGGGTTGTTCTGCTAACTTACAAAGCTTCACCACCGAAAGTTTATTTTCCCTCCAAATGACAAACAAATTAAAGCACAATGTCTTTCACTTTACACATATATGAATGATACATATACATCTACACACATTATATATATATATATATATATATATATATATATATATATATATATATATATATATATATATATATATATATATATATATATATATATATATATATATATATAAGATAATCAAATCACATTTTTGACCTTATAATGTTAAAAAGATAGATAATTTCATGTAATATTTACAAAAAACCATCTCAAATTTACACTTAGACACAAGATTAAGTTGACTTAAGTTTTTTACTTAATTCAGTCTTTCTTACAGGATTTAGGTTTTTAACATGATAATTTCACGATTTTGTCTTTTTACTTGATATAAGCTTTTTAGCAAGTGTTTTTTTTATCATATTGTATTTTTTTTAAAAGATCTTACGCGTTTAGACGCTTTTGTCCTTTTTAACACTAAAAGTTGTTAGATTGTGTTAAACAACTTAAATTGCATAAATCTCATGTCGTGTTAATTTTAATTTGGTTATTAATTTAAATTGTGAAGTTTCAATATATCGCGTAAATCATAGATATATGTAAGTTTTTTTAGTGTTTGTTGATCAATATTACACGAATTGAAAGACTACATGTGTGATAAAAAAATAACATTTTAAGTGATTTCTCGGTGTTTAGTAGGATATGATAAGATTTTTTATATAAGCAATTGTTCAAGATTTATAGGCACAAAAAAGTATGTAGTATGATACAAAGATATGGTGGTCTCTGACTAGCTCTTTGGGACCCAAAAATGTGCCTCCTTTTGTTGATCTCGTGATCTTGTCCCCCTTTAAGAAGCTATTTCATATCCCTATTATCTTCTGTAAATGAGTCTAGTTGTTTATAAGTTACTCGAGATCAACTTGCTAAAAGTTAAAAAGAAGTCAAGTGTAAAAGAACTCGAGCTTAAATTGGAGTTCATTTTATAAACAAGTCCCAACCCGAGCTTTACACATGAAACTTGACTAGGTTCACCAGCCTAGATGAGATTATCACTTATATAAATAAAATTATATCTATTTTATATAATAAATACATTAAATGAGATTATCACTTATTTAAATAAAAATATTTCTATTTTATATAATAATTAATAAATGTTATTATAAGTACAGTTATTGATTACAAAAACTAATTAATAGAGCTCAAAACTTGAGCTAAAAATTTATTAAGTGGTTATGTTGCATAGAGCTCAAAACGAACCAAGCTCAATCTTAGGCGAGATAATCTCGACTCCACTCTTTGACTCCTAGAGTAACTATCCTTCTCTTCATTTATCAGATACTATAAACCAATCAAATTCTATTAGTAAGCTCGAGATACATAAACGGACACCAAGACGAAATACAAACATGATTGTATCGATTCATTGTGGGGCCGCTTTCAATGTAGACGCCACCATAAACCGAAATCAAGAATGTTGTTATACTTTTGTGGAAGATGGGGCAGTTCTTGATTCTTTTTCTCTCTTTTTACTTTGTTAGTTTAGGCAACCAGATTAACAATGATTATGACAGACAAATCAAGCATGATTATAGTTAGCAATGCCTAAAAATGAGTGCAAATCTTTAGACAAATGGTGAGAGTAACATGCATAAATCAATCTAATTTCATGGTCAAAGTCAAACTACAAGAGTGTGAAAAAAAAGTCAAAAGTAGATCTTCAAATTACTGCATGAGATGAAACATGAGTTCAAGTGTTTTAACCCTTTTTCTTCATGTACCAAAAGCAGAATTTGAATTGAATGATTCAAATTTAATTCAACATAAACAAGTATGATTCAGTCTCCATGACTCAACTCTGTCTGACATGCATGGCATGATGTGTGACATAGGATATAACTATATTATAACTACCCTTTGGCTTTAAGTCAAAGATAACAACAAAGGTAAATGGAATCATTTAGGCCACAAATCTTGTGTCTTTTGCCATAATTCAAACTACTTGCAAAAAGCAGTTGAAATCATTTGACATATGCCCTAATACCAAGTTGTTAGTAAGCATGTTTTCCCAAATTCAATGGAGTAATCATTGCCTAATGAAAGAGATTTTGATAATTTGAAGTGTTGACTTAGTCAAAGTGTTCTGATTAAATAAAGTGTAAAGATTAGGCTATATGCCCCTAGATGAGTGAGAATTTAACACGCGGTTTATAGAATTATAACAGATGACAAATGCCATAAAAAATCCAACATTCATAACTCCATGTCCGAATAGCTACATTTTCTAATATTTTGAATGTATATCATGCGAAATCAGATGCCATGTGTTATATAGAGTTAGTTTTGATTCTTAAATTTTTGACCGGCCCGCCAACACAGAAGATCCTATAACGATAAAAGGGCTTACCAATTCATTGATGGTATAAACTTTTTTCTCGGATCGTGTGTAAGCATTGTTTTCTTGCTTCAGTTTTGCATCATTGACCATGTTTCCCTCGGATGTTTATCATTACATTTTTTTACCTTTTTCGTGTTCTAACGACATAGTTATTGACCTTGTTTATATATGTTCTTCTAGTTGTGAGAACAAAGTACTATGTTCATCATCAGCAGGTGCTAAAGATGTTAAATGAGTCAGACCACTAGATGAATCTGACAGAACCCTCCAGCTTAAAGTCCACTAGCTCACAACTATATAATGATTGCAGAAACCTCAAAGGCAGGTGGTCGGTTGGGTCGGGTCGGGCCGGGCCCACAAATGATGCACCATAAAGACCATCTCTTTCCATTGTTAGACAGTCTTTCATGATCACCTTTATATGTGTCGGGACGCGCGTATGAACTATATATCGGTTAGCAAAGTGAAACTTATGGTTTGATAACTGTTTGGGGGACTGTAGAGGTCCACCATACTCTGTTGTCATATAAGAGTGTGTAATCTAGCAAACATAAACAGATTTAGATAGGCCCATTTGAAGGGTGTGCAAAGGGCCTCATAAAGTCATAATGATATTATAGGACATATACATGTGAACAAGTTTCAGATATTTCAGTGTGAAATAAAAAGAAGCATGCAAAAATAGAAGGTACCTAAAATATGCTTTTTTTGGCAGCAGGCGCGTTAATGATAAAAGAGTTAGTAATTTCAACCGGTTTACTTCTGAACGGGTTGATCAAGTTGTGTTTTACTACAAATGATTCAAATAAAAAATATTAGCTAAAAGGAAAACGGGCCAACACTGACTCATAAATTTCTGTAACTTTATAGAGTTAGCGAAACAACACCTTTGCACAAAAAGGTTTTTAAACGCGACCCTTTTGGAGGTATGGCAACGCTAACTCGGATATTTCTGCTATCAAGATCCTGCAACAAAAATGTTAAAATGGTTCAGTAAACCATGGAATTCTAAAAATGGTCATAGAAGAAGCTAAGAAATCGACTTACAATGTCATCAAGTGATTTAACCATGTTGTAAGCCTCGTTTACAAAACCAAAACCCCTTGATCTACCGTTATCCTTATTATAAAATATCTTGGCTTCAATAAAATTTCCATGCTTCCAAAATGAAGCTTCAAGAATTTATTGTTAACTTTCCATGAGAAGTTTCCAACATAAACCGTGGTGTTGGTGTTAGCGTCACTTATTTCATCATCTTTCAGTTCTTTGATGGATGACTTCTTTTTTGGTGGTGGCTCATAATTGAACTTGGTTGCCTCGCGTCGAGCTCCTATGATTTCAAAAGGTTCTAGCACATTAATGGCTTTTGAACTCAAACATGAATCAAGGAGATTAAGTGAAGAATAATGTCCAAATCTAAAAAAAATAAATGGTGAGGTTTCCATATTTAAAGTTAAGCTTAGATAAGTTCCCACATAGATCAATATATACCAAGTCAATGATGTAAATATATAACATATAAATAAGGTTCATTTTATGCCTTACTAGAACACCCACTATGATCAAATAGTTTTCCTAACCCCCAAAGAATTGAATATTACAAAGATCGCATCTACTTAAGTTGTGCTTAAACGCTTTGGTTTTGGCTACTCTTGCATATCCTTTGGTGGTGCCTCAAAACTAATTAGCTATAGGAGTGCTTGCACTTCTTAGGTTCCACAAGTCAAGAAGTTAGGGCCACTCCCATCATAAGTCTATAGCAACTAGCAAGAGGAAACCGGTAACCCATGATCTTAAGCAGGATGGATAGGCTAGTCCTCGACCATCCCAAGGAAGTGACATGAAGCCACAAGGCGGCTATGTAACAAGCGGTATACAAAGAGGTTCGAGCTTTCGGGTAGTTAGCAAGTTAAAGTCACTATCACAAATGATTTAAATCGATCGCTAAGTAATAGCGTTTGGAGAAGATCAAATCAACAAGCTAAAAAAACAAGTATTTTGTGGTCCTACACAGACATGCGACATGCAAGATTTAGCAATGACAGAATATGAGGGGCCTAATGTTCGAAGATTGCATCAACCCAATTATCCTTAAACTCATGATCTACTCACTATCCCGCATGTCTTTAAGAGTACCACAACAATTAATTAAGAGTGTATTCCATAAGTGCTTGCCCTTCTTGGATTCCATTGCCAACTCCCCAAATGAGTCCATTGCAAGACGAAACATGTGACTCAGGATCATATGCGAGACATATAAATTGGTTCTCAACCATCCCTGAGGATGCCACACAAGGTCTCAAAAGACGGGTCCATGTATTGATGGGTACTAAACTCCCAAAACCATAAGACAATCTTCAAGTTCTTTGATGTCTACACCTTTTCTTTCCATGTCTCCCATAATTTCCTTGGGTTGCATCAAAGAGTTTGGGAGTAAGCCTAGGACTTAATGAGTTCATGGTTTTAAGGTGAAGGTTGACATTAACATTATGTCACAAAAGTTGTCTTTAGCAAGCATATTTTAGAGCAATGACCCAAACATGCTTTTACGACATCATTTATTCTCACTTGTGCCAAATACGACATTTTAAGCAAGGTACCCTCTCATATATGGAACCCCATTATACCATCCCCACGACATATTCAAAAATCTCCATATTTCAATGTACATATAAGTATTCATGCATTTAATTTCACATAGCCACATGCCACAAATATGACAATTTTCACGTGTATGTTAACAAAATATTTCAAAACTGAAAATACAACTCAAACTCTTAAGGACAATCTAAAGAGGTTTTGGTCATAAAGGATGAGGGAAGGACTTTAAAATGACGGAGCTACCTAGGGCATCTTAGCCGGGTCTAATAATGAGGATGTAAAGATTAGTTGAAGAAAAGGTTGGAAGAACTACCAATGAAACTTGTCTAAAAAAACAAAGCAATGTAGAAAAACATAAATAACCCATCGTGTTTGGAGACCTCAGGCACAAAATAAAGAGGTCGAAACCGTCGAATTATTAAGGAGACCTCAGGCAATAAAGAATGAAAACAAAATCCTGGTTGTAAGGGTAGTGAACATTATTGAGCAAACAAATATGAATTACCATTTGTAAGATTAGGTATGCTAGAGAAAAGAAAAGGGAAAGAAGATGGGTTTTAAGCAAATATTATACCGTCTATAGTAACATGTTACTATGTTAGGTATACATTTAGTGGCCTCTCTGGCTATAGCTATATGCTAGGATAAAATTCTTAATGCATTAATTGTACGAAATCCACTCATGTAACATTTGAGATTATGGGGCAAACCTCATCAAGGAGGACGATGAGTCCTAAACAAGAGAGAGGGTATTGAGGCAATCCCACGTCGTCCATATTAGGCATAAATTTAGAGTGACCTACCAAAATGTGGTGACATGTTTAGAAAACCATGAACCCGTGTCATCAAATTAGTGAAAAACAAACATATCTTGTTATGATACATTTGGCCTTGTTATTAAAAGAGTTATACTCCATCCAGGAACTTACATAGCCTGATAGCCATCAAACATATTTCTTCAGCTTCATCGATTGATAACATCTTTACTGCTTCTTCTATTCAATTTGTCATATAGAACCTGCAAGAAATTATTTCAATGCACCCAAAGGCACCCAAATGGTTCAAAATTATCATAAGAAAACATGAATAAAGAATAATAAGAACAATCTTACATGTACAGAATGACCACTTATAAACTAAATCACCAAGTAACCATAAGCAAATAACCCTATACAACTATCAAGCTTTACTTTTGGTGGTGAAGTTTGAAGTTAGGATGTTAGGTAATTTCACTTCATCACTTGCTTCCCAGCTTAATTTTTAATGAAAAAAAGAAATTTTGATATGTAACATCAACCAATGCAAAACGAAATGTTTATTACATCAATATGTAACTTACTTTCAAATTCATGTAGCATGTTTTCAATTGGTTACCATCACATGTAAGTAATCTTCTGTAACAAGAAAAATGGCGATACAACATCAATTTTTATAACGATGGTGGTCATGGTCATGGTCATGGTCATGGTCATTAAACTTGGTATAGAAGTTTATGTACAAACAATGACAAAATTGGAATTTGATCTACATAACCTAAAGTACTAGGAACCCGACATAGATGAGATTTCTAGACGGAAAAGGTTTAAACCACATCCAAAAGAATCATCTATCAAGCACTTCTTCCCAAACCAGTTTTTCGAACGATTGGAATTTGATCAACATAACCTAAAGGTACTAGGAACCTGACACTAGATGAGATTTCTAGACCGAAAAAGCTTAAACCAATCGAATAAAAAGAGACAGTTTCAGATTCCTCAAAAGAAATTGCACCTTCTTAAGTCACAAATTCATAATAAACAACGATAAAATAAGCATAAATGCCACCATGTACCTGTTGTGGTCATAGATGATTTGTCTCAAGATTCTAATCTTATCATATAAAGAAACAATGTACATCTATGAAATATTGAAGATGACAGATTGAATTGTATTTCATAAATGGAACAGAGAAAGAGGCATGAAGCGTACAAAAATTAAACCCAAATCAGATATGAAACTTTAAGTTATAAATCAGCAAATGTATATCTCCAAATGCAAAAAATTACATCCTTATACAAGAAAACGAACGAAAGATATGTTAAAAATGGTAAATTTACACCTAAAGAATCAGAAAAAATTGCATTCTTCTGCTGATACAACGAACGACAATTAGAAAGAAAATGGAAATTTATACCTCCGTTTTAACAATTGCAGATTGTTCAAACAACAGAGCAGGAGATGGGTTATTGAATGAAACGACGAATTACCCACCACAAAAAAAAAAAGTTATCTTTCTGGGAGATAATTCTTCATCAACGGTGATTCTGGCTCTAAATCCGGTGAAAAGCAACTCTTTGTGACGAATATATTCACCTATGAACAGGAAGGATGAGTAGAAATGGGTCAAATTTCTTGGTGAAATTAATTATCAGCAAATAATCATTGCTAAAGCCTAAGGTACAACAAGATGATTAGATTCTTTTTTAGTTAAAATGTTTTTTTCAGTTTCATTAAAATTAGAATAAATTAATATTTTTGTCCTTGTTGTGTGACGAAAATCACGGTTTCAATCCAATATTTTATTTATTACATTGACGGTCTAATGGTTTTAAGATTTGTTTCAATTGAGTCCATACCACTAACACCGTTAGAATTTTCTGTTAATTTAATTTGAAATGACAAGTTTATCTTTATAACTAAAAAAATAAAACCTCACCCCATTCTCCCCCACCCCAATCAGTTTTCTCCCTCTCTTCACTCTCTCTGTCTCCAAAGAAACCCTACATCCTTCCTTCCCCACCCCAAACACATTCTACCACCACCTCCACCACCCTCCCCAACCGGCACCTCCACCACCCTCCCCGACCGCCGCCAGCACCACCCTCCTCGACCGCCGCCTGCACCACCCTCCTCGACCGCCACCTCCGCTTGCACCACCCTCCCCGGCCGCCACCTCCACCACGACCACCACCACCACCCTAACAACCCCTCCCTCCACTGCCGTCGACTTCACCACCGATAACAAACCCCGCCGCTGACTGAAACCCACCGGCCACCACCATAAAACCCTTAGATCTATTTTCTCTCTAATATATCTCTCTCTCTTTTATCTAATGTTGGAAAAAGACACGAGTCGTGATGGTATGCAATGGGGGTTTGGTAGTGCGATCAACGGACAGAGGGGATACGTTGGTGTGACAGCGAGAGTGGCAGTGGTGATGATCCGGCCACGTGGAGGTGGTTAGGGATGGAGGTGGGGGGCAGAGGTGGTTGGGGGTGACAGTGGTTTTCGAAGGTTATTGGGGGTGGCGACGGCACCGGAGGTGGCGGCCAAAAATGGCCGGAGGTGGTTATGGTGGCGGTGGCATCGTAGGTGGTTGGGGTGGAGGAGGCGGATGGTGTTCTCCAGGTGTGTGTGTGAGAGGGAGAGATATAAAGAGACAAGATAGAGATGGGGATGGGTGGGTATAGGGGAGGGGAGGGTATTTTAAAAATATCAAGGGTCATAATAGTTTTTGTATATGATTTAACTGAAAAAACATTAATGATGTTAATGGTTCGGGTGAAATTGAAACAAATCTTAAAACTATTGGACTGTCAGTGTAATAAATAAAGTATTGGACTGAAACCGTGATTTTCGTCAAACCTCATGGACGAAAATAGTAATTTACTCTTAACATTATCATTTCAGTCTAAAAGTTTAAATTTTATCATTTCCTTTTAAACATTTCACAAAAATTGCATTTGAATCCATTTAACAACTCTTAATTAGCATCGTTAATTTTATCCATTAACTTTATTACATTCGGGTATTTTTGATAAAACAATTAAAAAAATAAATAATCAACTCTACGTGAAGCGTTTTATACGTTCGGTCTCGTTTGGCAATCACCATTGCGATTTGAATCCACCTATTAGATAAAATAAAAGATTTTAGTGGTGTCTTTTATAACTATTTTACACCATATAAAAGATGTTGATTGAGTCATTGCTTATTTAAAAAATAAAAGAAAATCAAAGTACCTTTTTCAATAACAACAAACACACATCAATTTAGTTACACCGTTAAATTTACAGTATCAATATCATATGTCGAAACGTTATAACATCACAATACGAGACAAAACAATCAAAAATGTGTACATGAATATACGCACTAGATGCATTTTATATAACGCTACAAACCTTTTTGATGAAAATTAAACTATCTAACTAGTATTAAGCCCCAACGTTACCGCGGGGGACGTAAAACTATACCAATTAGCGCTAAGGACATACTACCTTAACGACTACAAAACCAAAAATTCGTATAAAAACGCAAAAATTAAACTGATCTTGGACCGAAACATAGCCGTAAAGACACATCAAAGTTAAGCTAAACGTAAAACACATAAAACAATAAGTAAGTCGATCCTGGACCATCGCGTTATAACAGAGCTGTTATACGGAAAAAATAAGCGTAAAAACGTCGAACCACACATGCACGTTGCGCGTGTTAACTAACAATGTAGATCGGAACGTAAAACAAAATTTTTTTTCAAATATTAAAAAACATAAGGACTAAAGTTAAAAATAAAAAAAATATTTAAGCTATATTATTGAATATGTAAATGTATTTGACTAAAACAAAAATATTAAAGATTAAAATAAAATAAAATACAAAATGAGCACAACCCTTAAAAACATGTTATACAACGCATAATAAATAACATTGATAATTAACGGGATAAAAAAAACACGAAAGAACCAAATTTACCCCTGGATACATGCCCGAAACCACCTGTCATCCAGGGTCAATATCGGGAATACATACCAAAACAAAAACAACAAAAACCAAAAAAAAACAAACACAATTTCAAGATCCACCCACCGTCGCAACCTCCACCACCACCATGGACGGCCGTTCTCCGCCACCACCACCACCACCACCCCCACCACCACCACCGATCCACCTCCGCACCACCACCGAAATCCTGAAACAAACGACGACCACCATCATCTCCACCACCCACCACCACCTCCTCCTCTTCCTCCTCCTCTCCTCCCTCCTCCTCTCCCTCCGCTCCACCGTCGAATCCGCCACTCACTCCCTCACTTCCTTCATCGACCACGACCCTTCTATCAAATCCCTCCTCTCCCGCCTCCACATCTCCGCCGCCGCACCCCCCGCCGCCCACAACCGCCTCCGCCACCGCCGCCGCCCCTTCCTCCAGCTCACCCGCGTCGGAACCCTAGACGACGGCTTCTTCTCCGGAGACGAACACCCAGATCACCGCTTCTTTGGGAACGTTCAGAAACACATACCCAATTCCACCGCGTTGATTCTTGACGCCTTTCATCCCCGATTAGGGTTCTCCAATCGCGATTCGGATAATGGGATTAGGGTTTCGGAAGTTGTTCGTTCTAATGGTGAAATTGCGTTTAAATCGGTTGAACGAATTGATGTTGAGGAGAAGGTGGAAGGTGGTGATGGGAAATTGAATGATAATGAGAGTGAGGGTGTTGATGATTTGCAGCTTTTTCTTCAGAGATTTGAGCTGCAGCACCATGAGATGACTGCTTTGTTGTTTCTTCTTAGCGTTTTATCTGCTTCCTATGGTTTCGCTATCTTTGGATTTGTTGTTACTTATGCTTGGGTTCTTGGGATCATTTTTGTTATAGTGGTGAATGATTTGTTGAAGGGGTATAAGTCGTTTTTTCGCACTGTTTGGGATGGTTCGAATTTGGGGTTGAAAAGGTTGTCTGGTTATATTGTTATGAGATGGGCTGTTAGGGATGCGTTGACTCAGCTGTTAGGCGTTTGGTTTTTCGGGGAAATTGAGGATCAGTATTTGTTTTTCAAGATATTCGTTAGATTAAAGTTGATGCCTTTTTCGATTGTGTCTCCTTGGGTGAAAGGGTTTGAGAGGGAGATTTATGGTTTTCTGTTGTCGTGGTTCTTGTTGGATACATTGATATCATTTGTTTTTGCTGTTGATGCTTGGATTGCGATGGTGGACACAAGAAAAAGTGTGAGAGAGGTCGTAAAAGAAGGGTGTCATTTGTTGTCGTTAATGTTGCATCCTGCGATTAACCTTAAATGTTTAGAAGGTATCGTTTGTGGGTCGTTTGCAAGATGGGCATTGACGCATTTGTTTGGGAAGTTGTTTGCTTATGCGTTTCAGTCTTTTATGGAGGTTTATTTCATGGTGGCATGGCTTCTGTACTACTTTTCTGTTAAATCTAAAGATGCTAGTTCTAGTGGAACACCGTTTGGTCAAAGAGAGCTTGAAGGATTGCTTGAAGAGGTTAGATGATTACTACTTTAAGCTATCATTGAAATTTGCTTCCATTCCACTGAACGTGAGTGCCTAAGTGAAGCGGTAATCTTCAGTGCTTTGTGTGTTGATTGTATTTTAGCAAATGTGAATTAGCACTGCCATTGTTTTTACACCGTTTTTGATGTTTTGTATCATATGTACTTCTATCATGAGGCAGATATAACATGTGTATATTTTTTCCCATTGTAGTGCTAAAGCATTTATTTGTATTTTAGGTTATCGCATCTTTCTATTACTGCTTTTACATTAGATTTCTTAAATATACAAGTATTATTGTAGTTCACGTGTTAGCAACTGTTGTTTCCCTCAATCATTTGGTATGCTTCATTTTTTTGATAATCCTATTGACTGCACATATACTTTGTCAAAATTCCGTAAGGTAAAACAACTAATACGAATAGAATATCATTCTCGTTGAATCATTGGAAGCTACTAGAAGAAAAGTGGTACAAAGGTGTAGTGAGTTGATGAATGGTGATCAACCACGTGATTGGGTAGAGAATAGACTCTTTAATGATTGCAGGAATGTTAAAGTTAGTTTGGATAAAGTAATTTCAAGTATGCCTTGCTATGAAGAAGGTATTAGAAACCATTCTCAAATATTACTATGTGGAGATGATTAATAACCTGTATACTGAAATTGCAGTATTTAACCTTCTTTGATGATTAATTATTGTCATATCAAATGCTATTTAACCGGGTTCACAACTGATTAGCATTGGCTTTCTCACTGGCAGAGATAAATTAAGTGTAGAGGTTTTATTTTTTACATTTCAAGGGTTTGAATCAAATCATCCTTAAATGCATGCCTCAACTGACAAAAGGATGGAGAACTCCAAAATTTTGGTGATCTTATACTTATGTTTTAGGGAAAGACATAAAGATTCACTATCCAGATAATAATTAGTTACTATATTTGGTCTTTTTCCTTTTAATCTACCCAGCAGAAAATTCCAATTCGCAGCATTTACAGGTAATGAATTTATGAAGGACAAATGTCTCTACTTGTTCCAGCAGTAGTTAGGGGCTCTTGAACTTTCATTGCAATTGATCGGCTTCTGTTCGTTAAGCCATGCAAGATAGGTATACAAACAATTATTAGAAGTGAATTTAGATATCAATTAATTACTAAAAGCCAGTGGATTCATCATACATCATTTTTGTGGGATTATGAGGCCCGTAGCATGTCTATCTCAAGCTTTCCTAATGGGCTCCTGAATATTGACAGGTATGTTAGTTATATCTTGTGTTTTAAATAAATTTATTAGCTGCCCATATGAGTGCAATGCCAAATTGAAGAAGACTGTTTTACCCTTAGGAAAAGGGAGCTAGAGCAATAGTGCAGCTAGAATAGGTTGTGTATCATGTTACTTTCTTTTAAATGTGATTGTTTTCTAGGATAGAAAAGATTGTATTCCAATGGTAAATCTTGACCTTATGATCATAGTCAGAATTACCACTTCCCATCCGGTGTTTAACATATTAAACAGCTTGTTTGTTTCTGCACGAAGGAAAAAGAAAGTCTTCGCTTCTTGATGAAGTTTTCAAGCATATGAGCGTACCTCAAAAGGAGAATGCAGGTTTAAAACGTCTAACAATTAACATATTACCTGTATTTTGTGGATGATAAATTGTGAAGGGAAGAACCATAATGCTCCCCATGGTGAAGATTGAAGATGTCCTTCGTCGGTGAGCAATTTAATTATCTGTATTTCTTTGAATTTGTTTCTTTATATGCATCATTTGTAGGTGTATTAACACAGTATCTGTAATTACCTGATTTACCATTTATCATCATCGTAATGGCCCGTTATATGGCAATTCCTACAATTTGGCTCTTATTGTTTAATATATATCTGGATTGCTAATTGTCTTTTTGTATGCACAGCTTCATCTATATGATGTTTTTCATATGCGGATGGCAACATCCAAAAGTGTGCTTAGCTGTGTTTAACTTTTATTTGTATTACTTTTATTGTTACGAGCTTATGGTTGGTCTTAAGAAATGTTAATTTGTATACAGTGGGAACAAAACCCGACCTCAGAACACATGAATCAGTTGATTACTTTTGGAATCTTGTTTTTAGTGCTTCCATGTGGTTGTACTTGCTGCAGAAATAGTTGTACACAATGCTGATTCATACATGACAGTCTTTAATGATTACAGGTATCTTCATGTTACAACCACCAAAACCAGCTGAAAAATAACGGTTTTTAACAACTCTTAATCCGTACAAAAAACAGGTTTCATTTCTCAAATTACAGTTAACAGTAGCTAGTGGCATACAATATTAAGTTCTCTCTATACATGAATACATATAACAATATTGCAGGAACAATGCATATGACTCGATAAAAAGTCAGAGGCACAGAGGGATTCTACGATCATGTGGTGACGTGGCACACCGTACTACACTGAGGAACGTGTCCTCGTCACAAGGAATAGTGAGTCTGCAATCTGTACTGAAATCATATTCTTCTCGAGCTTGATCTAATAATGCGCTGAACAAAGGGTGTTTTAGTAATTTCACATTGATCACAAACCTCTTCTGGTTTTTCCCTACATAAACCACCAGATGACCCTTCGGGACGTCTCTCGGGATTGATGCTTCGTCTTCTTTATTGATGGATGATGATGGCCAACTTAACACCCATTGGCAGCACTTGTCACAGCTTGCAGATGATGGTATGATTCCTTCCTTGTTCATCTTTTTCCACTTTTTAATCATTGATTTTATAACCTTATCACTCTTCATCTTTAAAGATAAATGTGCCTGTGTATATATCTGCCTATATAGTTGTGTGTGTTAGTGGATGAAGGAGAGATATTGTGTTGTTGGTTTGGAGGGGGAAGAGATCATATATAGTGCTGAAGGTTACTATCTCATAGCTTATTGGAACATTAAATGTGGGCCATACATACATAAACATACATATGCATCAATACACATAGACACATACATACTTAAGTATACATATATGCATACTTATACATACATATGTATATATACATGTATACACACACGGTGGGAGATAGCACAAAGAGTTTAGGTAAAAAAAGGTTGGGAGGAATTTTGGAGTGGCAACGGAATACATGTTTTTTAATTTCCTGCGTACATCTTTTACGTAAGCATTTTTTATCTTACGCTATACTTATACTTAATAGATAGAAGGAGAGAATCAAAATCAGATGAAGGTTGAAGGATTTCATATACCTCCTGTTAGACTTGTAAAATTACATATATTTTGTAATCAGGCTTAAAGAGCATCGTACATAAACTTATGTTTTGGTGAAGTGTCATAGTTTACAAAGTTTAAAGGGGACATATGATTCACAACATTGCATATTTAAATAGTTTCATAGTTGTGAATCAACATTATACATTTAGGCGTTTAGCTTGTTCTAGCATCTTAAGCTATACGTAACAATGATTAAATAACAAGCTATATTTTCGTAAAAACCGCGTGAAGGAATTGATTCATGATCTCACACTAGCGAGCACATTGAAATGGTGAATCATCTTTATAAAAAGTGTTGATCATACAAATGGTCTAGGTTTTGGACTTGTAGTTACAATTCTATAACAAGTTTAATATCTTAGACTAACTTTCGTTATTAATGTATATTTTCTATTGAGTTTGTGGAAAGAGATATGTGTGTAGGTTGAAGAAGTTATGGAAGAAGCCTAGAGGTGATAAAGAGTTGAAAGATTGTGTGGTTGTGATCTTTTGTTGCAATGGTGTACTTTGAATATGTATTCATGGGAATTTTATTATATAATATTTTCATTAAAAATATAGTGATACGAATTTGTACGAACAAGTGTTTTGTTTGGCATGATTAAAATAAAATAGCTTTCTTTTTCTTTTTTACATACAATTTCTTCCCAACCCACTTTCACATGTTTAATATTATTTTATAATATCTTGAAGTAACATGTATGTGTGAGGCATTGCACTTTGTCCAAGAAGCTTATCCTATGCCTTTAATACTATCCCTACTCTCAACTTGTGGGACTCACTTTGTAACTTGGCATCTCTTTTAGGTGCAATTCTTGAAATATCAATTGTAAGATGCCAATTTTCCTTTGTATATTATCTAGTAAACTTACTATGGTGTTTATAAACTGTTAAAACTAACCGAACTAAAATGGCCTTTTTGGTCAATTTGATGAAAAAGAAAGATGGAGTTTTGTTTCCCGTCAAAGTGTTCGTTTATTTTTTGTTAGATTTCATTCTCATCCTTAATTATCGGATGATGGAGAAACCTATAATTTTTTAACTGAACTCATAGTTAACGGTTAGTTTTAAAATATCTATGAAGAATGGCCAACCTAGTATGAATGTGCCTAGTGTAATATTGAGGTTTGAACTTTGAACCATTCGACCTTTAAAGTTGACTTGAGCCGGTTGGTCCTATGCTATATGGGCACTCTATGCTACTCTAGTGATTAAATCAATGGTTTGATGTGGTTCAATTGGTTTAGGAGTTTGAAAATGAGTTGAGGATTGACTCTTTAGTTATCATCACTTTCACTCTTATTCTATATTTTGTTTTTCACAATTGGGACCATTTGTGGTGTTTGTCTCAATTTACTTAGTCATATCTTTCCCTTTCTAGATAAGCCTACTATGTGCATAACCTTAAAAATAAATCTTATTTTATCAAATCTTTAAAATCTAAAGATATTAAAACCGATAAAACCTCTCTAGAACCGGTTCTATGAACTTCATACAACGTTGTTTCAAGAACTAGAATGGAATGACTTTTTTTTTATTATTTTCAAATCTTGAAACAACATTGTGTTAACAATAATGTATACTAATTTTCACTAGACATGTTCATATATTATAACTAATTATTTGTCATGTACATAGATTTAGTTTCTTCAATTAATCCTAAACAATAACACAATAAAATGACAAAAATATCAGTCTTTAATTCAAGTCGTTGTTCATGAATGTATCAATACGAGAGTATTGTTGTTTCTTTAAACTTTTAAACACGTTTTTATCTGAAGGTAACATAAATAAAACTGAATACGCACTTTTGTGTAGAGTATTAAAAAGTATAAGATCAAAACCTAAATTAGCATTTGGTCTATAGAGTGGACTGGTACATATTGGTATTATTTTTTATTTAGTTTGACCCATTGTAAGTGGAAAAGATCTACCCATTACAATCAAAGATTTAGGGGTAATGGGCATCACATCCATGAGTATCTTGATCAATGATTGTCACACATGCAATGTTAGGTTGTACCGTACAACTTAAAAGTAGGAATCCCCAAGTGTCATCAAGAAGGTAGTTGACTAGTTTATTATTCATGTGTGCTTGTTTTGTCCCACAACCACACACACGTATGATACTAAATAAAAAAGATTGTACATACCCGTACCCAACTTTCACTTTCAAGATTCATTTAATTTAGGGTTCAATCATGTTATTTTGTTATAAACACTTTGTGCTTTATGCAAATTTTGTTGTTGTTTATGATTAATATAATATCTGACATACGATGATGGTATTTAATATCTTCTATGTTTTGTAGTCTTAGCTCGAATGATAGTCTAAGGATATAAAAGTTAGAACGTGAAGGGAAAAACGTATTATTCATAAACCATTTAAAATGATATGATCTTGAAATTCTTAAGGCGTCAAACTGTTGTATACTGTCTCGTTTGTAGTTTGAAAATAAAAAGATGGGATGTTTGGGTTGGAAAAACCATGTTTTTACATGTATTTTATGTTAAAAGAAAAGGAACACAATTAAAGAAATTCTGTTAAAATAATTAAAACCATCATGTTTGACCTATTTAGTTTAGAGCAGTATATTAAATCGAGATCACATGTTTGACTTTGACTGAAATCTTTTTTAGACCAATCCTCAATTATAAATGGTCTAGTGACACAAATGACGTATTAATAGTATCATGCGGCTTTATAACAAATCCCAATCCCGAGGGTGCACATTGGGTTCATAGCTAAGAGTTTGCTACGTATTGGGATTGGGATGATGTGGTTCGAACCAGTTATACGTCAAATCGCCAGCTTGAGATTAAAGGTGAGGTGAAGGGTGTGACCAAAGGGACCCTTTGGGTTCATGAGTTGCATCAAATGTAAGTGAGTAAATGAAATCCAACCAAGTGATTCAACCCTTAAGGGTAGTTGGTCGGTTGAAATCCTACATGAACAGGTCATATATACATACCAACAATCATGCTGATTGTGACTTTTCACAAAACTACAACTACCTTAGTGAATTTTACATAAGGGTGAGATGGTTTAGTTCGATTTTCATAAGCTCGTTTAATTTTAATTGATTAATACAATTTTATTTTGGGTCAAACAAAATATTAGTGTTAATCTCTTTAAGATATAAAACATAATATGTGACAAATCATATGTTTGCGATAATATAACAAAAATTTCTAGTATATAAATAATTTTTATAAATATAAAAAAAAATATGAAGCCTGTTTATACTATTTGTAATCATACATATGGATCTATAACCGAACAAAAACATGTTTATCATTAAATCGTAACTTAACAATCGTTTTTCAATTGGTTCGGTCATTTTGATATGGTTTGATTATTTAATATTTCTATTCAACACCATAATTTTATTATCTTAAAGTTAATACAAAATTTTAACACACTTTCGCTTTTTAGGTTAAATTCGTCATATGACGTATTCTTTTATCATAATTAAGTTATGGGCGTTCATCTTTTCATGTTTTGGGTTTCTCAGTTTTGATTACTTTTTCGCTTAAACTGAAAATCAAACTAAATTCGAAGTGATCTCAAAAAAATATATAAAACAAACTTTAGTGAGCTTATATCTATCTAAGGTCGTCCACTGGTTAGGGTTTAGCTTAATCATTTTAGGTTTCGTGTTCCTTAGTTCAGTTTTTTTTGTTTTTGTAATTGGTTGTATGAGTACAAAAATAAATAATTAAAATAAAATCCTTAGTGTGTATGTATGAATTTGATGTAGAACACTTGAAATCAAACTTGGATAATTTGAGAGTCGTGAATATCACTTTCAGATCGGAATTATTCGGTGGTTCACCCAAATAAATCAATCGGATATTCGGATACAACTTAGATGAGATCAAGAATTAGAATGTTGTGTTGTGTGAATTTCCTGAACCAGAAAAAAAAAAAGAATTAGAGAGAAAAGTGACCAAAATTGATGATCAAATTCTATTTTGAGGGAAAAACGGGAAAAACTGCCATTTGACCAGTTTTATCATTTTTATTTTTATCAAAATAACGAATTTTCAAGCTGACCTGACAGCTTGACCCCAGCCAAGAGCTCTGTCCCTTGGACCCTACTAGAGGCTACCGGCCTTGGACCCAGCGCCAGGGGCGCTGCCCCCGGACCTCCGTCAAGGGGGCGCGTAACCCCCATTACTTAGCGGTTTCGCCCCTAAAAAAGTTTTCAATATCGAAGATTATAATAAACTCAAACAAATGTGCACACCGCACCTCCTAACTTATTTGATGGATATTAAAATCACATTAGTCATTAGTCAATTTAATTACACTAAAATATCTAACATTTGATTTCCTCTATTTAAGTGATTGAATTTCTTTAAACCAGAAACCGAATAACTGATTCAGTTCAGTTTAAAACCGATCGGTAGGTCAACCCGTTGTTAAAGAAAAATTATGAGAAACTAATTACCAAAAATTTGACATGTTATTTATGATTAGGTGGCAGGTCTTAGATCTCAATAATAATAATAATAATAATATCTACTGTGACTTTAATTTCCACCATGCCTACAATCTCCTACACACCACCCCATGCTACCGTTACTCCAAATGGACTTCATTTTTCACTTCACTTTCTCCTTTGATGTGACCAATCGTCAACCGATCAACGGTTCACATTTAAGTTTACGTGCCACGTGTACTATGCATACGTGTATGTTCATCAAAAGTAGATGTCCTAGTTGTTATGCCATACCCTTTTTAATTGCTATAATTTTGACCAAATCAATTGCATCACTTCCACTATTTTGAATTTGATGTACTTATAATAATATCTTTTGGTCTTACAAATTATACTAGGAAACATAAACATCCCCTCTAGACTCTAGTGGTGTAAAAGTGTTACATCTCGTCTTAATTTTAGGCCATTACTTTAAGATTTTAGAATTTTCCATAACATATAGGGCATGTTTGGATTTCCATGTTAAAACAACTTATTGACTTATTGATTTTTTCAATAAGTTAATAAATTAGTATGAAATGACTTATTAACTTATTTCACTCACAACCATCATATTGCAAACATTATAAAATGACTTTTTAACTTTTTAAAAGTTATTAAGTTAATAAGTAAGGAAAAAAAGCACTCTCAAACACTCACATATAGCTCATAAAGTTTGTGTTTGCTTTTTTATTATATTTTTTAACAATCCTAACTATACCAACCTAAATCCACTATAATGCCTAACAACTGAGGTTCAAACCGAGGTCTTTTGACCGGGGATGACTTCAATGCCCATATTCCAGTTGGCTGTGCTAAAGTTTGGTTTATTTAACTTGAAAAAACTAGATCACTAAAAGGTATGTGATCTGACGGTACTTAAATGTGTTAGAAAAGTTTTCTAACTCATGTGGTTGAGGGTTAAATAGTGGAAGATGTACATTTTAGAATATGATTTATTTTTGAAAAAAAGTTAACATTTGAGGCTAGTTAATTCAATTTAAACGAGTTTGATCTTGAGTTTGAATCATTCTAAACTTTATGTGTGTAGCTTTTGCTTCAATCCTAAATAAATTTGAAGCTCAAAGCTCGGCTTGAATTCAAATAATTTACCATTTATTAACTATTAAATTAACTATTTTTGTGTTAATTTTATAGTTATAAGTTTATATAAAAAATAACCCATATTGATTAGTTTTTTATATATAAATAAATATATATATTTGTTACATTAAATGAAAAAGATATTACATTTATATAAATCAGACTTGTTTAGCCTCATGAGTTAAAATATCAAACTAGTTTGTTACATGAGCTCCATTTTAAGCTTGAACTCAGAGCATCAACCGGTTCTCATTACACATCTTCTTTTACCCTAACCAACACTAAGGGGCTGTTTGGCAACATCTGAATGATTAAGTGCTGAACCAATAAGAGGTCTGAATCATTAAGTGCTGAATC
This sequence comes from Flaveria ramosissima, assembly GCA_025215565.1. Lineage (NCBI taxonomy): Eukaryota > Viridiplantae > Streptophyta > Magnoliopsida > Asterales > Asteraceae > Flaveria > Flaveria ramosissima. Next base: position 37,919,542 of record CM046041.1, read on the forward strand.
ATTAAGAGGTCTGAACCATTAAGAGCTAGTATATAATTTAACTATTCAAAGACAAATGTCTGACCAATTCAGATAATATGTCTTAACCATTCAGCATTAGACCTCTTAACCATTCAGCATCAATATAATGCTTAACCATTCAGAGGTAAATCTCTTAACCATTCAGACATGTGCTCACGAAACAAACAGTCTGAACCATTAAGTGTTGAACCATTCAGACATCTGAACCATTAAGAGGCTGATTAAAAGGCTGCCAAACAGCCCCTAAGTGATGTACTAATTATAAGATTTTCAATAATCAAGTAATCACTTCAACACAAGCCACATGAAAACCATCTCATTATAAACTCCTACATTGTTGATTCAGAAATATGTTCGGGTCATAAATCTTATACACACATGATATAGGTCTTTCATGTCGTGCATTCACAGCGTTTTGTCAATAAAGCGACAAATGTAGTGTTTCTATCTTGTTTGAAGACAAAAATCATCGATATATAAATCATATATTTTCATTAAGTTAGGAACTCCAGCAAGATGTCCAAATTAAAATGTCACCTCACATAGATATTTTCTATATGCATAAACTTTTTTAAACAACAGGAACCTTACTACTTTTGATCCTTGCAGGAGATGAAACATGATGTGCAAGCGGAACTTTGGATTTGGAAATCTTTGAGTTGCTTTCTCGCGGGTATGGATAAACAGACGCCAATTCTCTCACACGACACAAGATTGACTTTGGTAAAGGGCGCCATGGTTGGCTTCGTTTTTGATCATCCTGCAATCACAAATTGTTGCCGCGGGTGCAAAAATCTCATCATAATCTAAATTAACTAATTTTAATAATTGAACCCACTAACAGCTCGATTTAAGTTGCATTTGGATAACAAGCCAAACATTTAGATTAATTTTGAGAAAATAGCTATTCAATTAACTTAAAAAATGGGTTAAAACTTAAAGTTTGTTCAAAGGGTATTTAAAGGATTGCCTCTTATAAATTGTTATGTTTTAAAAAATTGTATTATTATCTTAATATGACATGTTTTTATGATAAATCAAATATCTAGTTGGGTAGGCTAAAAGTAAACCAAAAGGGGTATATCTCAATAGATTGCATCAAACATATGAACTGCACCTAGGTTTACATAACATCATAACAAGATGTCAAAATATCATCAGGGGGTGTTTGGATGTGGGTCTAAAAGGGGTTATAGTTATTAAGAATCGCGGTTAGCTGTTTTTAGAATTTGAACAAAACTATTTTATTTCCAAATCATTTAGCATAAAATAATTAGAATTGGAGAATCATGTAAGAAATTGATATGAGAAAACTAATTACTGAGAATTTATCTAAACATATCTAACTTTTTGATTAACTGATTAATGATTATCTGGTTTTAGTTCTTCAAGCCCAAATGATCATCTTCAAAATGCATTATCCAAACACCAGTAAAATGGTATATCCAAATAGGACAATTAAAGAACAAAAAAGAAAGAGGATAACTAACCTCAATCCTACTCCCCTTTAGTGCATGACTTGCTTTCAAAAGATTTCGCCATTTGTCCTGTGAAAATATATCACAAAAACACAAATAAAAAACATCTGGTTGCAAAAGAAAGAACTCTTAGTGTACATAAATAGCAACCCCTTAATACGAGTCCGTGATAAAAAAAAGTACCTTCAAATCTACAGGCGTTCGATGAACTGATGACGAGAAGAGTAATTTCTTGATATGAGTCCATTTCCCTACCCCGAAATGTGCAACACCATCGATCAACTTCTTTACTTCTGAAACAGTCCAAAGTCTATGAAGCTTCCTCTGATTGCCACTTGTCATAGATCTGATCATCGTCTCAGAATCATCTTCAGAACCACTTGAATAAATCTCAATGCGCTTTTCAATCTGTGAAAACAAAAGAACTTCATTTTGCTTATAAGTTAAAAGCACGTATCTTGTAGAAAATCAGTAACGCTAGTTTACAGCAAACTAATAACATATAAATAAAAATCAAAGCTTTTTAAAAAGGTTCAGACTGAAGGTCTCCTTACTTTAGCCGGTGAAGTGCTTTTCTGACATTCGGTTGGTCCTTGAGAAATAAATGGTACTTGAATAGCTTTATCAAAAGAGATATCAGAAGATGCCACTTTATCTTTGGGTTTGACGTCGTTTTGACTTTTGACACGTCGAACCCCTGATGGTTTGCCTTTGCACCCTGAAGAAGCTTCCCTTCTCTTCTTAGAGTTCTTCAGACTTAAGAGTGATGACTCATCAATGTATCGCTTTGTAGGCTTACGTGATCTTTTGTGTGCCACTGCATCATCACCGCTATGATTTTGAGCAGAGATCGTGCTTGTGGGTCCGTCTTTACATGACTTGGTTAACTCCAACCCGTTATTTGGAAAATGATGTGGCAAAACATCTTGGTTTACGAAAGATTTTGAAAAATCATCAAATCTATCTAAACTTTTTGGCTCGGATGAATTTGTTGATGTTCCGGAAATGCAGTTGCTAAGAAAGTAATTTTGGCATTCGGTTCCTGAAATGTTCTCGGTCAATGAATTTTGTATCTCTAAACTACTCTTCATTGGAAACTGAGAATTTCCAACATGCATTCTTTCATTCGAAACATAGCCTATACAACCACCATGATCAAATCCAAAATCTGTAGTAAATATGGAAAAGAATGATGGTAACTTAATGTGATCATTATAAATATAATGAGAAAATAAATAATGGTCCCGAGAGGCACCTAAAAGATAATCTTCACAAGGAGAGACGTTCGTTGTTAGAAAATTTTCCACTCCAATTTCGTGTGGCAAAGCATCAAGTGCCTATAAATATGCTATTTCATAAATATAAATACAACAAAGAATGACCAAGAAATCACACCACGTCCTGATGAATAATAAAACAAAATTTAATTGGTTTCAAGTTCGAATCCAGCATCCACTAGTTCTTGCCTTAGTCCCACTAGTTAGTAAGGTATTGATGGTGGGCCTTGTGTTTTCCATAACAGGTTCTCAAGGTTAACAAAAAAACATAATAATATTGTTAGATGGATAAGAAGACATACATTAAGATTTGTCGTATCTACACCTTCCATGTTTATATTTGAACCTGGGACACCTTTATAAGAGGTAAAAAGCAACTTTCATTATAAGTCGGAACAATACTACTACGAATTGCAAACATAGTACTAATATGATGCATACTTATATACAATTTGTTACAAACTTGACATCACAAATATTCCACTCGTGGTACTAATTCATGAGTGTGGAATTGGCATATAATCATTACAAGTCAATTTCTAATTTTCGAAAGCATTAAGTTTCAAAAAGAGTAAACATTTAGCTTTTATAAAAAAAAGTATACTATACATAAAAAGTTATAAGCAGATTTACTAGGGGATCATTAGAATTTCCACTTTTCTAGGGAAGGCATGAACATCAATCAAAATGTCTACAATACCCTTTGCTAAAGACTAAAGTCACTAAACAAAAAAACCTTGTGCACACGCTGATAAAAATAGATAAATAGGTAATTCAGCTTTACTTTGATAAAAAAAATATTATGATTGGTATTGCATAGCTAATAATGGAGATTGTTGCAAGTTCACAGGAGTATTAATGTTTACAAACATAATTTACCAGCAAATAAGTGAAACTTTAAGCAGTTATTCCAACATAACGAGAAACACACAAATGTACCTAAACTGTAGGAATCATTTTCAGTTTTTATGCATTTCCCGCTGTTATCTTCTTCATAACACCATACACCACTTACTGAAACTTGGTCAGACCGTGGTTCTACAAGTAGGCAATCAACATCAATTGCTTCTTCCTCTAAAGAATGATATATAGATTCTTCTTCAGCCTATAAAAAAGATTAACACCAGATAGGTGTTACATGCACAAATAGCTATGATAATATCTTTACCAGCATAAAACTTCCTAAAAGAAAAATGAAATTTCTTAAAAACAAGGTACTTTTTTTGCACAGATTGTAAGGTACGAGAACTAGTCTGACTTTCGGCAATAGCTTGAAAAACAAATTGAACAATCTCTCAAAGTTCAAAACCTGTTTTCAAATTTCCAAAATCCAAGGGGTATACTTTACAATATAAAGTCGTTTTATCGTTACTATAATTATAAGTTAAATGGTCTTTCAGAGGAATATCCAATATTGATCCACTAGTTGAATCTCAAGAATGCATTTTCTTCATAGAGGAAAAACAATGAACAAAATAATATTTCACCCGAGTTTCCAATTATTTTCAACTTGCAAAGTGTAATCAAAGTTTCAAGTGTCTTGTGTTTTTTAAATCTCATACTTGTGAAGTTGAAATAATTGGCATTTGTTCTCAGGTTTAAAAAGTGCATATAGATAGGACTTTAGGTATGTGTTTTGTGTACTTAAGGTTATGCTTTAGCAAGGCATACTAATGGAATGATTTGATGATATTGACATTATAATGGGCAATTTGAATTAGCATAGAATACATAAATGTGAATAACCAACACTAAAATTCCCAATATATAGTTACACACATGAGAAAATATTCAACAAATATACCCATTAAAGTAATTAACATAACTTGATTATCACAACCATATTATATCTATTTTCATTTTCCATAGTCTTATCATAGTTAAAAGGTTGGTTATCTATTGACCTTTGATTCTACATTAACATTATCCAAAAATATTATTGGTTAAATTGCTTACAACCCCTTAAAAATTCTACTATAAGTTGTCATACAGCCCTCATAACAACTACTTCACTTGACAAGAAACCAAAACTCCATTCAGTTATTAGCATTAAATAACATAAGCTTTTGTTCATGAATTAATAGTCACTACCTAATCACACGAATTACAAACAGAGAAACAAGAATCCAACCATCAACATTTTAAGAAATCAAGATTCAAGAAGCACATGCATGGATTCCAGAAATCAACATAAACTGCAAGAATGTGAACAATCAAGACTAAGATTCCCACAAGAAACGCCCACATAAGAAAACATCCAAAAGTGCCCAAAATAAGTTTCCAACGTAGCTCCAATATAAAAATCCTCAAATTGAACTATACCAACTACTAAACACAAGGCAATTTCAAGAATCGTATGATACCAAAATGCACATTGAATTATTAAACACCCTCAAACTAAAGCATATTAGTACTAAAAACAACACAAATACTACTATACAAGTGTCAACTTTCAAGACATATTAACATTATAAAACAAAAATGCCTAATAACTGGCAGTAGAAAACACTCACGAGTACCAGAATCAACACAATTATATCAAGAATTGCTTGATATCAAACTTCGCCACTAAAATCCCACATAAAAATCTGCATTAAAGTACCAAAATCATCAAAACCCCCAAACCATACTTCACAAAGATTTCAACAATCGATTGTATACGCTAAAGAAAACCAGCATTTTAACCTAAAAACGCCTAATAACTCCCACTCTAAAACACTCACGAGCACCAAAATCAACACAGTTATTTCAAGAATCTCATGATACCAAACTTCCCAACTAAAATCCCACATAAAAATCTACATTAAACTACCAAAATCATCAAAACCCCAAAACCATACTTCATAAAGATTTCAAGAATCGAATGTATACGCTAAAGAAACCTTCTAACACAATCAATAAATGGTAGCAGAACACAAGGAATTCTAACCTGATTCATGAGTATGATTGGAAAGAAGCTGAGGATGAAGTGGGTATACTGAAAACAACTGCTTCAAGTGATCGAATTGGTTGTTGATAGGATTGATTGGAAGATGAAGGATGAATGCGGCGGGACAGTGGTGGATAATTGAGAGTATTATTGGACGGAATCGAAATGTTTTGTAGGAAATTAGAATGGAATTTGGGTTTGAAATCCGGTTGTGGCGACGCGTGTGGGAATCAAATGGACAATGACCACCGTTTGTGCTCCACCCACGTCAGCATCCATTTGTTTAACACAATTAGCAGCCATTGATTATGACATCTTGTTCTTTTAACTCTACTTATTAATTAATATTATTGTTAGTACTAAGTTGCTGTTTTATATTTGGTTCAAAAGTTTTATTGAAGTTTCTTGTGATTGGATTAGTAATGCCCTTTAATCTTAAATCTTGTTGAGTGTTTATTTGTATTGTTTGTTTTTTTCTGTTTAATCTATGCGATGTGTTTAGATGTGAGCGAGATATTTCACTCGATACTACATAAGCGTCACATAGAACAATTGTGATATTAATTCGGTTCTTATGTTACGTGACAACACTCACGCATCAATTCTCGTGGAGTCCTCACTCACTCATATGTGTGGCGTTTACGTGTGAGTGAGGTGTCATCTCACCTCTCACTCGGCTAAAACGTGTACCACATCACATGCTTAAATATTGAACTTTTGTTTATATGATATTTTAATCTAATTAACATTTTTAGTATGATATTATTTTTTTCAACATGATGTTGTCCATTATTTTTATATTTTTTTTGTTAATGGTTTAATGTTGTATACTTCTTGTTGTTTTATCTTTTAATACAAATATGTTGTTCGTAACATTAGGCTCTCATACCAGCTAATTAACTAATATTGTTCAAATTTATTGATAAGAAGTTAATGTGTTTGTTTTTGTTGCCCGAGTAAATGCTTTTTAAAATGTCACTTTGTCATCGAATTGTTCCCGAGTAAACGTTTTTTAATTGTGGAATTCTACTTTAATTCGCTACTGCTATGTCCAAAAGACTTTGGTGTTATTTGGGGAAACTTCATAGTTAAGTATGTTTGTGTGATAGTGAAGTGAGAGCATTTTCAAAGTGTGTGACCTCTTATAAAGTCTAGATTGAGTATCCAAAAAACAAACCTTGAGTTTCTTGCGGGTAAAATAGACATCTTTTTGTTTACATAAAAGTGAATTGTACAAGTAATACTAGAGTCACTCCCTTGTCGCTAGGGATATCATGCCAAACATCACTGAGACGCGATGAGTCCCCATGATCTATTTATGACATCTGAGGTATATCATGTCATGTGTTAAATCATAAGTGATGAGTTTTCTGTAAGGTGCCTACAAATGTATGGCCTCACGCTAACCACCCACTGCAAAGCGAAAAACAACCTGCTAGTTGTACTCATTTCCAAACAAGAAGCAAGATTGAAAGCACAAACAAATCAACCACTTCTATCTAATTACATAATGGAAAGTTAGGTGCTTTATGGTTTATCGTTTTTATATTTGTTATATGTATTTATTTTGCATACGCATTTATGATTATGATGTATTATTTATTATTTTATGCAGATGGGGTTGGGTGTAGCGGTCAATATATAGAAGTTACAGGGACGTGTTTATTCCAATCAAAAGTTATGAGTTTGAGTTGTGAAAGTAACAAATGATTTTGAATAATCTAAATGTTGTCTTATGTATCCTAAAACATTTAGGTGTTGCTAATAAAAAATTAATCTTTTAACATACAACTTACAACGTTTTACTCAACTGGTTTCGTGGCCAGTCTTACGACATACCCTTAACGGCTATAAACCACCCACGTATAAACCGGTACAATCATGATTCTTGAAGTGCGAGCAATTAACTTAATCCCTAACTTGCCGCCTCTCAGCCATATCTTCCACCGGAAATCATGATTGTTGTCCCAAATTCCGACTAACCACCCATACCCTCTATGTCAAACCATTGTTTTGAAAACCGGGCCGGCCGGTCGGATCGGGAACGAGACTCCAATCCGGTCTGATTTGGTGCTTAAAACTGTTTTGACCGATTTTTAGATATATTTTTTAAACTTTTAGTATTTATCACATATATTTATTAAAATAATTATAATTTTATCCGGTATGACTGGTTCAACGAAGCAATAAGACGTTCGGTTCACTGTCCGATCCTGTTCCGAAAAAATTATATCAACTGGTCAAACACACATCCATTGACCACAATTCTTCTCTTTCGTCAATTTAACTCAAAATCTGGTCAAAATTTCAATGGGATCCGCATCTGGGTCGAAAATTTCATGTAATTTAAGCAAAGAGAATCAATTGTAGACATAGGTGGTGTTTGGTTGTGTGTGTTCAAACTGATCATTGCAATTGGAAGTCACAATAAGCGGTTTTTAGTCAGTTGAACAATCAAATAGTCAGTTGTTTCAGAGTTTGATGATTATAATCATTTACATAACTAATAGATTAAAATGAGCAAACATGACATTCTTGTGAAAGAAAAAGATGGATACTGTGAAAAGGAATAAAGTTTCACAAACTATCTCAAAATTACAGATAAATAGGCATTTTGTTTCTACCATTTGATGTTAAAGTTTGTTGCAGCTGGTGTATAACTTATTAATTGACACAATGACACCTAAAGAATTAGTTAGTCAGAAACAATATTTGTTATCAAACTTAAAAATGTTTACTTTATTCACAGATAGGGGAAAGCGATTATGCATCATGGCCCGAACCGAACCAGTAATCTGATCTCATCGGCCCGTGGATGCGAGGCGAGCTGGGCTAGTGCTGAGAATTCGGGCCAGAAGGACGAATTTAATGAGAAAACCCGTGTAAAATGCCTTTTCGAGCATATGATAGTGAACCTGTTGTGAGGTTTTTAGTCCTCAAGGTCTCACTTGCATGATCAATAAAGTAAGTATAGCCTAGTATGTTTTTTATACAATATTAACTTGCTTAATGTGTATCGATTCGAGTTATATTCTACTCTAACGGTCACATTATAAGATAAAAAAAATAGGTAAAAAAGAAATGAGTCGAATGGGTTGAAACTTAAAAGTCATGAATGTGTATTTAAAGCATGAAACCGCCTAAATAATTTTTATCTAAAAACTAGATTATTATGAATTAATAACCTGTGTTCATATTTGACACGCTAGTTAACAAGAGAAGACTACTTTTAGGCCATATAGCGTTTATGGTCAACTTGATCTACTCATCCGACCCGTTTTGTTAATAACACGAATGATTTCATTAGATCGTATGATCGAAACAATTAATATACATGAGAATATTAGTTAGTTAACCTCTATGTTCAGTTGAGGATGGTGTATGATGTATCTCTTCTAATCTGGTCAAAATTTGACTCATTTCAGGTCTTCTTTCAGGTGATGCATCAGTACATTCAAGTGCCAGCTCAGCAATCTTCAACATATCTTCATGCTCTTCTTTCTCTACTAATATTTCCAAGTCAAATATATCAGTTGACCAGTCACTATTCACAACATTTCTAACCCAATTTGAAAGATCTTCACTATTATTATTGTTTGATTTTCCTGTAATCACTTCTAATAGCAACATCCCGAAACAATAAACATCCGATTTGTGTGTTAGTTTCTTCCCATCCATGCCCTCGGGGCATTTTCCGATCGCTAGTTTTGACTTCTGTGATGGTAAAAGTGGCAAGTAGCCGTAATCTGTCAGTTTAGCGCGTGCTGTTTTATTGGTGAATTCGACGAGAATGTTTGATGATTTGAGGTTCGCGTGTGGCGCTTTTTGAGAATATAATGATGTGTGCAAGAAAGCTAGACCCTTTGCTACATCTTTCATGATCTTTAATCTTGTTGACCAATTTAGTGGTATTCTACCAATTCCTCTACTTCCTGCACATTTCAATAACAAAATAAACACACAAAACACACAGTCACACACTGTACAGTGAACATAACAAATATCGAACACGAACCATGTAGTAACTCGAATAAGCTTCCGTGTTGGATGAACTCACGAACGACCAACTTCTCGTCTTTCGAGTAGTAGAACGAAATCATTTCCACGAGGTTTTCATGCCTCAGTGTCCCTAGCAACTGCATTTGGTGTACAAATTCTTTTTTGTTCAAAGAATTCATTTCTTTCACCCTTTTAACCGCCACGACTGTACCCGATTCTAGTATCGCCTTGTAGGTCGAGCCCAGGCTTCCGGTTCCAAGAACTTCAGCCGACGCCCTCAGCAACTCATCCAAATCAAAAACTCGCTTCTGTTTGTCGAAAAACTCCAAATCAACTGTCTTTTCAGGATCACCTGTACTTGCAGACCATTGAGACTTCTTCTCAACACCTCCTGTAGCCTGCAGATGCCTTTCTGTACATTCAAATAACCGAAATAACCGAAAAAACCATCATTTTCTTGAATTCTTCAAACACCTTGTGTGCACTTATACAAATCAAACATACCCACAACCTCTTTCTTGATTCTTTACCTTCATCTCTTCTGTAACACCAAACGAAAACCGAAATCACGAACAACGGCACGATCACAATTCCAGCAGCAATCAGCACAATACTCCATACTTCAAGAGGATGTTTCTTATCTTCTGAAGGAGATGTTGAAGGAGATGGTGAAGGAGAAACATTATCACACTGTATCTTCAATGGTCTTCCACAGAGCCCCGGGTTATGATCGAATGAACTAACATCAAATCTTTCAAGAATCTTCGTCTCCGGAATCGGCCCATAAAGCCGATTGTATGACAAATTGAACACACTCAATGAATCTTGATCAAACAGTGGGATTCTTCCGGTGATCTCGTTTTCTTGAAGTTCAAGTGTGGTGATGTTTGGGAAATGGGTGTAATCCACCGGAATGTCGCCGGAGAATCGGTTGCCGGAGAGGATTATGAGCTGAATTCGCCGGAGATTGGTGAGTTTTGGGAGGTCTCCGGTGATGGCATTGTTGTGGAAACTGAGTTTTGTTAAGAATGTGAGGTTTTGAAGGAATCCGATGGGGAGTTTTCCGGTGAGATTTATTGATTCCAGTGTGAGTTGGGTGATGTGGGAATCGGAACAAGTGATTCCGACCCACCGGCTGGTGTTGCTCCGGCACGGTGGTCCGGTCCAATTCCGGTGGAGATTGTGATCGGAATTCATGGAGTCACGGAATGGAATCAGTGCATCTCGTTCATCAGGGTAGAATTCTTGAGTTCTTGTGTGTGAGTTAACGACTGTGAGTATGGTGAAGGTTAGTTGGATGATGAGAAGGTGGTGGATCACGGTGGTTTGACGGTGGTGGCGGCGACGACGGTGACGATGGATCATTGGAATATCTTATTTTAATGGGTTTAACATATAAAGTAATCTTTATTAGTATTGTTATGAATGATATAGTTACGACTTGTGAGTTGTTTGAAAGCGTACGTTATAATGCAAATTGGGTGTATGTTTTTGTTTTTTTATTGTGGAAAATATTCTTTTATGTCGTTTTGTATTTCTTATGTCGTTATGCTGAATTATGATACAATTTGATGGTATAATGTATGTGAGACAGATAAAATATTGAAGTTAGATGAAAGATGCGAGTCGTTTGACGAGATATGTTTATAGGGTTAATATTTTTTGAGGGTATGATAATGATAGGGAAGAATTTGAAAATGGATTTAATATATAATAGATGTGTTGAAAATAACGTGAAAACGAAATAATCAAATTAATTAGTTAATTAAATTAAATATGATAATAAGAAAACTGTTAACAGCTTTGCTTAAATTTTGAATATTTATTGGAATTCATCTTTTCTTGTTGGGTTAAACTATTTTAATTCAAAACAGGTTCTTCTGCTTTAAAATTTTAAGGGTCAGTTGACGTTTAATTCTGACTATGATTGTTTTTTTTTTAATTTTATTATTATTGTTTACCACAATCATTGTTGTTTATGTAATTACTTAAATAATTAATTGAGTAAATATGATCATGATAATTAATAAAAATTACGGATTATATCTCTCACTCAAACCGTTAACTACTTTGTTTTTTTGTTACACCGTTTATTTACATCCATGGCCACTCACCCAAAATTGTTTTCTCTTTCTATAATCATAATTTTGGCAAAGAAAATCAAAACCCTTACCCGTGAAAACCTTCAACGACGTGTTTGTGGTCGTACTTGCCATAGATGGACCAAGTTGCTATCAATCTTAGTTACCATTGATGACCAGTAATAAATTACTAGCGATTATCAGCTCGATCCCTGTAAGGATGTTGCCTCTTGAACAGTTGAACATCATTGGTCCTCATTGGTAGCATTACCCATAAGCCTTTGCCAAGGAGGTGACACTCTCTTGAAATCACCTAGGTCTAGAGTTTACGTCACCAGAAATCCCGAGGTTATTAGGCGCTAGAAATAAACAGTATTTTACAATCGAATTTTTCAAAGTATGAGATGTCTAATTGTCTATGAGTTCATAGGGATAGAGAATGATGAAAAGGAAGCAACTAAACGCAACAATAATTTTACAAGCTACTAATTAATAACGAGTAATATACATCGAACTTTCATGTTACATTTTTCTACATTCTAGCATCATTAAAAAAACTATTGACTTATTGTACATGACCAAAATCTCAATGATCTCATTTTAAACACTCAACAGACTAATTAATTCCAAAATTATTTTAGTTGACTCGTTTACTCATGTATCTATATTTTTCATTGTTGACTTTGATATCGAAGTTTCGTGTCATACGGAGTCAAAATTGGCAACTTCTTGTAAATTGTAAATAAAGTCCTAATAACTTGAAATCCAACATTTGAAAGCAAAAATGGTGTTTTCATGCCGATGTTTCTCCTTCTCAATTGGAGAAGTGATCGAATACGAAACCCGAACTGAAACAAAATCGACATCAATCGACAACTTTTACACTGCTTGTTCTGATATTAATGGCTGCAAATCCGGCTCTCAAGCCTCTGATCTCCAAATTTTGGATGGAAAATCAAGCAATTTGCGGGTTTTCACGGTCGATGAGCTCAAGTTAGCGACTAGAAACTTTTGCACGTCTTCAAAGATCGGTGAAGGTGGATTCGGGAGCGTGTATAAGGGTGTGGTTAAGAGTTTGGAAGATCCTTGTGACGAGATCCAGGTCGCTGTTAAGCTCGCCAATGGAGGATTGCAGGCAAGATTTCGTCATATCAGTTATTTTTTTACTGACAGATGTACACTCTTTACTTACGTGTAGCTTATTCTTAAACCACTATCAATGTAATTTTTATGATTTAAACTCATAACATTTGATTTCATTAATAATATTATTTAAGAGTGTTTGTCGGGAAGCTTTTGGGTTATTATAATTAATCAGATATGAAAATCGGAAACTAAAATGGGATACGAGCTCAATTCGAGTAAAATTTCAGAAAAGCTATTCTAATATAGGTTAAGGGGGAAAAATATACAAAAAATAATAAATAGTGTATATATTGTTAAAAAAGGAAACTGCACTAATGGGTCTTATGGTACGATCAAATTGCACATCTGAGCAGATTTTGAAAATTGTAAAATTAGTTTAAATTTTTGAGTAGTCATCGCGAGTTTCGTCCCCAATTTTTTAAAAACCGTAAACTTAGTCCAAGTTTTTATGTGAGCGTAACACTTTTGGTCCTTAAAGTTAAAACTAAAAGTTAGTTCAAACTTTATTAAATAAATAAAAACCAAATGAATTTAATGTTAGAGACCACATAAACAATTACTATACAAAAGTTTAGACTAACTTTGTAATTTTCAAAATTTAACTATCGAAATTGTTATTAGGTCAAACCGCATGGATCTTTATGCAAAAAAATTTTTGTTAAAAATATTGCTAAAATCAAAGTTAAAATCAACAACTCAAGCTTAGGTTTGCTATCAAATGATAATGGATTAATGGTGATGTAGTAAATTAAAAAAATTAAAAGTTAGTTCAAACTTTATTAATAAATAAAAACCAAATGAATTTAATGTTAGGGACCAAAAGAGTAATTACTATATATAAATTTAGACTAACTTGGTAACTTTTAAAATTTAACTATCAAAATTGTTATTAGGTCAAACCGCATGGATCTTTATGCAATTTTTTTTGTTAAAAAGATTGCTAAAGTCAAAGTTAAAATCAACAACTCAAGCTTAGGTTTGCTATCAAATGATAATGGATTAATGGTGATGTAGTAAATTAAAGTTAAAATTAAAAGTTAGTTCAAACTTTATTAATAAATAAAAACCAAAATGAATTTAATGTTAGAGACCAAAAAAGTAATTACTATACAAAAGTTTAGACTAACTTGGTAATTTTTAAAATTTAAGGATCAGAATTGTTATTTGGTCAAACCACATGGATTTTTATACAATTTTTTTTTGTTAAAATTAGTGCTAAAGTCAAAGTTAAAGTCAACAACTCAAACTTAGGTTTGCTATCAAATGATAATGGATTAATGGTGATGTAGTAAATGATATTAAATTTGAAGTTTAATTACTGTGGTGAAGGAACATAAGCAGTGGGTAACAGAAGTCAATGTTCTTGGTCAAATCGAACATCCAAATCTTGTAAAATTGATCGGCTATTGTGCACAAGATGATCATCGGATTCTAGTGTATGAATATATGCCTAACGGAAGTTTAGCGGATTGGTTATCAACCGAGTCAGTTGCGCCTCTCGCGTGGCCCATGAGACTAAAAGTGGCTCGAGATGCGGCTCGTGCTTTGGCTTACTTACACGAACAAATGCCGAGCCCTATGCGTTTATTTCACCATATATAAATGTTACAAGGTTGTGTTATTTGTTTTTGTCTACAGTTTTGTAACGATGTTGATTTTTGTGTGTGTTAGCAGATAATTTTTAGAGATTTCAAACCGTCCAACATTCTACTGGATGATGAATGAAATGTTAAGCTTTCGGATTTTGGTTTCGCTAGGTTAGGTCCGTTAGATGGACATACCCACGTCACAACACAGGTATACACATTCAAAGGACGTATTATCTTATAAGTTAGAATGCGAATATAAGTAGGGGTATGTAAACTCGAAACGAACAAAATATGAAATTTACTGAGTTTGTGTTTATTCTAAAATAGGTTTGGTGAGTTTCAGGTGATTTACATCAATTTTAATTAGAAATTAGATAAATGTAACACAATGTATTTTTTGTTGTAATTTTTTTAATCCTATCATGGATTAAACAAAGTCGCATTTATATCAACTCATGAATACGTGTGTCGTATTTGATTTCATATAACTAATGAATTTTGTTACAGGTTGTAGGAACACATGGATATGAAGATCCGGAGTATGCATGGACCGGGCATCTAAGAACAGATTGCGACGTGTGGAGTTATGGGGTGTTTCTATATGTACTAATCACAGGTAAACCCCCGATTGATCCTCGTCTCCCTAGAAAAGAGCGACATCTTTCGGATTGGGTGAAACCTTTTTTACGACATGGTAAATTCGGGCTAATTGTCGACCCAAGGATAAATGGTCGATTTCCTTTGCAATCAGCGAAAGAACTAGCGATTATAGCCGAGAATTGCTTGTCAAAAAATAGAAACATGAGGCCGAAAATGAGCCATGTGTTGAATAAGCTTAATGAGCTAATAACTGACTCGTTGTTGGAAACAATCACGTCATTTCCGATTGTTGATCGTGAACTAGTTACCGGTCGATTGAAAGTTTCTCGTGAAAATCATAGTTCGATGACAGTGAAGTTCAAATGTAAGAGAAGGTTTGTATGTCTACCACGTTTAGGTTTTTTCAAGAGATAATATTCGGTTGCATCATGTGACTTTTATAGCAGATTTTAAAGCTATACATATAATTTTCTGTGATTTATAATACCGACTTCAATTTCAAAGCTATACATATAATATTCGGTCTGGTTCAGTTTTAGCCTAAAACCGAACCAAAAACTAAAATTTCAGTTTTTAGGTTTTCAAAATCGTTCGATTTAGGTTTTTTCAGTTTTTAATTTTCGGTTTTCACTTTGGTTTCTGTTCGATTTTGGTTTTTTTGGTTTTTTCGGTTTTTCTATTTCGGGTTTAAGTTTCTAAAGAAAAAAACGGTTCAAAGTAATGTATATAAACTAAAACTCTGGGCTTACATGATTTTATTGATATTAAAATATAATCCATATATCTTTATTAATTACTCGACATAAAAAGAATTACAATTCATAAAATACAATAACAAAAAGTTTAATAATACATTCTAATCTACCGGTTCAAATAAATTTCCAAAATTATTCTTGAAACCTAAACATTTACAAAAAAAATTAAATAACATAAGTTTAATAAGGTATTAATAGCTTAATCATGTTTATAAGTGTATAAAGACATCTCTATATTTACAAGTTTGGTTTTTATGGTTTCGGTTCGGTTTTTGTTACAACCAAAACCGAAACCAGACCGAAAAAATCGGTTTTTAAAAAACTATTAAACCAAACCGTCGGTTTCTTATTGGTTTCGGTTTTTTCAGTTCGGTTTCATCAGTTATTTCAGTTACGGTTCGATTATTATGGTTTCTTGCTCACCCCTATTTATGATTAAGGATGTTATTTAATATGTTATATATTTAAATGATTAAATATAAACATTAATAAAGTGTCAAGTAAATGCATGTTTTAATTTAAATTTAAACTTATAAATTGTATATATTTTATTTTAATTTTTATCTTAGGGGGTGTTTGATTGGTCTGATCCAAGTTCTGACCACTGACTGGTTCGGTAAGAAGGGCTGACTGAGTCCTTGTTTTGAGCATGTCTGACCCGGTCCTCCCCTTTCTCCTCCTTGTTCGACCTCCTCCTTCCTCCCCCCCCCCCCGGCCGGCCGCCGCCCTCCGCCTCCGATCGGGCTTACGCTGCCACCCCCGCCGTCGACCGCCTCCATCCTACCCCCCCGCTCGCCCGCAGCCCCTTCGCCCCCTGCCGCCTTCGCGACCCCCTTCGCCCCCTGCCGCCTTCGCGACCCCCTTCGCCCCCTGCCGCCTTCGCGACCCCCTTCGCCTCCATCCTACCCCCCCCCCTGCTCGCCCGCAACCCCTGCCGCCTTCGCGACCGCCTTCACTTGCACCAATTGCGAGCTGTGGTGGAAGAAGATGATGATTCAATTATGGGTTTTCGTTTTCTGATGTTGAGAGTCGTTTTTCCGGCGTCGGTGGTGGTGGATCTCAGCCGTGTACGGCGGTCGGCGATGGGTATGTATATGTGTATATATCATTCAGCAGAGTCAGTCAGATACTAAATCAAACAGCCAAGTTTCAGTCAGACGCAGACTCAGTCAGAACCTCTTACTGGGTCAGCTTCTTACTCAGTCAGATCTTACTCAGTCAGCGCAATCAAACAGCCCCTTATGTCAATTTAGTTTTTCTAAATATTTTAGGGTAACCAGTGTTTTTGTTTGTAAATATTTTTTAAAATTTTTAATAAACAATTATATTTTAAAAAAATAAATTTTCAAAAAATAAATTTATTTAATAAATGTTTATTGATTAATATGAAACTAGTGTTATCTCCCGCGCTTTGCGGCGGCAGTGTGATCGTTTTTTTCCTCACGCATGTAGCATGAGTTTGGTCGTTATCGGTTAAGCCCGTCAAAACTATAAAATCAAACACCGATACTGGTTCAATAACACCAAGATATCGGGAACAATGTTGTTCGCTCATAAGCGGTTAGGTTCGTCACGGTACCGCGACGTTGACGTCACTCATTGATGTTATTCGGGTTGGAGATGATGAACCTGCAAATCAAAATATAAAAAAAAAACAATATTACTAATCGGAAACGATGATCATGGTGCGATAAAAATAGATCTTCTCTAGCAAACTTACATTTTTTCCGACGATGTGGTTCGCGTTGTTGTTCTTCGCCATAGCGCCAAAATCGAACAAAGAAAGACAGATGTGTTTTCACCGGCGATGCGGAGAGAGTTTCATGCGACAACTAATGTAAACATATGATAATAATATCTAGTGAAATATGATATAAATTAAAATACATTAAACGAAAAGAATGTCCAGAAAATGCGAAGGAAGGCAAAAGTTTGACCGTTGGTTACAAAAAGTAAAGAAAGACAAAAAGTTTGAGCATCGGTGGTCAAGAAGTAAACTATAGAATTACTACTATTCAATTTGGTTTTAAAAGGTAAAAATATACAAATTAGTTTTTAATCAAAATAATTTAGTGTGTCATATTTAAAACTTAAGAAAATAATTTGAACACGTAACTTGTAAAAACGAGCATAAAACTAAAAAAGTGTGAGTTTAACAAAACCGTCAACTTTATAGATCTTTTAAAGCGTATGTGTGCTTTCTTTTCTTTTTTAAGTGTTTAACGATATGTACGTATATATGCATTGAGCCAGTAGAGATCGTACACCGCCGCAAAGATGGGTTACCAACTAATAGATAAATAATCAAAATCTTCTTACGTGACTTGATGATAATAGAAAATCCCTGACTTGTAGAAATGTTTTAGATTTATCTTTGAGGCATGCTTGGTCAGTTGGTCATGTCAAATTTTGGCGAGGCCAAAGAAAATAAAAGAGAAATTTAGCATAAAGTATAAACCAGAAGGTAATCAAAACAATTAAAGACCACACTTGAATAATGAAACGAAGGACACTATTAGAAGTAATTATATACCTAAAATGAGAAATTATGAGGTTACTAGTCTGGTGACAGATCTAAGAGACAAATTCAAGGGTTGCGTAAAAAAATTTACTGTACATTTATATAGATAAAAGATAAAAACACGATAATAAAGTAATTTAAACAAATACCTAATAGATCTCGGAACTTTACTCTTCGGTTTTTCATAGCTTGAAAACGACGCATTCATATTCCTAATTTTAATAACAAACAACATAAAAATATTCGAAATTGTACATTATAAACCCTAAATTCCAATTTCATAGTTTAAAAGAGTAAAATTTGTTACCTTGACTGAATGAGTGGCGAAGGTGAGTGGTCCAGTGGCCGGTGGCGTAGCCACGTAGGTGAACGGTCGTTGGCGGCAGTTGGCAGGTGGGAGGTGGCAGCCGGCAGGTGAGGTGATGCTTGTTGTTTCCGAGTTGCTAGGCGCTACTGTTGCTCGATCTTCCAATATTTTTTTAATTTTTTATGTTTTATATTTTTATTATGAGTTTATTATTGTACTGGGTAATGGGTAACGAGAATTGATTAATGGATCACTAATGGAATGGCTCAATGGCTATTTAATATATGGTTTAAGCCCAATTTTTATAAAATGTATTGTTTTTTTATAAATTATTAATGTTTTTTTATAAAATTTAAAGCTTTCTATTAAGCGTTGAATTTTAAAAAAATAGAGGTAAAGTAAAACCATAACCTTTTTTACATAAAACTGTCATTTTTTACACTGTCTGTAATTAATTGAAGGGTAACATTCGCCCGTAATAAGTTGAGGAGTAACGAAGCCTACCACTCAACTATACATATGTCCGCCTATGGTTAGCACCGTAAAACACAACTATTCTTTGTAGACATAACTGGGTTTTGAAATATGAAACAAAACTTGTATGTTTTCAAGAATGTGAATTGTTAAAAGCTTTATCATAGAAATGGTTACAAATCAAGTCATTTTATTTATATGTTCAGAGTAGAAAGATATATGAATTTATAAAATATAAAGATTAATATTATATCATATAATCAAATATTTTAAATAAAACAATAATAAAACATGATAAAATAAAAAAATATAATTAAAAGTACTTGATAATTGAATTTAACTAGAATTAAGCTTCCCGCGTTGCGGCAGGGGGCTACAACCGTGCCAAACAACACCAATGCCACACCTTCGCTAACGACCAATCAACATTGGAGTTGCGGCGTGTTAAAACGAAGATATTAGACCAAAGCGTAAAACACAAAAAAATATAACTAAGTGAATCTAAGATCCTCGTTGTGACAAACCTATCAAAAGAAAAAATAGACGTAAATGTTGAACCACACACACATATTGTGTCGTGTTAACTCACAAAATTTAGAACGAAACGTAAAGCAAAACATAAAAATATTAAACCACACATGCATGTTGTGTCATGTTAACTTACAAAACTTAGAACGAAACTTGAAACAAAAAAAATTATGAAATATAAAAAGTATAGGGGAACAAAGTTGAAAATTATAAAAGTTATGATACAAAATTGCAAAAGATAAAGGGTTTTGAGTTAAAAGTAAAAAAAAAAACACTAATTGGAGAAGTTACATTGCAAAAAGTAAAAACCTTTAGGCTAAAACTGAAATCAATTTTTTTTGAAAAACTTTGTACGCATAAGATACAATATTATTATGAATAAAAAGGTTAATAATTAGTATAATCTAAATATTATAAAATAGAAAAGAAGTCAGATTAAAAAAATAGGTGGATCAACTTGCCTCTAAACCTCATCATTACTATTGTGTGGTCACTTTTAATTATGATTAAGGTTTAGAATAAAGGTATGTTCTTTGATTTTTATGTCCCTCGAAGACTAATGGGGGCTTCTATGTGATTAATAACATTTTGTTTTAGTATAGAAAACATTTAATTTTTCTTTTTTTTTAATTATGAATTTTTAAATAACTTTTTTTTATATTACGAATTTTTACACTCGTTGTATTAACGTTTATAAATATACAACCATTGAATAGCGCGGATTAAAAACTAGTTTTAAATATGCATACAAAATATTTTGGGTTATTGGATTTTAATAACTACGAGTTTCATTTATTTGTCGAGATTAACTCCAACTCAGTAAATATTTACAAATACTCCTAACTTTGAGTTTATTTTCCTTCAACGATCTCTTACTAACTGAGAGTTAACCCCATTGGTTTTTTGATGACGTGGACTGTTTTTGTGTTCAAAACACTAGACAGAAAGTTGAAATCTATCATTAGGTCCGTCAATTTGAAACTTCCGCACTCAAAAACCCATCAATCTCCACATCCTGATTTGAACCACCGAACTCGTTGGAAGTAGATTTCAAGTGATAATGAAGGTTAGACAATGAAAAACAGACCTAATTGAGACTAGGCGGTGCTGGAGTTGAAAAATGTTTCAAAGTTAGCATCGTTTATAAAAAAAGCTAACAAGAGTTAACTCTCAGTTAGTAAGGGATCATTAAAGAAAAATTAGTTCAAAGTTAGGTGTGCGTGTAAACATTTCCTGAGTTGAGAGTAATCTCGATCAATAGATGAAAGTTGAAATTATTAAAATCCAATAACCTAAATATTTTTTTAATTTACTTTGTTTAATTTTTTCTTTAATGGTAAGTGTAACATTTTAAGTTCTATGTTACATTATGATTTAAACACATTTTAATGTAGAGAATAAAGTTTGATAAAATAATTTCTATGTATTTAACTAAAATATCATACTTTTTATATAAATCACTTAAAAACAATATGTTTTAGACAAATTTCACATTTAGGTTAGCGACTAATCTTCATACTAGAAGGAACACGAGAAGAACTTATCTTCTCCCTTCTCACATTCCATTCCTTCTCATTCCTTAAGAACGTTCTTTCTCGTCAACGTCACCGTACATAAAAACATCGAAAAATCTAATTGCAGATGGTCCTAGACTCGGTCAGTCGGTCATAAAAAAACTATTAACAAAGGAAAATGACAATTCCATAGCATTCCAAGAATATCAACACACTAGTCCTTGCACAATTTATAAGTCTTTTTATTTGTCTTTGTAACCATTAATTTCTCTATTGACTTGACTTCAATCACCCACATCACACGCTACCCATCTACACTCACATTTTTCTATTTGTAACTTCAAACCCTTTTCACACTCATAAAAACCAAATCTTTTCATACCCTCAATCATGTGATGAACATTAGTAAATCTCATTCTTTAGCCTCTTTTGATTGAAGGTGTTCTAGTAAGTCTTACAATTCATCTCTCTCTTGTGGTATTGTGCCTCTTTTTCTTCCTATATTTGAGGGAAATTGTAGGCAGCTAATCTTTTGCAAACAGATTGATCTTGAACTGACTAAAGGTGACTCCTTTTCCTTCAATTTCTTAGTTTTTTCCACTTTGTTTTGATGATTTGTGGTTAATTCACTCTGTATTCATTAACTTTATTGCAAATTTTGAGTTTTTTCATGAATTTGTGTTGGATTTTGGTTATGTGATGTTGTGCAGAACTTATGGTTTGGAATGTGTATGTTGGTTTCAAGATTCTTGTTTTAAGTTCAGTCTTGATCACAATCAATCCCTTTGTAGAAGATGAATTGAGCATGTTTGGTTGCATGTTATATTACAATAAAATAACCCCAATTTTATAAACTCTGTTGGGAAATTTCAAATTGCATAAATTAAAGTGATTATGATTCTTTTATAGTGAGAAGTGTCTTAGGGTTTCTTGATTTTACTGGTGGTTATATATGATCTCAAGATTAGTTCATGAAAAAAGGAACAAAAATCAACCTTTATGTTGTATGATCAACATTTCTTGATTCATCACATTTTAGAAAATCTACAATTTGATCAGGGATATGAGTTTGATGATGAGACTGTCCTGAGTATTTCTTGCTTAATCATTTATTTATTTTCGTAGGAATATTACTTGTGAATTATGTTGATTTTCAGTTTTAATTCCAGCTTTGACAGTTTAGAAGATCAAACATAAGAAACTATGAAGTGTTTTGGGTGTTCTTACAGTGAAGAAAAGGGAGAATCCCCAAAAACTTCAACAAAATCAGTTTCGGTTCAGTCATCGAGTTCTATATTCACAGATCGCGACACTCGACGGTCTGGATCAGGACTAAATTCTCAAAATGTTTCTGATCGTAGCATAGAGTCGATCAGTAGCACAAATTTTCCTAGTTTTTCACAAAAAACAAGTAATCTTACCGCGTTCACATTTTCTGAACTCAAGGCGGCTACCAAGAACTTTAGCCGGTCAGCAAAAATTGGCGAGGGTGGGTTCGGGTGTGTCTATATGGGTGTCATTAAGAACCCTAGAGATCCTACTAAAGGGTTAGAAGTGGCTGTTAAACAGTTGAGCAGAACAGGTTTACAGGTGAGCTTTGTTTCTCTTTGTTTGACTCTTGATTATTTGACTTTTTGATTGTCAACTAAATTCCATATTTGGATTATCAGGAAAGTTTATAGTAGTTACATTAAACTATATAATGAAATGTTATAATCAACATGTTTTGGAGCTAAAGAAAATGTACATGTGAGTAGATTTTCAATTTGAGAAGTTCTCAATTTGACTAAAAAAATAAGTCAAAAGTGGAATTCTTTTGTAGAATCACTATGGGTATTGAACTATAATGAAATGTTATAAATCAACATGCTTTTAATATTAGCTTGCATAATTCTACTCCATATGAGAAAAAGAAACATACTTTGACTTGTGTGTTCAAACCAATTTCCTCTGAAATAGAAAGCCGATACAAGCATTTTGCGACGTAGTTTATACCAACGGAAGGTGTTTAGTTATTTGTCATTTAAGTGAAATACCTAAATACCCTTTTGTCAGTAAATTCTGTTAATTGTTAGTTATTTTGCGATAGGGACATAAAGAGTGGATAACCGAAGTTAATGTTCTTGGAGTCGTTGAGCATGCAAATCTTGTGAAACTAGTTGGTTATTGTGCGGAAGATGATGAAAGAGGAATACAACGGCTATTAGTCTATGAATATATGCCTAATAGAAGTGTGGAGGATCATTTATATTCAAAATCCGGTGCACCACTCTCGTGGAACATGAGACTCAAAGTGGCTCAAGATGCTGCTCGTGGCTTGACATATCTACACGAAGAAATGGATTTTCAGGTATTTTAACACCAACGAGTAATAGTTTTCAAATGGGCATTCGTTACAAGACTAATAATAATTTTACTTCTTTGTAGATTATTTTTAGAGATTTCAAATCTTCCAACATTCTGCTAGACGAGCAATGGAATGGTAAGCTTTCGGATTTTGGAATGGCTCGGTTAGGTCCTCAAGAAGGACTCACCCATGTCTCCACTGCGGTACGTGAATTTGATTTTAGTACTAATGGCAAAACGGGCAGGGTGGGTTGAGCCGACAGACAAACATGTTTTTCAACCCGTTACCATTTTAACCATTTTCTTGGAAGTCCACTCTCATTCGACCCGTTAGATGCAAATTATGACCTGAATCGAGCTGTTTACCATAAAAGGGTTCGAAGAATAAAAAACTAAAAGATCTTTTATTATCAGGTTGTAGGAACCATGGGATACGCTGCTCCAGAATACATCCAAACCGGTCATCTCACATCCAAGAGTGACGTATGGAGCTACGGGGTGTTCCTCTATGAACTTATCACGGGTAGGAGCCCACTGGATAAAAACCGGCCCAAAAACGAGCAGAAGCTTCTAGAATGGGTGAAACCGTACCTAGACTCCAAGAAGTTTCGGCTAATCCTTGACTCGAGACTCGAGGGTAAGTACCCGCTGAAATCAGCACAAAAGTTATCACTCATAGCCAATAAATGTTTGTCTAGAAACAGTAAATCAAGGCCAAAGATGAGTGAGGTCCTAGAAATGGTTAATGAACTCGTCAGGGGTCGGTCAGAAGCAATCATTCCCGCACCACACAGGAGTCTGGTCCCAGTGGTTGCTAGAGAGTCGAAACGGGCTTTCGTGGATCCCTCCCAGGGTAAAAAGACGGTTGCGGACACGAGTGTTAAAGTTCAAAAAGGGTCTCTTTTGGATAATCAACATACAAAATCTGCTGCTTTTTCTCGTCCAAAGATGGTTACAAGTTGTTGATTTTGAGTATCTGGGAATGGGTTTTGCAGTGTATGGTCGTGCACAACGTTACTGCCCGTATCGAATATATTTCATTTCTGTTCCTATATATATATATATTT
This sequence comes from Flaveria ramosissima, assembly GCA_025215565.1. Classification (NCBI taxonomy): domain Eukaryota; kingdom Viridiplantae; phylum Streptophyta; class Magnoliopsida; order Asterales; family Asteraceae; genus Flaveria; species Flaveria ramosissima. The sequence goes on from CM046041.1 coordinate 37,944,174, forward strand.
TGATCAATTTTAATATGCGTTTGGATTGTGTTCTTGCATTTTTTGTTAGACTCGGGTGTGAAGTTAGGGTCGTGTTTACTCAGATCGGATACATGATCCATAGTTATTTCATATAAGGGTTTGTTTGTCTGAGAACGAGCTAATCTACTCTTAAACTACACATAGCTTAAACTCTCGCAACTTAAAAAAGACATCACAACACCTTGGTACCAATGGGTTAAATGCACTTTGATACCGGTCACCCCCACTAGTCGTTGCTAACACCACCCCAATCACCACACCACCACCGCCATTGCCTTTGTCCCGCCTTCAGCACCATCCACACCACCACCTCCGCCATCAACAACATCACCACCACAACCACCATAGTCACTATCATCGTCACCATGGTCACCACCACTGCCACCATTCATCGTGTCTCCCGTTACCAACGCCATCACCCCATTACCACCAAAACGCCATATGTGACCATAACGACATCACCTTTTTCTGTACAAATAAAATTAAAAATTCCTTTTTAAGATGGAAATACTTATAAAATTATAAGTAGGGTCATGTCTAACCCCTGTTATAAACAAGTCATGTTTAGTTAAACATGTTTAACTCTTTTGAACAAACAAACATGCTAACTTGTTTAAAAGTATAAGAAATATAATCGGACTAGCTGGCCAGTTCACAAAAATGACATTAAAATTCTTAAGTTCCAAGAATTAATTATAAGTGTGACCAACGATAGGTTATCAAAATTATTTTATAAAAGTGAGTATTTTCATACTATTTGTAGGTCACACATTATTCATCTCGTCGTAAAACATGTATTTAAAATAACAAAACGTGACAGTTAAGCGTCTGCGTAACAAAGATATATCATAAATCACATGCTAGGCTCGTATAGGTTTAACCAATCATTCGACAAATACAAAACACAGTCTCCTCCCTCCTAATTATAAGAAGAAAGAAAACCCGACCCCTCCTTACTTACAAAGTAATATGATCGATATTTTACTACTTCCTGTCACTTGACCGTCTTTCCTCTGCTGCTGCCTCTCTTCGTCTCTGTTGCCTGCAATTCATCCATCAACATTCATGTATCGTATTTTAAAATTTGTATGCCATGCCACAAAAGATATGAACTGCGTTGATAAAATCACATTTTGATTGACTGTTAATAACAGTTACACTTGACTCACATACTTTTGGAACTTGACTTGAGATTTTGTGGTAATAAGCATGCTTTATTATTGTTTATGTATTGTCTTTGGCAATATTCTATTTGGCAATTGGCATGCATAAGATGAACCAAGAAAAAAGGAAAAAAATTGGCATGTTTGTATTTAAATACTACATTTTCAAACTTGGACAAAAAAGGATATCAAACACATGGGTTTGTATTATACACATACATGCTATCATGTACCGATAAACCAACATGCATGCATACACATTTAGTTGCATATTTAAGCAACTAAACAATGATAAAGAATATGAGAACAAAGACTTGATAGGATATTATATAAGGAGGTCAAACGCTTTAGAACAGATGGGAAAATAAAATTTAGTTCAAAAGACTCACGCGAAGGCTGTGTACCCAGTGCCGGCAGATAAGAATGCTGACCCAACACTTGATATAGGATCCGGTCCACTAGAATGCCTTCTATCGCCGTCGACCTTGGATAAATAAGATATGTGTAGAAATTAGCTTATTATTTAGGTACTATATAGCTAGTTTGCAAGTAACATATATGATACCTTATCCCACTTGGATTTCTTATTTGCTCTACCCTCTCGAACCCCGGTACCAACAGCAGCTGACACAGGATTTGAACCACCACCAGCTACCGGCAGCACAGCTGCAGATATAGCACTAAACATCAATAATTAAGAATTATTCCCATGTGGGCATATCATCTTCTGCTGTATGTTTACCTGGAATTGGCATGACTTTTGGTGTTGGAATAGCTACTGCAGACTGTGTTCCACCAGACAGAAATTCGATCTTCTGGTTTTTCTTTTTCTCTTGCTCTTTTCTCTCCGACTCCCTCTTGATATCAGCCTCTGTTATAAATGAAAAGAACATTACGACATGTAGACTACAGCGGTGGGGGTCAAAAACACTTACAGTTAATTACCTATCTCATCATAATAGTCAGCCTTGTCATAACCATGGGGATCAAAAACATCTTTGCTGAAGCAAGATCCAATCTGATCAATGTCCTGGTAGGTGACAGCATGTAGCAAGAAGTCTGGGTTGCGATATTCTTTCCTATTGCGCACTTCTGAATTAAAGCTTCTCCCAGTTTTCTTCTTCAGCAAAATGAACTTGGTAATCTTTTCTTGCAGTTCATCCGAGCACTTGGTCGTTGGAGGTGGCGGAAGAAACTTGTCCAATGGATCCATTTCCTTGTGGCCATCTTCATTAGTAATATTAACAGCTTCTTCAGCCTCTGCACATTCTGTTTCATTTCCCTTATATGCATCAGATTGTGATTGATCAGATGATTGAGGAGGTGTTGATTGTGTGTTTGGTGTTATAGTTTCTGGTGGTGTTCCTGCACATGAAGAAGAAAAGTACACGGTTATTATCGAGACAATAAAATAAAAATACAAAGTACACTTGACAGGTCCTCAAATGTAAGTAAGAGTATGAGGTTCCAACAGCCAATACAAAGCGCAAATATTTTCGTTGAAACTTCCTTTTTCAACATGAAGTATGAAGCTATATACAAAGCGCGCAATAGGAGCCAATTTTTCAAATCAAGTGGTGATGAAGTTGTAGAATAATTTTGTCAAGGTCATGAATACTAAACGAGCACTTTAGAATAGCCAAGAAGACTTTGTAAGATGAAAAGATAAGAGGTGAGACATGGAAAAGACCATGAACTCATGGAGGTGCAAATAAAATTGTTAAACAGATGGTCAGTTTAACACACAACCATTGGAGAATCGGTATTATCCTCCCTTACAGCCTACAGGCATCTTTTACTTTCTGAACTATTCATCATGTATCACATCATGCTGTCTTAAAATTCAACAGGCATACTGGATATTTTAAACCAAAGAAAAGAGGCTTTACTATTGTTTGGGTTTTTTTTGTCTATCTTTTTTTGGCTTTATTTACATGTTTAGTGCTATATTGGGTGGGATAACTAGGATCAATGTGGTATCTGACACAATCTTTATAATATACTTTTTTCTAACCCTTCCATTTCATTTGAAACTAGAGCACATAACATTCTTTTGTATGATATACACTAAAGCCTAGGTTCTTCAGCCATCTATCTTTATGTTAATAGAATCATGAGAATATACTTGATTGAATCTCAATGTCATATGTATTTTTGGGAATATTAATTGATAATTTGTTTATGTTAGTTGAATTCAGTGATTAGAATTTAATTGGATGTCAACTGATGGTAACAGTTATACTAAATCATCGACTTGTTACTGAAAACAAGGGATGTAGATAAGAAACAAAAATTTATGTAACCAGATATTCTTTATAAATAAGATATAAAACATTATTAACATGATTAACCCTTACCAAGTTACCATCAAAAGGTGCAAATAATTTTTGACAACAAAGAAAGTGAAAATGGTCTAAATGGCAATCACAACCTTGCACTGCATGCCAAATGTTAAAGTTATCTTATAAGCCTATCATTATAATAGAGTATTATATTATGCCTCGGCAGTGAAAAGTTAATGGCATGCCGGCCCCTGTAATTTATACGGAAACATATGGCAGGAGATACATTGACAACCCATGAGCACATACCGTTTACAGTTTGAAGCTCTGCACCAAACATTACTCGACCTTCTGCTGGTGCTACTTCCCCTTCCTGCAATGTAAACCAGAAAAAACAAGACATCAAAACAAGAAAAAATGGCATTGCTAAGGGTAACCTAAAATGAATCTCGATTTTAAAAAGTGCGAGGTGCACCGTGGAAGTTGTTGCCAGATATCACATCAGAAAAAAGAAAAACATTGAAAGAAAATGCATCAAGGAAAACAAAGAACACTATATAAGTAGAGAATATCTAAGCAAACCAGGAAAAAAATACAGCTCAGGCAACAGCAATGAGGTGTGTTCAAGTGACAGTGAGGGTTAAGTGATAAACAACACCCCCCCCCCCCTCTTTTTTTATCCTTACCCATAAGAAGGGATAAGTTGATTTAAAGAGTGAATTTCTTGAGCTTGAATCAAGGACTTCACATCCATCGTTACCTACTTGCAATGTTTGGACTAATGTACATTTCTACTCACTTTATTCAAGTCTTAAGTTCATTTGAATGGACATTTACTCATATTATTGCTTGCACCATGATTCTTAAATGAATAAATGGTAGTTATTATGGCCTGGTAACATTCATAAAAAGTATTTGCTTCAAAGAAAACATTCATGAAAGATATTCGGCTAAAATTTCCCCACCGTGGTAAACATCTGTTCTCGTCATACATCTTTAATGCATGTGATGCATAATGAAATATATAGTTAAGAAAATATAGGTCGCCTTTGTGGTGTCAATGTAAGATGATTGGTCAATCTATAGACACCAACAGACAACTATTTGAATACTATGAGACATGACATGTCTAAAATCTATATGAGGAGAAAGTAAAGCCACTTAATTCAGCAAATGGTATGTTGATACCTTCTAAAGCAGCAACTGAGTGATTGTGCCAAGATAAATGTACTTGCTAGTGAGTTGAGTCCAAAGGAGCAAGTATGACTTTATACAAGAGAAACTAGACGCAAGTTACAGTTGTGGTGTTCATAATGTCCATACTCTGTGCATTTCTATGAACTACAGAGTTATCTATATGCATTATTGTTCTTATTACACATCAACATTTTATTAGCTAATCCATTGAAAGATTTACTTGTAGCTGGAAGAAACAACCTTCAACCATTGAACCTATTTCTTGTATACTTACAATGAATGTTAAGTTTCTGTCTTTCTGATTCAATTATGTTCCATAACCAAGATAGATGCAATTTCTAACTAATTTATTGCCTCTAATCGCACTGTTCCCATCAAATTGATATAGGGCTTTCTTCAAGCGCAATAGAAATTAAAAAACAAACTCAAGAAAACAACTGCAGAATCAAAATGGCCATATATACAAACAGAAACACAAAGAACATAAGTACATAACATTACCTCCGCTTCGGGCGACAACGCAGCTTCATCATGCCCATAATCAACAATCGTTAGAGTCCCCTTCCTACCTCTACCTGCATCTGCACTAATAACTTGTTGAGCTGGAGGAGGAGGAGGCGATGTCAAATTGTCAACAGAAACCGGCGTCGTATCAACAACTGGATCAACATTGTTTCCATCGTTGTAGCTAGTATTAAGGGCCTCTGATTCATCTACTTCCATATTCGCAACTACTTCACTTTGCTCCTTGTTTTCCTCCAGAACAATATCGTCATCGATGTCCTTATCTATATCCTCTTCCATATCGTCATCTTCATCACCGTACATAGAGAGTAAGGCGATGCCTTCAGATTCCTTCTTCTTTGATGCCATGGGAAGGTTGAAACACGGGTACTGTAATGCTTCCAATTCGGAATGATTAACTTGCTACTGTTACAGATATCAAATCTAAACAGAGTCTATAAGATTAAAGGCAATGATGCAACGTTTGAATCAGAGGGATGAAACTAGGGTTTCAGGAAGATGAAAATTGGGGATTTGAGTGATTTCAGATAGAAGAGAAGAGATGCATATTAGGGTCACACCGAAAGAAAGTACGGGTTTAGCGGGTCGGAAGTGGATCGGGTTACCCGCTTCGGCTTTTTCTTTTTTTTTTAAATTATAAGTGACATCTTAATGAATAGTAATTGATATTAATGGTCGCGGTCTTAACACAACACGAATCGACTTCTAGCCTTCTAGGGTAGATAATACATTAAATTCACCCTACTATGCATAGAACTAGCAACCTCAAACTCTGGTAATTAGTGACTCGTTGATCAAGATAGCCCAGGCTGCAACTAAGATGGAAACGACCACTAGTTGAAGAAACAATGTCACAACTCAGCCCACAAAAGTCTATAGTGTTAGAAACCACATAAACGCAAACACTCACAAAATCACGTTTGGTACACTCACCTTTGACGCAACACAAAAGTTGGACGAGAGTGACACGCTTTGAAGGATTTAGGAAATAATAAAAAGGTTATGAGAAACTTAGTAAATAATAATGAGCCTATTGGTGGTAAGGGGATGTTGTATTTGTTGGGACATAACTCTGAATAAGACAATAACATATTACTAGGCAAAACTCATAAACATTAGAAGACCCAAGTCAACTATAGAGACGATAAGCATTAACGACGTAAAAAAAACCCCTTGCATCAAAAATATATAGAACTCTTTGTTCAATAGAGTTCAAACACGAATGTTAAAATAAATTTATGATCCAAAGCCTCACCATCGTAACACTATAAATACTACTCTTCGCACAAGGTAAATGATCATCACATATTACTCCCTCTCGCTCTAAACTTTCAAAATTCTCCATTTATCTCGTCACACATACTTATTATCACACCGAAGGGTGGTCACAGAGAAAAAAAATTGTTATGCAAATTTACGATTTTTTTTTATTGCAGATCCAGCTCAAGCCTGATCCAAGGTGATCGTCGTCTTCTTGCACTATTCCACAATGATACCCACTTGGTTATAAGTTTTAGAGTAGCATAAACAACATATGGTTCAAATTGTATGACGTGTCATTTTCGCTCATATGTTGGTTTTTCCATTATACGGTTTGTTTGGTAGAAGACTATACGGGTCGTATAGGGTGTCTGATTAATACAAAATGACTGATATGACAACACATGCCACTAACAAAGATTATGCGAATCATATAATATGTTACGTCATCTATATGACCCATGAAGACGATGAAACGATATATTTGTTGTAGATCTCTCGTGTCATTCTTATCTAATAAAGCTATCTCCCACAAAGCAAACCCCCCCCCCCCCCCCCCCCCCCAACCCACACCCACCTTATCTTTTGCGTTCATCGTCCTTCAATGATAATGACACGTATAAAAATTATGAAATAAGAACATATAGAGAGTTTTTATCACTTATATCCTTATAAAAGTTATGATAATTTTTTGAAATATCCCCAAGTTCAAGTTTAATATTTTGATGATTGAGTCGATGCCCAGATTGATTTATGCTCACGTGCTCCATTAACTGTTCATATCATACGAGATTCATACATATAATAACTCGAAAATTTAGTAAATTGGTGGCTAATTGTTGATGTGAATAGAAAACCGACAAACTTTTTCCTTGCAAATTCTAATCATATAAACAAATTATGTATTCAAGGGCACATGTTGAATACGAAGAACGATTACATCAATATACACCATACTTTTAAAAGAATCAACGAATACAAAATTCACAATCTTAATTAACATTAACATTAACTACTTCTCTTTCATTTCTAGTAAAACCATCTGCAACTCATGAGGCTCACAAGGGATTGCAATGGCACCATCATGTTTAAACCCGTATTCTTCGCCCGAATTCTTTAACAACCTCAAGAAACCAGGGTTACTTAAGCATCTTAACTCAACAACAAACCTCTTTGGTTCTTCACACTTAACCGCAACAACCGCAAACTGTCCTTCTTTAACGTCCTTCGGTACCACTTTCTTCTCCCACGTATTTTCAAACTCGAATTCGATGTATCGCCATCTATGTAACATGCAATGTTTCATTGTTTTCATAAGAATATTGACAACAAATGTGTACTTGCATCCTCTTTTCTCACCATTCTTACCCTTGAATATCTTCATGTGGAACTAATAAGTAATAAGTTATAAATCAAATGGAAAGAATGATGAGAATATGTTGGTTTTTTTGAGGGATTATAGTTTTTTTTAAGATGCAATGAAGATTGTTTTTGTATTTAAAGTGATGTGTTTTGGGTGGTGATGGAAGTGGGAAATAACTGAGATAGAACCTAAACAAGTGTGCCATTAATTGTATCAATGAATGAAATGAAGAAATTGAGAGTTTTGTGTTTAATGGTTCAACCATACATGCATTAAATGAATTCTTCTTTGACTAATAAGAATGGATCAAGTCAAAAATGGTATTCTTTGAAGAAATGTGTTACTTTTTTTTTAAGTTTGAATAACGTGAGTGACGGATATTTATGTTTTAGCCTCTCCCATCAAGTGTACATGTTAATTACGTAATTTTAGACGTAACGTGAAAACATGACATGAATTTAATACGAACTTTTTAAGATTTTATTTTAGTTTAAATGGATTTGGGTTAGTTCGGGCCGACCCACGAACACATTCAGTTGAACGGTTCATGTTCAAGTCAAGCTGATGAGTTCGTAAAGATACCCTACTTTTTTACTTCACTATGTTCCTTGAAATAGTTATGCCCGCCCTGGATATTTCAAGATGTTTTGGGTATATTTTAATTTTATATCAACCAAACAGAACAAATACTTGAAATGCCCTACATAATATAAGTAAATAAGAAAACAAGTATTTGAACATCTCTTTTACCAGTAAACTTACATATCAAAATAATGTCGCAATTCTTTTTAAAAAAAGAGTAGTATTTATTTAATATTGGTTAAAAACATATTGTTTGACAACGCATTATACTCTTTTTACCTAACATGAAAATAATGTTTGGTACCGTTTATGCATTTAAGAGAATACAAATACCAACAGTTTATAAATATTATAAGGTTATAAATATTATAAAGGACTGCTAGAAATTATAAAGGTGACTTTTATGTCTTCATGGTTTACGAAGAGGGGTATGCAAACAAGCAAAAGCCATCGTTTGATATTAGTTGTAGAATGAACTTGCAAGACCCGGTTCAAAGTTTTAAAATTGAACCGTAATCAGACAGCAACAAACTATTCATTATGTTGCAATCATATATGATTCAGAGAAACTGGATAAAATAAGGTTTTGCGTTGATTAAAACGTAAAAAATTAAAAGTTTTGACATGTTACACAACCAGATCACCCACCCATCCATTTTCCACCATTGTTTAATGTCTGTAACCTTGTAAATTACTACTTATACAAAGACGTATACTAACATTGTGATATTGTCTTATTAATTTTCAGACAAAACATTACAAATGTTCGTTTTGACTGATTCTTTTTACTGGTCGTGCGGTTGATTACAGGGTGTCGATTATCGGGAGATGGTTGAAGCAGCTCCCCCTACACAGCTGCTCGAGTCATATGCAAACCACCTTCCTCCATTGGTATTACTCAAAAAGTATGAGAAACTGATGCAAAAATTCTCAATTGAACAGAAACCCATCAGTTAATCAAACAAAAGGTATGCATACTATTTATCAAGAACTAAAACAACTCAAATCACCACTTAGTTCGATTATTGATACACATCTGTATGCTAGATCCAAAAACGAAAGCAAAACAAGACATCTATTTATTCTCCAAAAGCAAATTTGTTAAAAGAGGTAACTTCTGAGTTGATAACAAATCGAATCTAGTGGTCGTTCACTCAAGTTTCACTTCTCTAGTTGGGGGTGGCAGTTGTAAATAGTAGAAAGGTTCAGTTGGTTCTTCCCTGCAAAAAGAAACATGTAATACAATCAGTAAATCATCATCAACTTAACAAACTTCCCACATATGATAATGAGATTGATATATGATGAAGATAGAAAGCCTTGGATTTTGGTGGAAAAGATCAAAAATATTATGTTAAACTGCTCAGATCCCACAACGACCATTTATTATTGTGACAGCAAATCATTATATCTTGGTTAATCGGGTTACAGCCAAAAATGTGAACAGAACATAGAAGGCAAGAAGTCATACCCAGGTTTGGACTGCATGCATTGCCAGAAAAGCTTGAACGGGCCGGGAACCGTCTTAAATGGGTTACCTTCAAAACATGCCTAAAAAACCGAGAGAGTTAAATTCTAAAAGGGTAAACTGAATGAAAAGGTAGCATAGTTTGATTGCTTTTTCGGCTTTGGGTAATATAGCATTATCCCTCTTACAAGAAGGTGTCAACTTTCATATTGTTCTGGTAAAAAGACTCAAACTTCCAAAATTCTATCCAAGAGAAGCGGAATCGGTCATGCTGTCAAAAATCAAGATGATGACATGGAAGCTAATGTATCAGCAACTTTAACAGTCTTGATTTGACATGCTGCCAGGTAACTAATTAACTTACAAGAGTCCCCTAAATGAAATCTTTTGGAAAAACTACACTACCCTTTTGCATAATTTGCATTTTGCCCAATTAAAATACAAAACCACACTACATCCCAACAAGAGGAATTAGAACACTTTGAATATATTACAAAGCTATGTGGAATTGTAGACCATTGCGTCTCTAGAACATAAACAATTCAACAGTCTCTAGTGAATTATCTTCCAACTTACACTGATGTGAGCTAATTAAGGAATTAGAACTCTTAGAACATATTTCAAAGCTGTGTAAATCATTGCTATTCTAGAACATAAACAGTTGTACAGTATTACAGTCTCTGGTGGATTATCTTCCAACTTAAACTGACTTATGTTGATAAAACAGTTAGGGGAAAACAACACTAACTACTTACCTTGATGATTAACAGTATGAAACCACATTTACAAAATCTCAATTGATTGCAAACAAATACCTAAATCATGATGTAGCTTTTATTTTCCTGATTAAACATGTTCGTTTACACTTCAGTGATCATAACACCACATTTGACCTAAACTAATCGGGTAATCTCTAAGAAACACGTAATTCGTTCGAGAAACAACCCTAGAAGCTGAAAACTCGAGCAAATTCACACATCGATTGCGAATGAAACAAAGGATGAGAGATTGAAATTAGGATGTAACCTGAACAACATCTTCAACGCGATCGTTGCATCTGTGAGCTTTGGGCTGACGAGTGTCTCCTTCTGGTCTTCCCCATGGACTCTCTCTCCGAGGCACTTCTCTCTCGCTCATCTCTCTCCTTCTTTGTGACGAGATGCAAAATTGTAAACTGTCGATATCTTCTTGCTTATAAATGGGCTTGGGCTCTGGGTTGTGCCAATCTTGGCCCAATAAAATCTAAAGGTACATGATTGACACGGTTTTACGTCCCTCGCTACAAAAACGAATGATCAATACAAGTATTAAAGGACTGTTTGGTAAAACTGACTCAGTAAAATCTGACTGAGTCAGAAGCTGACCCAGTTAGAAGTTCTGACTAAATTTGCATCTGACTAAAACTTGGCTGTTTGATTCAGTATCTGTCTGACTCTGCTGAATGATAAAAATATAAAATTTAATTTATATATTTCTAAAATTCATACATTGTTAAAAATAAAAAAAGCCAAATAAATAATTAATAACTAAACCTACCAATTAACTTCAACAAATCAAACATTCACGACTCTACCATCACCAAAAACAGGTAAAATTCTCAACAAAAACCAAACAAATCATACCGTCATTCCGTCGTTTAAACACGTAACACTCCATCTAAACACATAACAAATCATACCGTCATTCTGTCATTTCGTCGGTTGCGCCATTGTTGCAGCAGGTGGGTCGAGCAGGTGGGTCGCGCAGGTGGGTCGCAGCAGGTGGGTCGCGCAGGTGGGTCGCGCAGGTGGGTCGCAGCAGGTGGGTCGCGCAGGTGGGTCGCGCAGGGGGAATTCGGCCGAGGGGCAGCGTCCCTTTTCCGGGTCAGCAAGTTTTAATTTTGGGTCTGGGTCAGCACCCACGGACCCGGTCAGAACGTAATACAGGCAAATCAAACACGCTGACCGGCTGACCGAGTCAGCCAGTCAGCCGGGTCAACCCAAATCAAACAGCCCCTAAGACTAGTTTGTAAGAAGATAAAATGTCACACCCCGAAAATCGCAGCGGAAAGTCGCGTGACGTGGTGGTAACGGAAGTTGGGCTTGACCCAACTTTCATGGTCAAACGTATACTAAAATGTCATTAGTTATTAAAACCATAAGTCAACCTCATACGAGTACTTGGTTATTCTACATTAAAACATTTTTAGTAGTAACGAATACCACTTTTATTACACAAACATGGTTTTATTTAAAACATTTAAAGTCTTAACGTTTGACCCTTCCAAAGACAAAATTCCGGATTCCATGTTGAGCTCACCTATAACCCTGAAAAGCACGAAGGGTAATAAAGTCAACATAAAGTTGGTGAGCTTTCGGGGTTTTGAAATATTGCAACCATACATCTCTTTTTAAAAATCATATGATGAAACAAGGCATAATATAATCCACATAGACTAGCTAGGTACTATGTTATTTAGGTCATAAGCCCATAATCAAACCAAGAAACACGTCGTTGCCCCACAACTATCCAGACATATAAACTCCCTCGCCACAACCTGACCAGTGCGACTGGTCGCGAGAGCGGGCCATTCTAACCCGATAGATCTACCAATATATTTTGTGGCCTCATCCCCGAGGTTAATGATTATAGAGGGATTTAGATTTCAGTAGTATATAGATCCATACTACTGATTCAAACTTATACCCTCATATTATATATTATCCCGTTTAACTCATCATATACTTTAATAAATCATTTCATGTTTTTCCCCCAAAAACAATTAAAATAATATTTAAAATGGGGCCGAAGGACTCACCTTGAGTGTGATCTTCGAAGTTAACCAATGTGCAGTGCTTTTCAAATAGTAAACCCTAATCATAAATATTATGATTATTATGCGATAACTCATGCTTAAGAATGCACTTCACCCATTCTATATATGATTGTTTAAAATGGTACGTTTTGCTTTAGTCAAAAATGTATATTTTTGTAAATGGAAATAATTCTTTTTAAAGTCACATGTCTTGTGTCCTTTATTATAAGTCTTGACTATAAACCACCAATTTCCTTATTCCTGTCTTATATGTATTAATTTTTATTAACTTGTCACTAATAAAATTTGAGTCAATAGTCCTATTATACCATCATCTTGGGTGTCTAAAACCTTCTTAAACAGAGAGTCAATCATCTCTACTTCGGGTCATTATTCCTAAAAATGATTATCTGATCGGGCTTTCTTTTACCTGAGTTCATGTAGAATTCAAGAAGTAGTTTCCTCATTATTAATTATTTGATTATTAATTCATTTATTATCTTTTACTTACATAGCTTACACATATATTTTCTTTTATTAGTCATAACTTGTCCAAGGTATGCTTTATTCTCAGTCTTGTATGTTTTTGATGTTTCGACCGTCGTTTTAATCGGGTTCGTTAGTCATGGTTTCTCCTTGGTCTTTTGTTTACTCTTAACCATAAATCTTAGTCTCAAAGTTCTTTAGTAGACTTTTATCTAAGAAGGTCCTTTAATTATGTCCAAATTTCTTTTACTTCAACCTAGTCATCTTTCACTAATATTCTTATCAAAGTCACCTAAAATCCTTAATCTACATATTATTCTAAGTTATCATGTTAATAATAATCCTTCATCCAATAAATCTCCTAATGTTCTTATCAAGACCATATTTCATCATTTTTCCCATCCACATGATTATGCCTTCATACATACATAACATACACATATATACATACATTTTTACCACCTAAATTCTTAACATAACATGGTTTCATCCACTAATCATCCATTTTCAGATTTATCAAACCATCATAATAGCCATTTTACATACAAAATCATCAAAACAACCATTTCATACAATACCTAAATGGGTGAACTAGGGTTCATCAAGATTCCTTATCTTGATCATCCATGCATGAACATAAATATACATTGTCTAATCTAATATACCTTTGGTGACACTAGATGGAACCCTTAACACAATGCAAGCTCGATTTTGATTTCCCGATGAAACTTCGGGTCCAAACTAAGTTCCAACTAGAGTGTAAATGCAAATGAGGGTGGTTATTGTTGGTGTTAGCCGAAGGTGAAGGAAGGGAGGGGGGTTCACGGTAGCGTCGGATAAGGGTGACGGGGTGATGGCTTCGGGTGAGGGTGGTGGTAATCGTGGCGGTAGCGGATGAAGGTGGTGGTGGCGGTTTCGGATGAGGGCGACGGTGGTGGTGATGTCGGAAGAAGGCGACGGTGGTGATGGAGTCGGGTGTAAGTGATGGTCGCGGTGGTGTCGGGTGCAGGTGATGGTCGCGGTGGTGTCGGGTGTAGGTGGTGGCGTCGGTGGTGTCGGGTGCAGGTGATGGCGGCGGTGGTGTCGGGTGCAGGTGATGGCCGCGGTGGTGTCGGGTGTAGGTGATGGCGCCGGTGGTGGATGATAGCGGGTGTGGGGGTGATGGTTGCGACGGTTGGTGATGATGGTGACGGTGGCAAGTGGTGGTGTGGTGTCCGGCGAGAGGAGGAGGGGGAGGGGCGGCCGATGGGTGGTGGAGGTGGTGTGTGTGAGAGTGGAGAGGAGATGAAGAGTTGAGAGTGTTTGTGTGTGTGTGTGGTTTTTAAACACACTCACTAGGTGTGTTGTCTTGCATGCAAGACATTTGAAATCCTTCTTGGATTTGCAATTGCTTAATCATCCATATTATTATTATTATTATTATTATTATTATTATTATTATTATTATTATTATTATGTTTATTGTTATTATTTTTATTGTTATAATTATTCAAGAATTTGTTAAACAATTGCTAGGTTTGATAAATGTTAACGCAGGGTTTTGTTTAATTAGACTTAAACGTTAAATAATCATAATTTAATTATTGCGGATGATTTCGAGAGTTGACCTGATTTGACCGGGTGTCACAGTCTCCCCTCGTTTAAGAAATTTCGTCCCGAAATTTACGCTGTTGATCCTGAGTCAAATCCGGTTTTGAACAGGTATGGGTACTTTTGTTGCATTTCATCTTGGCGCTCCCAAGTAAGTTCAGGTCCTCTTCTAGAGTTCCATCGGACTTTAACTAGCTTGATTTGCTTCCGTCTGAGTTTCTGAGTTTTCCGATCTAAGATCTCTATTGGCTCTTCGATGAATTGGAGTTTGTCGTTGATACTAACCTCATCCGGAGGGATAACTAGAGATTCATCTGTCATGCATTTCCTTAAATTAGATACGTGAAATACATTGTGCACATTACCCAGTTCCTCCGGTAATCTGAGTCGGTATGCAACTTTCCCAATCCGTTCCAGGATTTCAAAGGGTCCTACGAATCGTGGACTCAACTTCCCTCTTTTACCGAATCTCATAATTCCCTTCCATGGAGATACCTTCAAGAACACTCTATCGCCGACCATGAATTCTAATGGCTTCCTCCGGTTATCTGCATAACTCTTTTGCCGACTATTAGCCATTTCTAGCCTTTTTCGGATCTGAACAATCTTATCCGTTGTTTCTTGAATGATTTCTGGTCCTGTTAATTGTCTTTCTCCAATGTCGGCCCAACATAACGGCGATCGGCACTTTCTTCCATACAGTGTTTCAAATGGAGCGGCCTTGATGCTGGCGTGATAACTATTATTATAAGAGAACTCAGCTAGTGGTAGATGAGTATCCCAATTTCCACCAAAGTCGATCACACAAGCTCTCAATAAATCTTCCAGAGTCTGAATGGTTCTCTCGCTCTGTCCGTCAGTTTGTGGGTGATAGGCCGTGCTCATATCTAGTCGAGTACCCATGGCTTCCTGTAGAGTTTGCCAAAATCTAGAGGTGAATCGACTATCTCTATCTGATATGATTGACATTGGTACACCATGGCGTGAAACTACTTCTTTGATGTATAAACTCGCCAATTTGCTCATACTGTAGGTCTCTTTCATTGGTAGGAAATGTGCAGATTTTGTTAGTCGATCAACAATTACCCAAATGGTATCATAACCACTTGCTGTCCTAGGTAATTTTGTCACAAAATCCATGGCGATGCATTCCCATTTCCATTTTGGAATTTCCGGCTGTTGTAGAAGTCCCGATGGTTTCTGGTATTCTGCCTATACTTTAGAGCAGGTCATGCATTGGTTAACATAGGTAGCTATGTCTCCCTTCATGTTAGGCCACCAGAAAAATTCCTTCACATCATGATACATTTTGTCGATTCCTGGGTGAATCGAGTACCTTGTTTTGTGTGCCTCATCAAGAATTACTTTGCGTAACTCTCCATGCTTAAGAACCCACATTCTTTCGGCAAAACGTATCATTTTATCAGAATCTGTCGTTAACTCCTTGACCATCCCTCGCAGACCTTCTCTTTCTAGGTTTTCTCCTTTCAATGCTTTGAGTTGAGCACTGCGGATCTGGTCAGTAAGGTTCGAGTAAATGGTAAGTTTCAACGCTCGCACTCGTAGTGGCTTTTCCCTTTCTTTCCTACTAAGTGCGTCTGCCACAACATTTGCCTTGCCTGGGTGATATCGGATATCGCAGTCATAATCATTTAACAGCTTCACCCAATGGCGCTGCCTCATATTTAAATCCTTTTGATTAAAAATATGTTGCAGACTCTTATGATCCGTATAGATGACACATTTGGTTCCATACAAATAATGTCTCCATATTTTAAGAGCAAAAACGACAGCTCCTAGTTCTAGGTCATGGGTGGTGTAATTCTTTTCATGTACTTTCAATTGTCTTGATGCATAAGCAATGACTTTATCTTTTTGCATCAATACACACCCAAGGCCTAATCGCGAGGCATCACAATATACTACAAATCCCTCAGTTCCATTTGGTAGAGACAGTATGGGTGCGCTGCACAACTTCTGCTTTTGTAATTGAAAAGCTTTCTCTTGATTTTCGCCCCATACGTAATTCTTGTCCTTACGGGTCAATAGGGTCAATGGTTGGGCTATCTTTGAGAAATTTTCTATAAACCTGCGGTAGTAACCAGCTAACCCTAAAAATTGTCGCACTTCTGTTGGAGATTTGGGGGCTTCCCAGTTCTTAATTGCTTCTATCTTGGTTGGATCCACGTGGATACCCTCCTTGTTGATAATGTGACCGAGGAATCGAACTTCTCGAAGCCAAAATTCACATTTTGAGAATTTTGCGTACAGCTTTTCTTTCTTTAACACGTTTAGGATTAGCCTGAGATGTTGCTCATGTTCTTCCTTGGATTGTGAGTATATCAGAATATCATCAATGAATACTATCACAAACTTGTCTAAGTAGGGTTTACAAATCCTATTCATGAGATCCATGAATATGGCAGGTGCGTTGGTTAATCCAAACGGCATTACTAGAAATTCGTAATGACCGTAACGTGTTCTAAAAGCCGTTTTTGGGATATCCTCTTCTGCTATCAACAGTTGGTGATATCCAGACCGTAAATCTATCTTCGAGTAGTAGCTGGATCCTTGTAATTGATCGAACAAATCATCAATTCTTGGTAATGGGTATTGATTTTTAATGGTGAGTTTGTTTAATTCTCTATAATCGATACACATTCGGAATGACCCGTCTTTCTTTTTGACGAATAGCACAGGTGCTCCCCATGGAGAAAAGCTTGGTCGAATGAACCCTTTTTCTAATAATTCTTGCAGTTGCTTTGACAACTCCTGCATTTCGGAAGGTGCTAGTCGGTATGGTGATCGTGCTACTGGTGCAGCTCCGTGTATCAAATCAATTTGGAATTTGATCTGTCTTTGTGGAGGTAACCCTGGCAAATCTTCGGGAAATACCTCTGGGTATTCTCGTACAATGGGAATATCTTCAATTCTTCGC
This sequence comes from Flaveria ramosissima, assembly GCA_025215565.1. NCBI lineage: Eukaryota > Viridiplantae > Streptophyta > Magnoliopsida > Asterales > Asteraceae > Flaveria > Flaveria ramosissima. Next base: position 37,961,843 of record CM046041.1, read on the forward strand.
TCCTCATTCTTAGTGTCAGTGGCTTTTATCAGAAAGGCAGGATATCCTTCATTTAGGTATCCATATGCTTCCATGACACTTATAATTTTGAATGAAGGTTTTCCCTTTTCTCCTTGTACGATTAAGAGTTCTCCACTAGGAGTTGGCAATCGAATGATCTTCTCGAAACATACTATTTCAGCATGATTTCTAGAGAGCCAATCCATTCCAATAACCACGTCAAAACTTCCCAGATTGACAGGTAATAAGTCAATACTAAAGAGATGATTGTTAAGTTGTATCGTGCAATTTCTAATTACTTCACTGGATTCAATTTTCTTTCCATTAGCTAACGCAATAATATACTTCTTTCTTAGCTTACATGGTTTAATTTCCAATGATGATTCAAACTCTTTGGATACAAAACTTAAATCAGCACCAGTGTCAAACAAAACAGAGGCATAATGATTATTGATAAGAAACGTACCGTTGACTACTGACGGTTCTTGCTGTGCTTCCTTGGCATTCATTTCAAAGGCTCTCCCTCTGGCCCTAGATCCATTCAGTCTTGGACAATCCTTCTTGAAGTGTCCAACCACACCACATTCATAGCAAGCTTGATCATTTCTGATCATCCTCCCATCCGGTTTTGCCCGACAATTCTGGCTTAGATGTCCAAACTTATGACAATGAGCACAAATTTTACAATCACCAGTATGGGGATATCCACATTTGCTACATTTTCCTTGAGGTTCTTTGGTTGATCTTCCATTGTTCGATGTTGCCACATAAACCCGTTCAGATCTCTGATTAAAATTTTTCCTGTTGTTTACTGGTCCCTTGGGATTTTCAAACCACTTTCTCTTTCCATCAAATAATCTTCGGTTCACTCTAACCGTCTTCCTTTCAATTTCCATCGCACTCTTTCCTTGATCGTCCTTCTTGATCAGGGTTCCATTTCGTATTGCGTCATCGGTTAAGGTGTGTGCAATAGCGATTGCACTTTGGATGGTGGTAGGTTTGGAAGCTGTAACATTGCTCCTTATTTGAGGTGCCAATCCCCATATGTATCTTTCAATTCGGACATATTCCGGCGTGACCATTCGAGGTACCAACCTTGCAAGGTCATTGAATCTTGAGGTGTATGTCCGAATCTCAGCTCCTTTCATGGTATGATTCCAGAATTCGGTCTCAATCTTCTGGAGCTCATTGCGTGGGCAATATTCTTTAAGCAGCATCTCCTTTAGTTGATCCCAAGTAAGTTCATATGCGTTGGTATCGCCCAAAATTTGGCGTTGGGAATTCCACCATGACAATGCTGCATCTTGGAAGGAACAGGTTGCATACTTGACCTTTTGATCGTTAGAACAATCGCTTATCGTTATAACCGTCTCCATCCTTTCGATCCACCGGATTATATCTAATGGTCCTTCAGCGCCTGTAAAAGTTCTTGGATTGCATCCTTGAAATGTCTTATATGAACACCCTTGTGGTTGTCCACCTGATGAACTTCCTGGGTTTCCGTTCGTGCCGGATCCATTGTTTGCACCCATACCGGAACCTACGTTTGAACCATTTCCTGCTCCGTTTCCAAGGCCATTATCCGTATTTTCTTGCCTCCTTACTTGACCAGCCACTAGATTTGCATCATGTTGTTCTAAAGCTGATTTGACGTGTCTAGCTATCAATTGGGCTAGTTCCTCTGGGGTGGTTGGTAAATTGACGTTTCCACTCGAGGACGTGTTTCGGGTTACAGGTGGCATGATTCAATTCTGTTCCGAAGGTAGGGAAGAAGATGTTTAGTTTACGTACGCTTGCTATTATATTTTTATGATGGTATATTTTATATGAATATTCTATATAATTGGTTCCTTAAATAATCATACAATAATTAAATATTTATGCGACTAAACACATATCATCAAGACATAACTTTTTAAATTTTTCATAATCGTCAAGTTCATCCATGGTTATCAAATACATACGAGTTAGTTAACAAAAGATCATAAGTAAATCAGTCTACATGCATCATCGAGTTTATAACTCGGTCAAAAAGATAATGTTCAAGTACCCCGGCTAATCTCATAGTCATCCTAAAACAAGGTTCCACTACCAACATGCGTGAGGTAGGTAATCATCATCAAACATAAAGTAGCCATGGCCATCGATGTCTCCGCTCTCTCTCCCATCACTATCGCGTACTGCTGAGCTGTCACCAACGCTGTCTCAGCCACATCTGCCCTCTGCTCTGCCTGGGTCAATCGATCCCTAGTCTCTGCGAGGCTAGTCTCCAGGTCTGCTATACGGAAGTGCATCTGGCTCATAGCGCTGTCATCCAATAACCTCTCCTCCTCAATCGTCATCAATCTTCCATCCAAAGCTTGACTCACCTCCTCTTGAATCCTTATCTTCTTTCTGGTAGACAGTAGCTCCTTCTCGAGTCGCACACACTAGGCTACTAGGGTAATCATCACGCGCTCGATGGGCTCACCATCCAAAGTGGTCCTGTGTGGCGCAGAAGACGACTCTCCCTCCTCAAAGGTGGAAGGAATCCCGTCCCTCGAAGCCCAGCCTCTCATGGCATTCATAATCCATCTCCACTGATCGTCTAAAGGTCTGGCCCGTTTGGGCATGGGCGTACTCTCCATGACATCATCATCCATCACTTTTCTCTTCTCTCTGCGTTTCCTCCGTTCATACACCAACTTAATCCTTGGCGGTGCATCATCCTCAACCACCTCTCTCTTCTCCCTGCGCTCCCTTCGCTCATACACCATCCTAATCTTTGGTGGGTGTCGCATGAGGGGGATAGAAACAGCAGGAGTCACAGTAGTATGAGTCTCACTCTCTGAGGCCAAGCCAACTGGCTCCGGTTCAAATAATTATTATTATTATTATTATGTTTATTGTTATTATTTTTATTGTTATAATTATTCAAGAATTTGTTAAACAATTGCTAGGTTTGATAAATGTTAACGTAGGGTTTTGTTTAATTAGACTTAAACGTTAAATAATCATAATTTAATTATTGCGGATGATTTCGAGAGTTGACCTGATTTGACCGGGTGTCACATAAAATAGTATTAAAAGTATATGTTAAAACAATCTAACCACGCCTGTTTGGTCGTATCATTTATTACAAGTTTTCATTATGTGTTTGTTTCGTTATGACAAATTTAGAATGAAGGTTAATTTCCTTAGTTTACAGGGTGTGAAACTATCATCATCTCTTACAAAAAGACAAAATAGCATTAAAAATATATGTTAAAACAATTTAATCACACCTTTTCCTTCTTCTATTTTATAGTTTAATGTTAAGATGAAACCTTCTTCCACCACTATCAACACCTTGACCCACCGTAAGATCGTGAATACATGTGTACAAATCGGTATGATCTGTCCTCTAGTGTCTAGATTTGATGGTGGAGAGTGGAGACAACTAGGTCGTGGAAGAATATGGTATCGATTGTGCGTTTTTTATGGCGGCTGTGTAATTTCTAGTGGCGGTGGGTGTAATCGAGATTGAGATGGGTTCATGCGAAGAGGGTGCAATCTCAGTCATTATCATCACCAACTTTTTCATTTTAAAACAATTTAATCCTACTACATCCATACACATTGCCTGCCCTAGACTTTAACAAGAGCATTAACTCACATATGCTCGTGTTGTAACACACATTCACACAACGTTCAATACATTTAATAGGAGCACAGTTACGTACATACTATCACTTAATGCATTTATAAGTGTGTGTTATACATGCAAACATTTTTTAAAATATATTTTTACTGTTAACACAACATTTAGTTATAATAAGAGGGGATGAATTCGTCTTTCTCCTCCATAATCGCATCTCTTATCTACGTAAGTGTCATGCTGATTTGTTTGCTTTCATCTCTTTAAACTATGGATATGCTTAGCCTATTTCCCGTATAACACTCTTTTTGCATACTGTGTGGCACCGGGTCCGACACAATGATGCCAAACTTGTCAATGTTGCGCCCTGTAGAAATGGTGGAGGTGATGTTGTTTCACGGTACTTGGCCTCCATATAGAGGTGTCCTCCGGTGCTTTACGCCCCCCCCCCTAACATTTAGTTATAATATAATTATTTTCCATATCCTAACATCACGTGTGATGGAACCCTACCTAAGAAGAATAAAGGAATTCACAACATATCCAATAACACATTAGTAAATACACAAAAATAATAAAAAAACAACATAAATAAAGTTGCATAAACGGTCCTTATGATTTAACCAGATTGCATATTTGGTCCTTATTTAATAGTGGTTTGGTCACTGATATTAAATTTATTAGTTTTTATGTATTTCATAAAGTTTTGACTAACTTTTAAATTTGATTTTAGCACCAAAAGTGCAACTCCCACGTAACACGTTGCAATGAAGTTCTTAGTTTGTGGATGCCTAGGAGTGAATGAAAAGCCCAAATCACTTTTAATCTTGTGTTATTGATTTTATTTCATTTTTAAACTTTTTACACATTGTTTCTATTTCAACAGCTATCACAACAAATATTTTATAAACAATGGCTGTTATTACACTAATAATGCTTGATAAAAGTACTAAGATAAATTAAATTGTATGTGCATCATCAACATCATATTCGGAACCATTCCTATTTAAGCTGACCACCTTTTTTAAAAATTAATTTTTTTTTATTTTTTATCCGACCACCTTTTTTAAATTTAATTTTTTTATTTTTTATTACAGCTGCTTATTCCTATTTCAACGTTGATTAAACATACACTTAGTGGTACAAGTAAAATCATTCTTTAGCTTAATAGTAAAACCTCGAACCGTGCTCTTTAGAGACGTTCATGATTTGTTGTTTGTGATGCAACCATAGCGAGTCGGTTAACCATTTCAGGGACCTCAGTCATATTTAGCCTTAACTTGGGGTTTTCCAACAAGCACATTTTTGCTATCGTTGATAACTTTTGTGCCATTTTTAACCGATTAATTAGCTTTGAGTCATAGATCAATAATTCGCTGGATACTATTTTTTTTCTTGTGCCTTGAGTTTGAATGGATGTTTCTTATTTCAATCGGTATTTTGCCAACGTGACCGTGAGAGATCATTTTAAGACGAATGTTAAGACGATGTTTCTTATCTGTTTTAGGGATTGATTACAATTTGCACGCTTGTGTATAACATTGTATGATTGTATCCGGGGGTTTCAAACTATATTCAATCTCTCTAAGTTATTAATGTGTTCTCGTGTTCATTTTGATGATATCTTTTATGCTAATTTACACGGTATAAAGAAGTATACATCCTTTGCAAAACCACGAGCACGAGAACACGCTTCAACATGATGCTCATGAAGTTAGCGAGGAATTGGGGGGCAAATTGGTTGAAAATCCACTTCACACACACAAAGAAGAGGCAAATGAACTTAGGGACAAATTGGGTGAAATTTGGATTAAATCGTAATGAGCTAGTGTGCAAAGATGACTACTCTAGACGGAATGGTAGTGGCAAACCGTGAACGGGTACCCGTCATAGATGTGTAATGTGATGAATCGTGAGGTGCTTATCATAGATATCATGTATTGTGCCTTGTTGATATTGTTCATTGTAGATAAACTGGGTGTTCGGGTGCTCAAACTATCGACAACTATGTAAAAATGCATTGTTGTTTTTAGAAAAGCAAATGGATCAATCATGTCACAATTCATCACATCATGGTTTTTCAGAAATACCACTTAAAAATGGATCAATCATGTCACAATTGCATATTGAAATGTCACATTCACAAATCAACTATTAACTATATATTTCTTAAAACGTTACTTTAACGATAATAATTCATGTTGCAACCATCATATTAAATTTTCCGTTGATCACTTTATCCCATAAATTTCAATTTCTTTGTTTCCTTTTCCAAACCATAAATATAAACAAATATTATATTCTTATCTATTAATTACATTAGTTAAAAAAAACATATTAGTCTTTAAGGTTATATTTAAGAGTCAACAAATGGTAATTCTGTTTTAATTTACATTTCAAATCCATTAAGAGTTTTATAAGTCAAACATGATTATGTTAATGGATTTTCTTTCCTTGTATAATCAACAAAACTTATCATAAGATTTCCTTTCGTTCCATTCAAGTTCATTCTAATTACTTCAAAAATAATTTTGTAATGGAAAATAACATTAAGTGTAAAGAGTTGTGGTGCATTGTTACAACTTTATTTTGATTATCTAGTTATTTTGAAAAGAATTAATAATGAGTTGTGTTTTTAAATCACATAACCAAGTATAATTTGCAATGTCGCCCCTTTTCTACATTGCCTAATATGTCTTATATGATGAGAATGTATTTTGATATTACTGTGAGTGATAACAACAATAATATCGATGTTATTTAATTATTTTCTATTCATGTTTCGATGTTTGAAACTTAGTCGTCACAACTTTATATTTTTATTCTATGTATTTTATCACGTTAATGTCACAAGCACAATGCGCACAACAAAATTTGTAAACACGCCGCGCCTAGTTATATTAGATTTTACTTTTTTAGTTTTAGAATGAAATAGTATCAAGGCCTTGTATTGCGACGGAGACGCAAAACCGTATCAAGTAGTAACCAATGCCATACCGACCAAGAAGTTGCACAAAAAACGTAAAACCATACATGCACGTTGCGACGTGTTAAATCGCAAGATTTAGATTAAAACGTAAAAAGCCGTATATAAGTAGTGGGTATTACTTGGATATAAAATATAAAAACGAATTATATTGTTATTTTATTTGAGAGTTCATAAAATTATTAATAAGAAAGAATATATATTTTTTGTCATTAAAAGCAATATAATAATACGTACAATCAAAATGAAAAGTAAATAATATTATTGGAAAGAATTTAATATTATATTATATTGTAAATAAAAGGGTATAATAAAATGAAATAAAGTAACTGGGAAAAGCTAATAAACTAATAATAATTAAACTGATACGAAAAGATACGGTAAATCCTTCCTAAAATAGTGATAAACGGATATAATAATTAATAATAAAAAAAGAGATTTAGAGTATCGTACGGACCGTTGGGTGAAGGCGCGTGTGCAGAGCATAAAACCCCGCCATTGATCGTGTGAAGATCTCCATTAGAGGTTTCAATTCATCAGATCGATCTCATATCAAATATCATCAAATCAAACTCAGATGTTTTTCATTCTACTCATCATTCAAACAACTTGTCGATCAATTTCATCTCCCCAAAATCCCCAATTCTAGTGGTCTAGGGTTTAATCGACCAACTTCAAATCAGGAGGAATCATGTTTTAGGCTTCTAATAGTCTGATGAATCAAACAACATGTATCCTGTAAGTATCTTCCCCAAATTACATTTCGCATATGTACATTTTGAATCTCCACCCAAATAAGGAGGTAAAGTGATTTCAAATCAGGAGGAGCCAAACGCCTTTTCAACTTCATTCTGTCATAAGTCTTCTTCTTCTTCTACTCTTTTGCCTTTCATTTTACTAGTTCGTTTGCTGGTTGTTAATTAAACCTTGTAATTGTACTTGTATTGAGTAATTGTGTGTTTAGGGTTACAATAGATGGTTCTTTATATAGAGGATAATATTATATAATTAACCCTAAACTATTCACTAATAATAACCTAGTCTAATATTGTTTATGTTTTGGAGACATTGAATTTTTAGGGTTTTTTCATTGTGCTTCGCTGCTTGTTGTTTTCCACGACTAATTAGAGACTAAAGATTTTTTTATGCTGCCATCACATTCAGTTTTTATTAGGGTTAATTTAGGGGTTTGTTTGCACCAGGGAGATTTAATTTGCGGTTCTAAGATGTAATTAGGGGTTTAGGAGTTAGGATTACATTGTCAAATCTGCTTCTTGATTTGTGGGTTATATGTAATTAAGTACTTGCTACTAATATATACCAGTGACTGATCTCTCTAGAATATTGATATTTCTGTTTTTTCATGTTCTGTTGTTCCTTTTCGGTGCAGCTGTGTGCCTCAAAGGGGTGGGGATGGTGAGACTCTCAACACCTTACTCTGCAAAGTTTCCTACTTTATCACTCATTAATCATCTGCCTCAAAGGGGTGGGGATGGTGAGATTCTCAGAAGCTGGTAGGGTATTCAGCTCCATAAATTAAGGACCTGGTACGTAAGAAGGACAACAATATCTTCTGTGAGTTAATGTTTAACCTGGTTTGTATTTTGTTTATTTCCAAAACAGGTTCTCCTGGGTCACTATTTGAACAGCTGCACTTGCCTTGTGCCTATTGTATGGTTGACTGTGATCCATATGGCTGTGAGCCAATTTCCAAAAGGGTGGGGATAGTTGGGACTGTTAATACCTTATTTTGCTGAGTTTATTTTCTCACTTAGTAATCATTTAGTTTATCGTTGTTTCAGAGTTAGTGATGGGATATTTGTGTAACATGCCAAACAGTTAACTCTAAAAGATACAATCTTTACTGCACACTTGCCAATTCTGCAGCAAGTTTAGGCATGGTCCAGATCATGTTCAGTATGTATCTCTGATATTGTTCTACCATTAAGTGTTTATGATCCCTTTTATGTGACATCATGCACTCACAGTTCTTTTTTTTATTATAACTTATAAGGTTTTTGTGCATAGGGATACAAAGGAGTCAAGGAGAGAAGGATAAGTCAGGCAAATGTAAACAGGTCTGAAATACAACTTTTGTCAGCTGAAATAAGTTAGTTTGAAAGTTGTCTACAGAGTTATGATGGTTAGATTTTGGTTTTGTATCAAGTTAATATTTACATTTGTTTATGTTCATTCACATTGAAAATGTGTAGTTTTTATATTTACTAATGATTTTTTGGTTTCATAGGTACATCACGTATATATGAAAGATAGAAGAGATAAATAAGTACACATGGGTTACCTCCGTTTCTCTATAACTATACTACGCACCAGCTCATGGTATTTTGAGGTTTGTTTTTATCCCTTGCCATCTCCCACGGTTGTGTGCATGTGTTCATATTGAATGGCATTACTATGGAATTTGGTGCGTGATAAAAGTATCTGGCAAGACGAAATGTGCCTTGTTCGCATTAATGTACTCGCTCTGAAAGACGGAAATCATTTATTTGTTAACTAATGAAGGTAAGAAGTTGAATATTATAAGTGTATGGATGTTAACAGGACGATTTGGATGATCCTAAAATACTCATAATACATATAAATAAAAAACATAAATTGATTTCCATATATCAACACAAATATATGTCATGTACTCGTATGGGATAATGATAATATTTCACAGGTTAGTAGGTTACTAATATAGTTTACGGTTTTTGTGAAGCGATATTAGAACTGTAACATGCACGCAGTATTCCACCGACTAGCAAATGATTGTTTGTGCAAGGAGAATCATTGCATTGTCGTCACGGTAAGCGTGTTAACTGTATATCTAATTGCAGGAAGAGGTTATCCGGATATACCAACAAAGCGGTAAACCTTCAGTCTGTTCTCTTTGTTTTAATCTATGAAGAAACTTTAATATTGATGTTGTTTCTACTTTGTTTAAGTTCTTGCCATTACGAATTGTTTGGTTGACTTTGATCCATATGGTTGTGACATTTTAACCACATACTGATTCGGCTCAACAGTAATTTATGTCTTTGGTTATGCCACTAAACTAACTAGTTATTAAGCTAATTGCAGTTTCAAACATAGTAACATTTATATCTAACTGAATATTTCTTTTTTAAAGAAAATGACACACTATTGAAAGATAGTGAAGCTTCCTGGGATTATGTGGATTGGAGTGTTTCCTTGAGATGCTGCAAAATTTAATGTTTCTCAATAATGTCTCCTTCCTGTGACAAATGATGGTGTAATTCCTCATGCCTTTAATGATATTCCTTTAAATTATTAAACTATCTCTCCTTTTGCGTTGTTTAATTAATTTCTTCTATTTATTTCAGATACGATGAGGCAATTCTAAATCAATGCTACTTGCAGATGAAAGTGCCAAAGTGGATGTTTTTATCAGATAATGTTCCTCTTTTGATTTATCTATTTTGTTATCACTCTTCATTACTAATAACAATCCTCTTAAAACCTACATCTTCTTCTCATTACATTACTACTACAGATACTATTGCAAAGTGGAGTCAGGTTTGAGATTGAAGCCTTGTGTCGGTGCACTCGCTTACCTTATTATCATTCTACTCTGCAGCTTCCTACTACATTCTCATCATTCAAACAACTTATAACTTGTCGATCAATTTCATCTCCCCAAAATCCCCAATTCTAGTCTAGGGTTTAATCGACGAACTTCAAATCAGGAGGAATAATCTTTTAGGCTTCTAATAGTCTGATGAATCAAACAACATGTCTCCACCCAAATAAGGAGGTAAGTATTCTCCCCAAATTTCACATTCAGTCTCTCAAATTCCAACATTCGGCACTCAAATCACGATGAGGTAACATGTTTTAACTTCGATTTCTGATGACAAGTAATCAAGTGTGTCATTTGATTTCCTTTTTCTACTAATTTCTCTTCAATTTTGTAGTAAGCTTGCTCATGGTCGTCTGTGTGTAATGTGTTGGAGGCAACATTTTTAGGTTTTTTTTTTCAACTTCTTCTTATGCGGAACATGGGGGTTTGATCATAATGTTTTTCTTTCAGACGACTTATTAGAAAACTCAATTTTAATTAGGGTTTAAGAGTTTTAGGGAGAATGCGCTGTTCTGTTATCTACCTAGGGTTTGGGGTTACTGATATTAACTGTTGATTTGCTTCTTCATTTGTGGCTTATATGTAGATTATTCAACTAGGGTTTAGGGTTACTAATACAAATGACGGATTTCCACAATATTGTTAATATTATCCTTATTTCTGCATTCTTCTAGTTTCATGTTCTGTTCCTTCCCTTGCAGTTGCCTCTGTCCCAAAAGGGTGGGGATGGTTGAGACTCTAAATAGCTTACCATGCTGAGTTTACTTTATCGATCACCCGTTAATCATATAGTTTACTGTTGTTCCAGATTAGTGAGGGATGGTTGACTGGTTGAGGCTCTCAGAAGCTATCGGTATATTCAACATCATATATAAATGACCCTGAAATCGACAGTTGATATTTGGTTTTCTGATAGACGCACTCGGTTCTACTCAAGGGAGAATTAGCTATTCAATTTTTTTTTATAAACTTTGTGATTGTTTTCTGATTGTGGTTGGTTAACAAACCTTTTCTATATGCTAACTGTGTTAAGTGACTGCTAATTATTAGGAAAGGGGAAGGGAAGAAGGAATCACCCATGGAGGATATTTTCGTTGAAGGAACTACATGCAAACAATCTTATTTCTGACAGCAGGCTTGGTGAAGGTAGATTTTCCTAGGTCAGCCATGGTAAATTAAACATCACTTATATCCTATTTTTAATGTTTTTCTATCAAGTGATTAATTTTTTACTTCTAATTGGTCAAGTAAGATGGACATGGGCTTTTGAAGTACGGTGATTGCTATAGATGTGGGCAGAGGATAAGTGCTCTAAACTTCTAGTCTAAATTTAGATTCTGTTATTGAAACATGCTGTATAAATCGTGTTAGTTATCATATTAAGTTTATGGAAACGAGGTAAAGAAATTTGAAAATGGAATTTAGGACTAACAAAACTTATTCTGCCTCATACTTCCATTTCCTCTCTTAAAGCAAAGTTTATCAAAGGTAATTATTTTCTTAGATTTGTGCTTTACATGCTTTGTTTTTCATTACATCATAACTTTTCTCTGCAATATGTCACTGTTTTCTTAATCTAGTTATTTTTAGTTATATATTATAACAGAACAACTGTTGTAGATAGGCCATCAATGACATCTGCATACTTCTTCAATGCAGTCACCTAAATTTTCAGCAGGTTCTCATGGTTACTAATTGTAGATCTCCACTTGCCTATCTATGGTTTGGTTGATTGTGATCCATTTGGCTTTGACAATTTCACTGTTATTTCTTATAAAGGGTTTTACGTGCTACTTGTATTAACTTGTTGCTAATCAAACAGGAAAGAGGAAGGGAAGAAGGAATCAACATGGACGAATTTTGCAAGATACGTAACTAATACATCCCTTGTTTTTAATATTTTAAGTTTTTCTTTTAAGTGATTGTTTTTGACTCTAATCGGTCAAGTAAGATGGTCATGAGCTTTTAAGGTAAGGTGATTGATATAAATGTGTGTGTGTGTTTGGGTTGGGGGGGGGGGTTTCTAGACATAAGATTCTGTTTATTGAAACATGTCTAAATCCTATTACTTTTCATGTTAGTTAGAGAAACGAGGTAAGGAAACTTAAAAATGGAATTTAGGAAGTAATCAGAATTTGAGAATCGAATTAAGTGACCTAACAAAACTTCTTCTGCCAGCAGAGCACGACAAAGAACACCCCTTTCAACAAGCACAAAAGAAGGACAGAAACTTTTCTTTCGAGGTCAATGCAAGTGCTGGTCAAAATTTTTAGTTTATCCAAGGTAATCGTTATTTATCGCTATGCTTTACATTCTTTGTTTCTATTGCACCACAACTTTTTCCTTGAAGCTCCTTTACATGGCATTATGTCATTAACAATCCGTTGTAGATCGCACCATCAGTGACACATGTATACTTCTTCAGTGCAGCCACCACAACCTAAATGGTGTATGTAATGCCCTCGCTGATATATGTCTATAATTTTGTTGTTAAAGTATATTATATAAAAGTATCCATCTATGATTGTCTCAAGTATATTGCTATTTCTTCTAATTTCATGTTATGTTGCTTCTTTGTAGGTCTGTCTAAAATGGGTGGGTACCTCCTACAAAATCATAAATAATTTTATTTCATCAAGTTTGGAAACAGTACTTCAATACCTTACTATGTTGACTGTTCAGTTTGCTTTATCATTCATTAATTTTATTGTTTTTTCAGATTCTTAGAAGCTGACAGGAAATTCAACTCTATAAAAGGCCCTGGTACTGTAAGAAGGAAAACAACATCTTTTGTGAGTTAATGCTTAACCTAAATCTGCGGTTGATATTTGGTTTTCTGGTACGCACACTCTATTCCAATATTTATAGAACAATTGAAAGATGCTGAGATATAACACAGGTTTGTTAATACATAACAAGATTTTCATATATCAATGCAGAAATATGTCATGTATTCAAATGTGATTGATGATAACATGTCACGGGTTACTAATATATTATGATTTATCGTTGTGCTTTACATTCTTTGATTCTTTTTGAACCATAATTTTTTTGATGACCGCACCTGCATACTTCTTCAGTTCAGCATAGTTGCCACAACCTAATGTTGTATGTAATGCTCTCATCTTTTTATATCTATAATGTTGTTGCTGTTAAGGTATATTAGGTAAAAGTCTCCATCTATGACTGATCTCCAATATTATTTCTTTTTTATTCCTACGTACTTCTAACTTCATGTTCTGTTGTCAGTTTAGAAATACTTCTATTATTTAACTAGAGTTTTGAGTTACTAATATAAGCTGTTGATTTGTTTCTTCATTTGTGGCATATATTTAAAATACTTTTATTATGTAAGTAGGTTTAGGGTGACTAATATGAATGACTGGTCTCTAAAATACTGTTATTTCTTTTTTATTCCTGCCCACTTCTAATTTCATGTTCTGTTCCTTCCCTTGCAGCCGTCTGTGTCCCAAAAGGATGGGTATGGTTAAAACTCTAAATAACTTACTATGCTGAGTTTACTTTATCATTTGTTAAACATTTAGTTTATTGTTGTTTCAGATTAGTGATGGGATGGTTGAGACTCTCGTAAGCTAACAGGATATTCTACGCCATAAACGAACATGAAATCGTTAGTTGATATCTGTTTTCGGGCAGACACATTCTATTCCAGTACATGTAGAAGAAGTGAAAGAAATTCAGATAAAGAAAGAATTTGCTATTCAATTTTTTTACAAATTCTTTTTGATTGTTTTCTGATTATGGTTGCTTAACTGTCTTTATCTGTATGCTAATTGTGTTAACTGATTGCTAATTAACAGGAAAAAGGAATGGAAGAAGGAGTCACCAAAGAGGATATTTTCACTGAAAGAATTACATGCAAACAATTTTAGGTCTGACCGTCTGACAACAGGCTTGGTGAAGGTGGATTTGAAGGTGGATTTAGTAGGGTCACCCATGGTAAATTAAACATCATTTTCTATTTTTAATGTTTTTTTATTAAGTATTTGATTTTTGGCTTCTAATTGGTCAAGTAAGATGGACATGGGCTTTTGAAGTAGGGTGTTGTTGATCTTTGCTCGTTATGTTTCACAAGGGACTCTGTTACGTATGTTTTTCTTTCCCATGACTAATTAAAACTAGAAACAAACGATTGTTATGTTACCCTTAAATTCAATTTGAATTTGGTTTTAGAGTTTTGATCGCACTCATAAGTAGGGAATGTTTGCTCTTCTATTATTTAAAAAGACTTAGGTACTATAGCCATCATGTGCTTCATCAGGATACCAGGGATTTTGATTTCCATTCTAATCTACTACATTCTGATTCAAACATCTCAGATAAGTTCATCCTCAAAATCTGCATATGTAGGTTTGAGTAGATCTCAATAAGAACCTTGTTTAACTTTTGGCACCCAAATCAGGAGGTAAAAGTGTTTCAGTTTTGTTTTCTCATTAAAGTGTATCACTTGTTTCCTTTTTATACTCTTTTGCCCCATTGAATAGTTCAATTTAGTAGTTGGCTTGCTGATTGTTTATTTTTTGAAGGCTAGTATCAGACAAGAATTTTTTAGTGATTTTTGAGCTTATGATTTTCACTTTTTCTAATGTTGCACAAGGGGCTGTAATTGGTATGTTTTTCTTTCCCTCGACTAGTTAAAGGAGTTTATTGTTACCATTAAACTCAATCTTAATTCAGCTTTAGAGTTTTCATTACACTAGTAAGTATGGAAATTTGCTAGTTAGTTATTTATAATATTCTTGCAATTGTTTTCTGATTATGGCTGGTTAATCAAAGTCTTTCTACATGCATAGTGTGTTAACTTATTGCTAGTTACACAGGAAAGAGGAAGGAAAAGTAGTTACATGCTGCTACAAGCAATTTTAATTCTAAAACACGTAGGGTAAATAAAAGATCCACTTATTTCCTATTTCTAATGTTTTTTATTAAGTAATTCATTTTTGTTGCCGAGTCTAATTGGTCAAGTAAGATGGACATGGGCTTTTAAAGTAGGGTGATTGGTATAAATATGTGCATGGGATAAGTGTTCTAGACTTTTAGTGTAGATTTTGATTCTGTTTATTGATATGTATTGTTTAAATCATGTTACTTATTGAAATGAAGTAAGGAAATTTGTAAATGAAATTTGGGAAGTAACCTGGATTTGAAAATGGAATTAAATGACTTTACGACATCTCTCCTCATACATCTGTTTCCTCTCTCCGCCCTCTCAAGATTGATCATTCTAGAAACAACATTGACACGTGACCACGGTTTGACCAAGCTGTGGTGGGGGATCGAACTGCGTATATCAGGTCATGTTTGATAAAGTCACAAGCAGTAGCACATTATGGGGGTAGTGGGGTAGAAATTAGTGTGCGAGTTGTTAACATGTTATCGTATTTATTTATCTATGCATCCTTCAAATTTCATGTTGTTTTCCTTTGCTTCCAACTGTGTCTTCCAAAAGGGTGGGGATAGTTGAGACTGCTAATACCTTATATTGGTAAGTTTATTTTCTCATTGAGTAATCATTTAGCTTATCATTGTTTCATATTAGTGACGGAGCAGTCGTGTTACATTGTCGTATCTCGTTCTTGATTTGTGGGTTATATGTAAAGTACTTGCTACTAATATATACCAGTGATTGATCTCTAGAATATTGATATTTCTGTTTTTCATTTCTACATACTTCTAATTTCATGTTCTCTTGTTCCTTCAGTGCAGTTGTGTGCCTTAAAGGGGTGGCCTAATATAGAGTGGATGCAATGAGCAAAACGTAAAAAGTAGGGCTGTGAGCTTGAGGTATGTATGCTTCTAAAGTTTGCCATAATTTTCTTTAAATCACTTTGCATTACTAATAACAATCCTTCTAAAAGCTACTTTCTTCTCATGACTACGTCTACAGTTGCTCTTGCAAAAGGTAGTCAAGTTCAAGATGGAAGCCTTGTCGGTGCACTCGCTTACCTTATTGTGAAAACAATATCTACCCTGTGAGATCAAGGTGATTCTTCATGCTTTTAGACAAAACAACACTCCATAAGTACTAATTTAGCTCTTTAAGTATTTAATTAAAATTGAAAATACCGGAAACCTTACTATCTTAGACTAATATCTCTACACACAATTAGGCGATGGATTGAGGTCAATGCAAATGCTAGTTAAAATCATAATTAATCAAAGCATGATTTATCGTTGTGCTTTACATTGTTTGTTTCTCATTGCACCACAACCTTTTCCCATGAAGCTAATCTACTCGGTATTATGTCATTGTTTCGAACAATTCATTGTAGACCGCACTGTTTTAAATGTAAGAGTCCTTGCTAGGGCCCCCTAAAATCAGAGTTTCTTAGGTTTTCATCATAGTGATTATAGTATTAATATTTGAGGAGTGCTACATGCAAGTAAGAGTTTAGAAGAACTCTGGGATGTATTATGGTACTAACTTGAAAGTGGTTGATCGACATGTGTGGCTTGCTGCCTTGCTAAGATGATATTCGGACTTGAGAGTGCCATTTGTGGTTGATCCTCTCTTAGACTTTAACCGTTGTTGATTGTTGTAAGTACTTGATATCACACTTGTTATCTTGCTTTCCGTTGTTGTATTGTTTTACATACTAGTTTATTGAACATGGAGTATAATGAACTTTAACATTATAAGTGGTAGGTTCTTTAAGGGAAAGCAATGAGGAAGACATTACTGTCTTCAAGGACTGTGGATGTCCACCCAATGTTGGAAACAAGCAAAGGTGCAGCCTTGGCCTGTTGCACGTAGTTTTAGACAGGATGAAAGGGTTATACATATAGCTTTCATCTTTAACAAAATTAAAAATGGTTTTCTTATATGATATTGTATTACTTTGTTTATGCTGTCAGTGGCTGTCTTACATCTTGGAGACCTGGTCAGTGGTTAGATTTATACTATGGTACAAGATTTGTTCACACAGAGGCTATCAGTGGAGGATTCTTCGAGGTATTTTTTTGTTTTTAAAATTTTTAAAATAATTTTTCATTGTTTCCAAGCAGTTGTTACCCAAATGATTTTACCATTTTTTTTTGCAAATTTGCATGGTATTTTGTGAAGATGGATCCATGGGTTGTCTCGCATGTTCTATGGCCTAATATAGAGTGGATGCAATGAGCAAAACGTAAAAAATAAGGCTGTGAGCTTGAGGTATGTATGCTTCTAAAGTTTGCCATAATTTTCTTTCAATCACTTTGAGTTACTAATAACAATCCTTCTAAACGCTACTTTCTTCTCATATGACCGTGTCTACAGTTGTTGCTCTTGCAAAGGGTAGTCAAGTTCAAGATGGAAGCCTTGTCGGTGCACTCGCTTACCTTATTGTGAAAACAATATCTACCCTGTGAGATCAAGGTGATTCTTCATGCTTTTAGACAAAACAACATTCCATAAGTACTAATTTAGCTCTTTAAGTATTTAATTAAAATTGAAAATACCGGAAACCTTACTATCTTAGACTAATATCTCTACACACAATTAGGCGATGGATTGAGGTCAATGCAAATGCTAGTTAAAATCATAATTAATCAAAGCATGATTTATCGTTGTGCTTTACATTGTTTGTTTCTCATTGCACCACAACCTTTTCCCATGAAGCTAATTTACTCGGTATTATGTCACTGTTTCGAACAATTCATTGTAGACCGCACTGTTTTAAATGTAAGAGTCCTTGCTAGGGGCCCCTAAAATCAGAGTTTCTTAGGTTTTAATCATAGTGATTATAGTTTTCATATTTGAGGAGTGTAGTAAGAGTTCAAAAGAACTCTGGAATGTATTATGGTACTAACTTGAATGTGGTTGGTTGACATGTGTGGCTTGCTGCCTTGCTAAGATGATATTCGGACTTGAGTGCCATTTGTGGTTGATCCTCTCTTAGACTTTAACCGTTGTTGATTGTTGTAAGTACTTGATATCACACTTGTTATCTAGCTTTCCGTTGCTGTATTTTTTACATACTAGTTTATTGAACATGGAGTATAATGAACTTTAACATTATAAGTGGTAGGTTCTTGGAGGGAAAGCAATGAGGAAGACATTACGATCTTCAAGGACCGTGGATGTCCACCCAATGTTGGAAGCAAGCAAAGGTGCAGCCTTGGCCTGTTGCAGGTAGTTTTACATAGGATGAAAGGGTTATACACATAGCTTTCATCTTTAACAAAATAAAAATTGGTTTTCTTATATGATATTGTATTACTTTGTTTATGCTGTCAGTGGTTGTCTTACATCTTGGAGACCTGGTCAATGGTTAGATTTATACTGTGGTACAAGATTTGTGGACACAGAGGTTATGAGTGGAGGATGCTTCGAGGTATTTTTTTTTAATTTTTTAAAATAAATTTCCATTGTTTCCAAGCAGTTGTTACCCAAATGATTTTACCATTTTTTGTTGCAAATTTGCATGGTATTTTATGGAGATGGATCCATGGGATGTCTCTCATGTTCTATGGCCTAATATAGAGTGGATGCAATGAGCAAAACGTAAAAAATAGGGCTGTGAGCTTGAGGTATGTATGCTTCTAAAGTTTGCCATAATTTTCTTTCAATCACTTTGCATTACTAATAACAATCCTTCTAAAAGCTACTTTCTTCTCATATGACTGTGTCTACAGTTGCTGTTGCAAAGGATAATTAAGTTCAAGATGGAAGCCTTGTCGGTGCACTCGCTTACCTTATTGTGAAAACAATATCTACCCTGTGAGAACAAGGTGATTCTTCATGCTTTTAGAAAAAACAACACTCCATAAGTACTAATTTAGCTGTTTAAGTATTTAATTAAAATTGAAAATACCGGAAACCTTACTATCTTAGACTAATATTGCTACCCACAATTAGGCGATGGATTGAGGTCAATGCAAATGCTAGTTAAAATCATAATTAATCAAAGCATGATTTATCATTGTGCTTTACATTGTTTGTTTCTCATTGCACCACAACCTTTTCCCATGAAGCTAATTTACTCGGTATTATGTCACTGTTTCGAACAATTCATTGTAGACCGCACTGTTTTAAATGTAAGAGTCCTTGCTAGGGGCCCCTAAAATCAGAGTTTCTTAGGTATTCATCATAGTGATTACTGTTTTAATATTTGAGGAATGCTACATGCAAGTAAGAGTTCAGAAGAACTCTGGGATGTATTATGGTACTGACTTGAAAGTGGTTGGTCGACATGTGTGGCTTGCTGCCTTGCTAAGATGATATTCGGACTTGAGAGTGCCATTTGTGGTTGATCCTCTCTTAGACTTTAACCGTTGTTGATTGTTGTAAGTACTTGATATCCCACTTGTTATCTAGCTTTCCGTTGCTGTATTGTTTTACATTGTAGTTTATTGAACATGGAGTATAATGAACTTTAACATTATAAGTGGTAGGTTCTTGGAGGGAAAGCAATGAGGAAGACAGTACTGTCTTCAAGGACCGTGGATGTCCACCCAATGTTGGAAGCAAGCAAATGTGCAGCCTTGGCCTGTTGCAGGTAGTTTTACACAGGATGATTCTTCATGCTTTTAGACAAAACAACACTCCATAAGTACTAATTTAGCTGTTTAAGTATTTAATTTAAAATTGAAAATAACGGAAACCTTACTATCTAATACTAATATCTCTACACACAATTAGGCGATGGGTTGAGGTCAGTGCAAATGCTAGTTAAACTCATAATTAATCAAAGCATGATTTATCGTTGTGCTTTACATTGTTTGTTCTCATTGCACCACAACCTTTTCCCATGAAGCTAATTTACTTGGTATTATGTCACTGATTCGAACAATTCATTGTAGACCGCACTGTTTTAAATGTAAGAGTCCTTGCTAGGGGCCCCTAAAATCAGAGTTTCTTAGGGTTTTCATCATAGTGATTACAGTTTTGCTATTTGAGGAGTGCTACATGCAAGTAAGAGTTCTGGTTGATCGACATGTGTGGCTTGCTGCCTTGCTAAGATGATATTCGGACTTGAGAGTGCCATTTGTGGTTGATCCTCTATTAGACTTTAGCCGTTGTTGATTGGTGTAAGTACTTGATATCACACTTGTTATCTAGCTTTCCGTTGCTGTATTGTTTTACATACTAGTTTATTGAACATGGAGTATAATGAACTTTAACATTATAAGTGGTAGGTTCTTGGAGGGAAAGCAATGAGGAAGACATTACTGTCTTCAAGGACCGTGGATGTCCACCCAATGTTGGAAGCAAGCAAAGAGGCAGCCTTGGCTTGTTTCCGGTAGTTTTACACAGGATTAAAGGGTTATACACATAGCTTTCATCTTTAACAAATTAAAAAATGGTTTTCTTTTATGATTATGTATTACTTTGTTTATATTGTCAGTGGCTGTCTTACATCTTGGAGACCTGGTCAGTGGTTAGATTTATACTGTGATACAAGATTTGTGGACACAAAGGCTATTAGTGGAGGATGCTACGAGGTATTTTTTTTAAAATTTTTTTAATAAATTTCCATTGTTTCCAAGCAGTTATTACCCAAATGATTTTACCATTTTTTTGTTGCAAATTTGCATGGTATTTTGTGGAGATGGATCCATGGGTTGTCACGCATGTTCTATGGCCTAATAAAGAGTGGATGCAATCCGCAAAACGTAAAAAATAGGGCTGTGAGCTTGAGGTATGTATGCTTCTAAAGTTTGCCATAAGTTTCTTTCAATCACTTTGCATTACTAATAACAATCCTTCTAAAATCTACTTTCTTCTCATATGACTGTATACAATTGCTATTGCAAAGGGTAGTGAAGTTCAAGATGGAAGCCTTGTCGATGCACTCGCTTACCTTATTGTGAAAACAATATCTACCCTGTGAGATCAAGGTGATTCTTCATGCTTTTAGACAAAACAACACTCCATAAGTACTAATTTAGCTGTTTAAGTGTTTAATTAAAATTGAAAATACCGGAAACCTTACTATCTTAGACTAATATTGCTACACACAATTAGGCGATGGATTGAGGTCAATGCAAGTGCTAGTTAAAATCATAATTAATCAAAGCATGATTTATCGTTGTGCTTTACATTGTTTGTTTCTCATTGCACCACAACCTTTTCCCATGAAGCTAATTTACTCGGTATTATGTCACTGTTTCGAACAATTCATTGTAGATCACTCTGTTTTAAATGTAAGTCCTTGCTAGGGCCCCCTAAAATCAGAGTCCTTGCTACATGCCGTTTATCTTATTAATCGCCTGCCCTCACGCATCTCTTCCAACAAGTCCTTGTTTCAACATGTTTTTAACGGTAAACCCGACTACTCGTTTCTTCGTGTCTTTGGATGTGAGTGCTTTCCACACCTCCGCCCATACAATCGACATAAAAAGGACTTTCGTACTACGACCTTTGTCGTTCTTGGCTATAGTCCTCTTCATCATGGTTATCAATGCTTTGATACACAAACCGAACATGTCTATGTTGTTGGACATGTACGTTTCAACAAACATGTCTTCCCATTTCAAATCTCCCCCAAACCACCACAATCACACCCATCCCCTCCTTACATTTCTACCTTCCCCTCTCCATCTCCTCCACACACCACCTCCTCCCCGCCTCACCAACCGCAGCCTTCAACTCAACTTTCTACCCAACATGATTCCCCAATCATACCTGACCCATCACAACCGTCTACCCCACCAGACTCCCCAACTCAGCCTACCTCTGTTAGAACAAGTTAGATTGTGAATTTAATATTTATCTATTTTAGAGGGTATCTAATTGTAATATTTATCTCTTTATATAGAGATCCTTGTAAACATAATTATTCAATCAATAACATCATTATTACCCTTCAATTATACGGTTCTATATGGTATCAAGAGCCAGAACCTTGTAACCCTAGTTGCCTCCTAACCTGCCGACAACCTTCTTCTTCTTCTTTTATTTCTTTCCTGCCAACCGACAACAACAATTTATCTCCGGTCATCTCTAACCTACCATGGCCACCATTGCTCTCTTTACTACACAGGAGAAAACAACCCATAATTCCCACAAATTCGCCTTTACACTATCTCCCACCAACTATGGGTATTGGAAGGCGATGATACAACCTTTCCTGGTTTCAAATCCTCTGTTCGGGTACGTCGATGGAACCATTCCATGTCCTGAAGCCACGGTTCAACTTGAGCAAACCACCACCGCCAACCCCAGCTATGCCTGATGGATTGCTAATGATGCTCACGTACATATGCTTATTGTTTCCACTGTTTCTGAAGCCTCTTTTTAGCATATTCAGGGCCACACTTCTAGGGATGTATGACTTTCCTTAGAGCGTGCGTATGCACCACAAACCGCCTCTCATGAATATATGTTGAAAACCCAACTTCTCAAGCTCTCAATGAAGGGTGATGAAAAACCTGTTGATTACTTAAGCCGAGCACAGGAATATGCTACTGCTCTCGCTAATATTGGTGAACCAATGAAGGAAAAAGATCTTGTCATGCTTACTATATATGGTCTTCGGGCAGAATACGACGGTTTAAAAGCCAATCTTTTGGCTCGATCTCCGCCCATTACTTTTCATGAATTACACGGTATTCTCACTGACCATGACTTTTCGCTTTAGAAATCTGCTGTCACACCTACTGATCCACCACTGCAAGCTTTTGTTACCACGGCTGGAAACCCACCCATAAACCTGACTGCAATCCAGTCTCAACTTACCAACCTGCATCTGTTAGCAGCACAATTAGGCTATCAACTCATCCCCATTGCTTCACCAACTCCTCAACCACAAGCCTTTTTTGCACCTCGTTCATTTAATACTAACCGTGGCAGCCGCCGAGGCAACTCACGAGGAAGTTCACGTGGTAACTTCCACAACCGGGGTCGAGACAATACTGGAAGTTCACGTGACAGCAGTAGTGGTTCTACCCGACAGTTTTCATGGGCATCTACTCAAAACACCGTGTATGGTCACTACAATCGATGTGGTATAGGTCATCTCCCGTCTCAATGTCCAAATCAGCCAAGCTCTTCTACTCCACCACATCCGCAGGCCAACTATGCTGCTTACTCAGATTTTGGATCCACATCAGGGGTTACTTGGTTTCCTGACACGGGCGCTAACAGCCATGCTAGTCCTGACTTATCTAGTTTTGACACTTTCGAGGTCTATCCAGGTAATGACTCTCTCCGTGTTGGCGACGGTAAGCCTCTCCCCATATTCCATATTGGTTCCTTTAAAATCATCTCCCCACATAAAACTTTTAACCTTTCAAACATTCTTCATGTTCCTGAACTTCAAAAGAACTTACTATCTGTGCAAAAATTTTGTTATGATAATAATGTTTTCTTTGAGTTTCATTCTTCTTTTTTTGTTGTGAAGGACGAGTCTACACACACTATCCTTCTCATGGGGCCAAGTGAACAGGGTCTCTACTCCATCCGGCTTCCTCATCTCCAGTCTATTCCCAAAGTCGCCTTCATTGCTACCAAAGCATCTTCAACTATCTGGCATCAACGTCTAGGACATCCTCATCAACGTGTTTTTCATTCTATTGTTTCACATTGTTCTTTACCTGTTTCTACAAAATTGTCTTCTTCTTTATGTACTTCCTGTCAATCAGGAAAATCTTCTAAACTTTCATCATCATATTCCAATTTTAAAAGCAATAATGTTTTGGATTTAATATATTGTGATGTTTGGGGACCCTCACCTACCTTACCTCTTGATGGTTATCGGTTTTTTATGTTATGTGTTGATCATCACTCTCGTTATATGTGGTTTTATCCATTAGCACAAAAATTTGATGTTTAATCCACATTTAAAAACTTTGTCACCATGGTAGAAAGACAGTTCAACACCAGACTAAAGAGTGTTCAAACTGATTGGGGAGGCGAGTTTCGAAACTTAGCATCCTTCTTCACTTCCCTTGGCATAATCCATCGACGATCTTGCCCTCACACAAGTGAGCAAAATGGTATTGTTGAGTGTCGTCACTGTCACGTTGTGGAAACTGGGCTTACCCTACTTGCTCAATCTAATCTTCCACAACGTTTCTGGCACTTCGCTTTTGCAACAGCCGTTTATCTCATCAACCGTTTACCCTCTCGAATTTCTTCAAACAAATCACCTTTTGAACACCTCTTCCATCGTAAACCCAACTACTCTTTTCTTCGAGTTTTTGGTTGTCAATGTTTTCCACATCTTCGACCATATAATCGTCACAAAATGGACTTTCGGTCTACTCCGTGCATCTTTCTTGGGTACAGCACTGTTCATCATGGATATCATTGCTTTGATCCCATCAGTGAGCACATTTACATAGCACGTCATGTTCGTATCAACGGGCATCTCTTCCCATATCGCTCACCTTCCCCGCCACCCCAACATCACCGGCTTATGTCTCAGGCTTTCCCACCCCGCCTCCATAATTCTCTCCTGTATCCACTCCGGTTCAGCCAACCGCCCACACTCCTGTCCATTCCACTCCTCCTATTTCTGAAACACCACCCAACTCATCAAGTGAAACCGGAACACCACCTCCCCCATCACCACCTACTCCACCACCACCCCGGCCTCGGCCATCTAATCTTCGTCCTAACCCCAAACGTACAGTTCTCTACAATCCAGCAGCCTACACTGCCTCTATTTCTCCTGACTCGCTTGCAGAACCCACTTCTTTTACCGTTGCCAACAAATCTCCGGAGTGGCGTCGTGCCATGACCGAGGAATATACTGCGCTTCATAAGAATGGCACATGGTTGTTAGTTCCTTATGTTAAAAACACTAACCTTATTGATTGTAAGTCGGTGTACAGGTTAAAACAAGACTCACAGGGCAACATAACTCGCCACAAAGCTCGTCTTGTTGCCAAGGGGTTCCATCAACAACCCGACATTGATTATCATGAAACATTTAGCCCGGTTGTTAAATCTACCATTATACAGGTAGTTTTGTCTCTTGCTGTTGCTAATAAATGGTCCCTCCGACAATTGGATGTGCAAAATGCCTTTCTGCATGGCGATCTAAAAGAAACAGTCTACATGAAACAACCCCTCAGTTTTGTGGACCTTGACAAACCAGAGCATGTGTGTCTATTACATAAGTCCCTGTACGGCCTCAAGCAAGCTCCTCGTGCATGGTTCAATCGTTTCTCTACTGCTCTTCAACATCTAGGTTTCTCCGGCTCCAAAATAGACCCATCATTGTTTATTCTTAATAAAGATGGGACTCTTATTTAAGTTCTGGGCATTAAGGTTATACACCATGGACCCAATATTGTCTTGTCCCAACGGAAGTACTTATTGGATATCCTTCACCGTTGGGGGTCTCTCTGATTGTAAACCAGTTGATTCATCAATGAGCCGTTCTCAGATTTTAAACATTGAGTACAAAGCCCTTGCTGACACCGTAGCAGAATTAATTTAGTTAAAGGCCCTTCTTCATGAACCGGGTATTATGCCAACTTCCTCACCAACTCTCTGGTGTGACAACTTAAGAGCCACCTATCTCTCCACAAATCCAGTGTTTCATGCTCGTACAAAACATGTCGAAGTAGTGATGGGATGGTTGAGACTCTCGTAAGCTAACAGGATATTCTACACCATAAACGAACATGAAATCGTTAGTTGATATCTGGTTTTCGGGCAGACACATTCTATTCCAGTACTTGTAGAAGAAGTGAAAGAAATTCAGATAAAGGAAGAATTTGCTATTCAATTTTTTTACAAATTCTTTTTGATTGTTTTCTGATTATTGTTGCTTAACTGTCTTTATCTGTATGCTAATTGTGTTAACTGATTGCTAATTAACAGGAAAAGGAATGGAAGAAGGAGTCACCAAAGAGGATATTTTCACTGAAAGAATTACATGCAAACAATTTTAGGTCTAACCGTCTGACAACAGGCTTGGTGAAGGTGGATTGAAGGTGGATTTGGTAGGGTCACCCATGGTAAATTAAACATCATTTTCTATTTTTAATGTTTTTTTTATTAAGTATTTGATTTTTGGCTTCTAATTGGTCAAGTAAGATGGACATGGGCTTTTGAAGTAGGGTGTTGTTAATCTTTGCTCGTTATGTTTCACAAGGGACTCTGTTAGGTATGTTTTTCTTTCCCATGACTAATTAAAACTAGAAACAAACGATTGTTATGTTACCCTTAAATTCAATTTGAATTTGGTTTTAGAGTTTTGATCGCACTCATAAGTAGGGAATGTTTGCTGTTCTATTATTTAAAAAGACTTAGGTACTATACGTTGTTGAAAATGTCAAAGCTATCATGTGCTTCATCAGGATACCAGGGATTTTGATTTCCATTCTAATCTACTACATTCTGATTCAAACATCTCAGATAAGTTCATCCTCAAAATCTGCATATGTAGGTTTGAGTAGATCTCAATAAGAACCTTGTTTAACTTTTGGCACCCAAATCAGGAGGTAAAAGTGTTTCAGTTTCGTTTTCTCATTAAAGTGTATCACTTGTTTCCTTTTTATACTCTTTTGCCCCATTGAATAGTTCAATTTAGTAGTTGGCTTGCTGATCGTTTATTTTTTAAGGCTAGTATCAGACAAGATTTTTTAGGGATTTTTGAGCTTATGATTTTCACTTTTTCTAATGTTGCACAAGGGGCTGTAATTGGTATGTTTTTCTTTCCCTCGACTAGTTAAAAGAGTTTATTGTTACCATTAAACTCAATCTTAATTCAGCTTTAGAGTTTTGATTACACTAGTAAGTATGGAAATTTGCTAGTCAGTTATTTATAACATTCTTGCAATTGTTTTCTGATTATGGCTGGTTAATCAAAGTCTTTCTACATGCAGGTGTGTTAAATTATTGCTAGTTACACAGGAAAGAGGAAGGAAAAGTAGTTACATGCTGCTACAAGCAATTTTAATTCTAAAACACGTAGGGTAAATAAAAGATCCACTTATTTCCTATTTCTAATGTTTTTTATTAAGTAATTCATTTTTGTTGCCGAGTCTAATTGGTCAAGTAAGATGGACATGGGCTTTTAAAGTAGGGTCATTGGTATAATTATGTGCATGGGATAAGTGTTCTAGACTTTTAGTGTAGATTTTGATTTTGTTTATTGATATGTATTGTTTAAATCATGTTACTTATTGAAATGAAGTAAGGAAATTTGTAAATGAAATTTGGGAAGTAACCTGGATTTGAAAATGGAATTAAATGACTTTACGACATCTCTGCCTCATACATCTGTTTCCTCTCTCCGCCCTCTCAAGATTGATCATTCTAGAAACAACATTGACACGTGACCACGGTTTGACCCAGCTGTGGTGGGGGATCGAAATGCGTATATCAGGTCATGTTTAATTAAGTCACAAGCAGTAGCACATTATGGGGGTAGTGGGGTAGAAATTAGTGGGCCAGTTGTTAGCATGTTATCGTATTTATTTATCTATGCATCCTTCTAAATTCATGTTGTTTTCCTTCGCTTGCAACTGTGTGTTCCAAAAGGGTGGGGATAGTTGGGACCGCTAATACCTTATATTGCTAAGTTTATTTTCTCATTTAGTAATCATTTAGCTTATCATTGTTTCATATTAGTGACGGAGCAGTCGTGTTACATTGGCGAATCTCGTTCTTGATTTGTGGGTTATATGTAAAGTACTTGCTACCAATATATACCAGTGATTGATCTCTAGAATTGATATATCTGTTTTTCATTTCTACATACTTCTAATTTCATGTTCTCTTGTTCCTTCAGTGCAGTTGTGTGCCTTAAAGGGGTGGCCTAATATAGAGTGGATGCAATGAGCAAAACGTAAAAAATAGTGCTGTGAGATTGAGGTATGTATGCTTCTAAAGTTTGCCATAATTTTCTTTCAATCACTTTGCATTACTAATAACAATCCTTCTAAAAGCTACTTTCTTCTCATATGACTGTGTCTACATTTGCTATTGCAAAGGGTAGTCAAGTTCAAGATGGAAGCCTTGTCGGTGCACTCCCTTACCTTATTGTGAAAACAATATCTACCTATGAGATCAAGGTGATTCTTCATGCTTTTAGACAAAACAACACTCCATATGTACTAATTTAGCTGTTTAAGTATTTAATTAAAATTGAAAATACCGGAAACCTTACTATCTTATACTAATATCTCTACACACAATTAGGCGATGGATTGAGGTCAATGCAAATGCTAGTTAAACTCATAATTAATCAAAGCATGATTTATCGTTGTGCTTTACATTGTTTGTTTCTCATTGCACCACAACCTTTTCCCATGAAGCTAATTTACTCGGTATTATGTCACTGTTTCGAACAATTCATTGTAGACCGCACTGTTTTAAATGTAAGAGTCCTTGCTAGGGGCCCCTAAAATCAGAGTTTCCTAGGTTTTCATCATAGTGATTACAGTTTTGCTATTTGAGGAGTGCTACATGCAAATAAGAGTTCAGAAGAACTGTAGTATGTATTATGGTACTCACTTGAAAGTGGTTGATCGACATGTGTGGCTTGCTGCCTTGCTAAGATGATATTCGGACTTGAGAGTGCCATTTGTGGTTGATCCTCTGTTAGACTTTAGCCGTTATTGATTGGTGTAAGTACTTGATATCACACTTGTTATCTAGCTTTCCGTTGCTCTATTGTTTTACATACTAGTTTATTGAACATGGAGAATAATGAACTTTAACATTATAAGTGGTAGGTTCTTGGAGGGAAAGCATTGAGGAAGACATTAATGTCTTCAAGGACCGTGGATGTCCACCCAATGTTGGAAGCAAGCAAAGGTGCAGCCTTGGCCTGTTGCAGGTAGTTTTACACAGGATGAAAGGGTTATACACATAGCTTTCATCTTTAACAAAATAAAAAATAATTTTCTAATATGATATTGTATTACTTTGTTTATGCTGCCAGTGGCTGTCTTACATCTTGGAGACCTGGTCAATGGTTAGATTTATACTGTGGTAAAATTTTTTTAAAATAAATTTCCATTGTTTCCAAGCAGTTGTTACCCAAATGATTTTACCATTTTTTTGTTGCAAAATTGCATGGTATTTTGTGGAGATGGATCCATGAGTTGTCTCTCATGTTCTATGGCCTAATATAGAGTGGATGCAATCAGCAAAATATAAAAAATAGGGCTGTGAGCTTGAGGTATGTATGCTTCTAAAGTTTGCCATAATTTTCTTTCAGTCACTTTGTATTACTAATAACATTCATTTTAACTGCTACTTTCTTCTCTTTTGACTGTGTCTACAGTTGCTGCTGCAATGGGTAGTCAAGTTCAAATGGAAGCCTTGTCGGTGCACTCACTTACCATATTGTGAAAACAATATCTACCCTATGAGATCAAGGTGATTCTTCATGCTTTTAGACAAAACAACACTCCATAAGTACTAATTTAGCTATTTAAGTATTTAATTAAAATTGAAAATACCGGAAACTTTAGTATCTTAGACTAATATTGCTACCCACAGTTAGGCGATGGATTGAGGTCAATGCAAATGCTAGTTAAAATCATAATTAATCAAAGCATGATTTGTCGTTGTGCTTTACATTGTTTGTTTCTCATTGCCACACAACCTTTTCCCATGAAACTAATCTACTCGGTATTATGTGACTGTTTCGAACAATTCATTGTAGACCGCACTGTTTTAAATGTAAGAGTCCTTGCTAGGGGCCCCTAAAATTAGAGTTTCTTAGGTTTTCATCATAGTGATTACGGTTTTAATATTTGAGGAGTGCTACATGCAAGTAAGAGTTCAGAAGAACTCTGGGATGTATTATGGTACTGGCTTGATAGTGGTTGATCGACGTGTGTGGCTTGCTGCCTTGCTCAGATGATATTCGGACTTGAGAGTGCCATTTGTGGTTGATCCTCTCTTAAACTTATTGTTGATTGTTGTAAGTACTTGATATCACACTTGTTATCTAGCTTTTTGTTGCTGTATTGTTTTACATACTAGCTTATTGAACATGGAGTATAATGAACTTTAACATTATAAGTGGTAGGTTCTTGGAGGGAAAGCAATGAGGAAGACATTACTGTCTTCAAGGACCGTGGATGTCCACCCAATGTTGGAAGCAAGCAAAGGTGCAGCCTTGGCCTCTTGCAGGTAGTTTTACACAGGATGAAAGGGTTATACACATAGCTTTCATCTTTAACAAAATAAAAAATGGTTTTCTTATATGATATTGTATTACTTTGTTTATGCTGTCAGTGGCTGTCTTACATCTTGGAGACCTGGTCAATGGTTAGATTTGTATTGTGGTACAAGATTTGTGGACACAGAGGCTATTAGTGGAGGATGCTTCGAGGTATTTTTTTGTTTTTAAAAATTTTAAAATAAATTTCCATTGTTTCCAAGCAGTTGTTACCCAAATGATTTTACCATTTTTTTTGTTGCAAATTTGCATGGTATTTTGTGGAGATGGATCCATGGGTTGTCTCGCATGTTCTATGGCCTAATATAGAGTGGTTGCAATGAGCAAAACCAAAAAAATAGGGCTGTGAGCTTGAGGTATGTATGCTTCTAAAGTTTTCCATAATTTTCTTTCAATCACTTTGCATTACTAATAACAATCCTTCTAAAAGTTACTTTCTTCTCATATGCCTGTGTATACACTTGTTGTTGCAAAGTGTAGTCAAGTTCAAGATGGAAGTCTGTCGGTGCACTCGCTTACCTTATTGTGAAAACAATAACTACCCTGTGAGATCAAGGTGATTCTTCATGCTTTTAGACAAAACAACACTCCATAAGTACTAATTTAGCTGTTTAAGTATTTAATTAAAATTGAAAATACCGGAAACCTTACTATCTTAGACTAATATTGCTACACACAATTAGGCGATGGATTGAGGTCAACGCAAATGCTAGTTAAAATTATAATTAATCAAAGCATGATCTATCGTTGTGCTTTACATTGTTTGTTTCTCATTGCACCACAACCTTTTCCCATGAAGCTAATTTACTCGGTATTATGTCACTGTTTCTAACAATTCATTGTAGATCACACTGTTTTAAATGTAAAAGTCCTTGCTAGGGGCCCCTAAAATCAGAGTCCTTGCTACATGCCGTTTATCTTATTAATCGCCTGCCCTCACGCATCTCTTCCAACAAATCCTTGTTTCAACATGTTTTTAACGGTAAACCCGACTACTCGTTTCTTCGTGTCTCTGAATGTGAGTGCTTTCCACACCTCCGCCCATACAATCGACATAAAAAGGACTTTCGTACTACAACCTTTGTCGTTCTTGGCTATAGTCCTCTTCATCATGGTTATCGATGCTTTGATACACAAACCGAACGTGTCTATGTTGTCGGACATGTACGTTTCAACGAACATGTCTTCCCATTTAAAATCTCCCCCAAACCACCACAATCACACCCATCACCTCCTGACATTTCTACCTTCCCCTCTCCATCTCCACACACCACCTCCTCCTCCCCACCTTACCAACCGCAGCCTTCACCTCAACTTTCTACCCAATCTGATTCCCCAATCATAACTGACCCATCACAACCGTCTTCCCCACCAAACTCCCCAACTCAGCCCACCTCTGTTAGAACAAGTTAGATTGTGAATTTAATATTTATCTATTTTAGAGGGTATCTAATTGTGATATTTATCTCTTTATATAGAGATCCTTGTAAACATAATTATTCAATCAATTACATCATCGTTACCCTTCAATTATATGGTTCTATATGGTATCAAGAGTCAGAACCTTGTAACCCTAGCTGCTGCCTAACCTGCCGACAACCTTCTTCTTTTTTTTCTTTCCTGCCAACCGATAACAGCAATTTATGTCCGGTCATCTCTAACCTACCATGGCCACCATTGCTCTCTTTACTACACAGGAGAAAACAGCCCATAATTCCCACAAATTCGCCTTTACACTATCTCCCACCAACTATGGGTATTGGAAGGCGATGATACAACCTTTCCTGGTTTCAAATCCTCTGTTCGGGTACGTCGATGGAACCATTCCATGTCCTGAAGCCATGGTTCAACTTGAGCAGACCACCACCGCCAACCCCAGCTATGCCTAATGGATTGCTAATGATGCTCACGTACGTAAGCTTATCGTTTCCACTGTTTCCGAAGCCTCTTTTCAGCATATTCAGGGCCACACTTCTAGGGATGTATGGCTTTCCTTAGAGCGTGCGTATGCACCACAAACCGCCTCTCATGAATATATGTTGAAAACCCAACTTCTCAAGCTCTCAATGAAGGGTGATGAAAAACCTGTTGATTACTTAAGCCGAGCACATGAATATGCTACTGCTCTCGCTAATATTGGTGAACCAATGAAGGATAAAGATCTTGTCATGCTTACTATATCTGGCCTTCGGGCAGAATACGACGGTTTAAAAGCCAATCTTTTGGCTCGATCTCCGCCCATTACTTTTCATGAATTACACGGTATTCTCACTAACCATGACTTTCTGCTTCAGAAATCTGCTGTCACACCTACTGATCCACCACTGCAAGCTTTTGTTACCACGGCTAGAAACCCACCCATAAACCCGACTGCAATCCAGTCTCAACTTACCAACCTGCATTTGTTAGCAGCACAATTAGGCTATCAACTCAGCCCCATTGCTTCGCCAACTCCTCAACCGCAAGCCTTTTTTGCACCTCGTTCATTTAATACTAACTGTGGTAGCCGCTGAGGCAACTCACGAGGAAGTTCACGTGGTAACTTCCACAACCGGGGTCGAGACAATACTGGAAGTTCACGTGACAGCAGTAGTGGTTCTACCCGACAGTTTTCATAGGCATCTACTCAAAACACCGTGTATGGTCACTACAATCGATGTGGTATAGGTTATCTCCCGTCTCAATGTCCAAATCAGCCAAGCTCTTCTACTCGACCACATCCGCAGGCCAACTATGTTGCTTACTCAGATTTTGGATCCATATCAGGGGTTAGTTGGTTTCGTGACACGGGTGCTAACAACCATGCCAGTCCTGACTTATCTAGTTTTGACACTTCCGAGGTCTATCCAGGTAATGACTCTCTCCATGTTGGCGACGGTAAGCCTCTCCCCATATTCCATATTGGTTCCCCTAAATCATTTCCCCACATAAAACTTTTAACCTTTCAAACATTCTTCATGTTCCTGAACTTCAAAAGAACTTACTATTTGTGCAAAAAATTTTTTTATGATAATAATGTTTTCTTTGAGTTTCATTCTTCTTTTTTTGTTGTGAAGGACGAGTCTACACACACTATCCTTCTCATGGGTCCAAGTGAACAGGGTCTCTACTCCATCCGGCTTCCTCATCTCCAGTCTATTCCCAAAAACTTTGTCACCATGGTAGAAAGACAGTTCAACACCAGACTAAAGAGTGTTCAAACTGATTAGGGAGGCGAGTTTCGAAACTTAGCATCCTTTCTTCACCTCCCTTGGCATAATCCATCGACGATCTTGCCCTCACACAAGTGAGCAAAATGGTATTGTTGAGCGTCGTCACCGTCACGTTGTGGAAATCGGGCTTATCCAACTTGCTCAATCTAATCTTCCACAACGTTTCTCGCACCTCGCTTTTGCAACAACCGTTTATCTCATCAACCGTTTACCCTCTCGAATTTCTTCAAACAAATCACCTTTTGAACACCTTTTCCATCGTAAACCCGACTACTCTTTTCTTTGAGTTTTTGGTTGTCAATGTTTTCCACATCTTCGACCATTTAATCATCACAAAATGGACTTTCGGTCTACTCCGTGCATCTTTCTTGGGTACAACACTGTTCATCATGCATTTACAAAGCATGTTCGTTTCAACGAGCATCTCTCCCATATCGCTCACCTTCCTCGCCACCCCTAACATCACCGGCTTATGTCTCAGTCTTTCCTACCCGGCCTCCATAATTCTCTCCTGTATCCACTCTGGTTCAGCCAACCGCCCACACTCCTGGCCATTCCACTCCTCCTATTTCTGAAACACCACCCAACTTATCAAGTGAAACCGAAACACCACCTCCCCCCCCCACCACCTCCTCCACCACCACCCCGGCCTTGTCCATCTAATCTTCGTCCTAACCCCAAACGTATAGTTCCCTACAATCTAGCAGCCTACACTGCCTTTATTTCTCCTGACTCGCTTGCAGAACCCACTTCTTTTACCATTGCCAACAAATCTCCGAAGTGGCGTTCATGCCACGAGCGAGGAATTTACTACGCTTCATAAGAATGGCACATGGTCGTTAGTTCCTTATGTTAAAAACACTAACCTTATTGATTGTAAGTGGGTGTACAGGTTAAAACAAGACTCACAGGGCAACGTAACTCGCCACAAAGCTCGTCTTGTTGCCAAGGGGTTCCATTAACAACCCCGCATTGATTATCATGAAACATTTAGACCGGTTGTTAAATCTACCACTATACGGGTAGTTTTGTCTCTTGCTGTTGCTAATAAATGGTCCCTCCGGCAATTGGATATGCAAAATGCCTTTCTGCATGGCGATCTAAAAGAAACAGTCTACATGAAACAACCCCGGATTTTGTGGACCCTGACAAACCGGAGCATGCGTGTCTATTACATAAGTCCCTGTACGGCCTCAAGCAAGCTCCTCGTGCATGGTTCAATCGTTTCTCTACTGCTCTTCAACAGCTAGGTTTCTCCGGCTCCAAAACAGACCAATCATTGTTTATTCTTAATAAAGATGGGACTCTTATTTATGTTCTTGTCTATGTAGACGACATTATCATCACCGGCAACAACGATCAGGTCATTGATCGCATCATTCATAGTTTGAGCTCCACTTTTCCGGTTAAAGACTTAGGTCAGCTTAATTATTTTCTGGGCATTGAGGTTATACACCATGGACCCAATATTGTCTTGTCTCAACGGATGTACTTATTGAATATCCTTCACCGTTCGGGTCTCTCTGATTGTAAACAAGTTGATTCACCAATGAGCCCTTCTCAAATTTTAAACATTGATGACAGCCCTTCATTTTCAGATCCCACAAAATATCGTTAGATCGTTGGTTCACTTCAATATGCCACATTATCTCGACCGGATATTGCATTTGCCGTGAACAAGGTATGTCAGTTTATGCATGCTCCGACTGAAAATCATTGGGGTGTTTTTAAACGTATTCTCCGTTACATAAAAGGTACCACTAACTTGGGTCTTTTGCTGCGTCACAACTCCAGCTCCTCTCTACAAGCCTTCACTGATGTCGACTGGCAGCCCGCTCTTGCTCACTCAGTTGAGGCCTTTCGGATTCCGATTGGGCAGGTTGCCCGGTTGACAGACGGTCCACAGGGGGATTTGCCATTTATCTTGGATCGAATCTTGTCTCGTGGACAACTCGCAAACAACGAACGGTGTCCAGATCTTCAACCGAATCAGAGTACAAAGCCCTTGCTGACACCATAGCAGAATTAATTTGGTTAAAGACCCTTCTTCATGAACTGGGTATTATGCTAACTTCCTCACCAACTCTTTGGTGTGACAACTTAGGAGCCACCTATCTCTCCACAAATCCAGTGTTTCATGCTCGTACAAAACATGTCGAAGTAGACTTCCTTTTTGTCCGCGAACAGGTGGTTCAAGGGCAACTGAATGTTCAGTTTATTGCCACAAGTGATCAGATAGCTGATGTCTTCACCAAGCCGTTACCCACACAATGATTTTTGTCTTTAAGGTCCAAGTTGCAGATCGTTCCCCGCCCTCAACTTGCGGGGGAATGTTAGAACAAGTTAGATTGTGAATTTAATATCTATCTATTTTAGAGGGTATCTAATTGTAATATTTATTTTTTATATAGAGATCCTGGTAAACATAATTATTCAATCAATAACATCATTATTACCCTTCCCCATCCAGTACATCCTTCCCCACCTCTCCTAAACAGTTCACTACTCCCCAGACCACTCCTCCACCCCGACCTTGACCACCAAACCTTCGGCCTAACCCAAAGCGAACTAATCCCTACAACCCGACCTCGTAGCCAAGGGGTTCACTCAACAACATGGGGTGGATTATCATGAGACGTTCAGTCCTGTCCCTTTGCCAATTAGATGTTCAAAATGCTTTTCTACATGGCGACTTGGAGTAAGTCATTTACATGAGACAACCTCCTGGATTTATAGACCCAACTAAACCGGACCATGTTTGTCTTCTTCATAAATCTCTATATGGACTGAAACAAGCCCCTCGAGTATGGTTCAACAGATTGTCAACAACACTTTAGAGATGATTCATGATTTGTTGTTTGTGATGCAACCATAGCGAGTCGTTTAACCATTTCAGGGACCTCAGTCATATTTGGCCTTAACTTGGGGTTTTCCAACAAGCACATTTTTGCTATCATTGATAACTTTTGTGCCATTTTAACCGATTAATTAGATTTGAGTCCTAGATCAGTAATTCGCTGGATACTAATTTTTTTCTCTGTGCCCTGATTTTGAATTGATGTTTTGTATTTCAATCGGTATTTTGCCAACGTGACCGTGAGAGATCATTTTAAGACGATGTTTCTTATCTGTTTTAGGGATTGATTACAATTTGCACGCTTGTGTATAACATTGTATGATTGTAACCGGGGGTTTCAAACTATATTCAGTCTCTCTAAGTTATTAGTGTGTTCTCGTGTTCATTTTGATAATATCTTTTATGCTAATTTACACGGTATAAAGAAGTATTAATCTTTTTCAAAACCACGAGCACGAGAACACACTTCACAACATGTAGTGATATACTAGTGAAGTTAGCGAGGAATTGGGGGGCAAATTGGTTGAAAGTCCACTTCGCACACACAAAGAAGAGGCAAATGAACTTAGGGACAAATTGGGTGAAATTTGGATTAAAACGTAATGAGCTAGTGTGCAAAGATGACTACTGTAGAGGGAATGGTAGTGGCAAACCGCGAACGGGTACGTGCACAGATGTGTAATGTGATGAATCGTGAGGTGCTTATCATAGATATCATGTATTGTGTCTTATTGATATTGTTCATTGTAGATAAACTGGATGTTCGGGTGCTCAAACTATCGACAACTATGTAATAAATCATTGTTGCATATTGAAATGTCACATTCACAAATCAACTATTAAATATATATATTTATTAAAATGTTACTTTAACGATAAGAATTTATGTTGCAAATAATAATGAAAAACAAAGTAGGAGTGTAGGATTTCATAGTTAACGCCCCCCCCCCCCCCCAAAAAAAAAAAAAAAAAAAAAAAATCCCAACCATCATATTAAATCTTCCGTTGATCACTTCATCCCATAAATTTCAATTTGTTTGTTTCTTTTTCCAAACCATAAGTAGAAAAAATATTATATTCTTATATATTACATTAGTTTTAAAAAAATAACTATTATTCTTTAAGTTTATTTTAAGAGTCAACGAATGGTAATTCTGTTTTAATTTACATTTCAAAATCCATTAAGAGTTTTATAAGTCAAACATGATTATGTTAATGGATTTTCTTTCCTTGTATAATCAATAAAACGTATCATAAGGTTTCCATTCTTTCCATTCAAGTTCATTCAAATTACTTCAAAAATTATTTGAAAACAACACGCCTGTTTTTTTTTAAATTAAAGCAGCCTCTATCCTTCACACGATTTTTAGTGACTCTTAGTATGCATACGTAAACTACAAACCACAAGATCTATAATAATATCTTAGTTGTGAGAAATAAAAACGATCCATAAAGTTTTTTCTCTAGAGATTATATAACTGACAAGACATAATATATGTAAGACTGTTATCACCATTTTTTAATGGAAAATAATATTGATTGTTACAATTTTATTACGATTGTAGTTAGTTTGAAATGAATTAAAGATGAGTTGTGTTTTTAAATCACATATCTAAGTATAAATTGCAATGTCGCCCTTTTCTACATTGTCAACCAAATAATATGGGTATTGTTATTTCATTGTTTTCTATCTATATTTCAATCTCTGCAACTTAGTCGTCACAATTATATATTTTTTTTCGATTTATTAAATCCCGTTTATGTCATAAGCAAAATTTGTGTAACAAAGTTTGTAAACACGTTGCATCGTATGATCTTAATTTCTACTTTTAACAGAGTATCAATTAGTATCTACATATTGTTTGTCAAGTCAATTTTTAATTTATTACTTCATTGGATAAATGGTTTTCCTATGAAATTTTCAATTGTCAATTTTTTCACGTACACAATAATATTTGTTATTTTCTCGAGAGATCATGAAATCAATTTAGAAATAATAATATCTTTTAAAAAATACTAATGTTGATCCGATGAACGTTGCATGTGTCTGACCGATTAAAACAAATGTCACATAAACGCACATTGTCTTATCATCATGTTAGTACCATCACAATCTTTATTTACTAACAAAACTTGTATGTGTTCTAGAAATCTAACATAACCGAATAACACACCTCGTTAACACCAATTAATTAATTTGGCAAAAGCCAATATCAACAACCACCCAACCAAATTTAACTCACATCAGGCAAAAACCAAGTTTAAACAACTAGAACATATTAAATTCATATAAACAGTTACTAAAAAAATCATAGACTTTGACATCTCGT
This sequence comes from Flaveria ramosissima, assembly GCA_025215565.1. Lineage (NCBI taxonomy): Eukaryota > Viridiplantae > Streptophyta > Magnoliopsida > Asterales > Asteraceae > Flaveria > Flaveria ramosissima. The sequence goes on from CM046041.1 coordinate 38,000,547, forward strand.
ATGAAACGCTAACCTATAAGTTAAAGCAAGTGAAAAACAAAACAAGTTATATCTCAAAAGATGGATTATTATGCTCGAATCTGGCTATTGGGTCACTATGGTTGCAACACAGGTTGCAAATGCACACCGTCATGGATGTACCATAACCACCCTCAACAAAGCAGAAACAGTTCAATACACGACCTTGACGGGCTCAAATAATCCAACTAACACTAACAGAGGGACATGGGTCTTAGATGATGGCTCGTCGTCGTCATCATCGAGCCATGAACACCGTAACATACCAAAAACAAAATATTAGGGTTCAGAGTCGCCTTGCCCATCATCACCGACCAAGAAGTTGCACAAAAAAATACGTGACGAAACAGAAACATCAAGATTAAGGGTTAAGATCAGAAAAACCAAGATAGTATATGTTTTAGGGTGTATTACACTTTTAACACAAATACAAACAATAAAATATATATCAGAAATCACTAAATTAATCAAAAATAAGATTTTGAAGAAATAAATAAATAACAAAGTTATGAAATCCAGCCTGACTACCCAGTCCGGTTAAATTGAAAACAATTCAAATACACAACCAAATTGGTTCTATGATCGGTTCTATTCTGACCGGCTGGTTCGATATGTTCCATTCGGTCCTGAAATAATGTACATATGGTTTCTATTTACATATTGTAATAGGAAAAAAAACAAAATAAACGTCAGAAAAACTCGTATAAATAAAAAGAAAAAAAACAAAATAATAGGAAAAAAAATCTGAAAGAAACAAAAAGTTGATGTAAAAATAAAATGAAATAGAGCAAGTGGCAAAAGGTAATAATAATTAGAAAATGATACGAAAAGATACGGTAAATCCTTGCTAAAATATCAAATATCGTACGGACCGTTGGGTAAAGGCGCGTGTGAAGAGCATAAAACCCCGCCATTGATTGCGAAGATCTCCCCAAAATCCCCAATTCGATCTCATATGAAATATCATCAAATCAAACTCAGATGATTTTCATTCTACTCATCATTCAAACAACTTGTCGATCAATTTCATCACACCAGCTTCCATCTCCCCAAAATCCCCAATTCTAGTGGTCTAGGGTTTAATCGACCAACTTCAAGTCACCCAGGTAAAGTGTTTTCAACTTTCGATTTCTCATGAAATTCTCTCATAAGTCTTCTTCTTCTTCTTCTACTCTTTTTCCTTTCAATTTACTAGTTCCTTTGCTGGTTGTTTATGTTTTGGAGAACATAAGGAGGTAAGTATTCTCCCCAAATTTCACATTCAATCCTCTCAAATTCCAACATTCCGCACTCAAATCACGAGGAGGTAACATGTTTCAACTTCGATTTCTGATCATGACAAGTAATCAAGTGTGTCATTTGATTTCCTTTTTCTACTAATTTCTCTTCAATTTTGTAGTAAGCTTGCTGATGGTCGTCTCTGTGTAATGTGTTGGAGGCAACATTTAATTTTAGTTTTTTTTTTTGTTTGTGATTCACTTCTTCTTATGCGGAACATGGGGGTTTGATCCAATGAGTATGTTTTTCTTTCAATCTCCACCCAAATAAGGTGGTAAAGTGTTTTCAAATCAGGAGGAGCCAAACGCCTTTTCAACTTCATTCTGTCATAAGTCTTTTTCTTCTTCTTCTTCTACTCTTTTGCCTTTCATTTTACTAGTTCGTTTGCTGGTTGTTTATGTTTTGAAGACATTGAATTTTTAGGGTTTTTTCATTGTGCTTCGCTGCTTGTTGTTTTGCACAGGGGTGGGGATGGTGAGACTCCAACACCTTAGTCTGCAAAGTTTCCTACTTTATCACTCATTAATCATCTGCCGTATTGTCATTTCAGATTAGTGGTTAATTTGGTGTTTATGATTCCTTTTATGTGACATGTTCAGTATGTATCTCTGATATCGTTCTACCATTAGGTGTTATGATCCCTTTTATGTGATATTATGCACTCATAGTTTTTTATTTGTTATAAGGTTTTTGTGCATAGGGATACAAAGGAGTCAAGGAGAGAAGGATAAGTTAGGCAAATGAAAACAGGTCTGAAATACAACTTTTGTCAGCTGAAATAAGTTAGTTTGAAAGATGTCTACAGAGTCATGATGGTTAGACTTTGGTTTTGTATCAAGTTAATCTTTACATTTGTTTATGTTCATTCTCATTCAAAATGTGCAGTTTTTTATATTTACTAATGATTTTTGGTTTCATAGGTACATCACGTATATATGAAAGATTGAGGGGTTAAAAAAGTACACATGGGTTACCTCCGTTTCTCTATAACTATACTACGCACCAGCTCATGGTATTTTGAGGTTTGTTTTTATCTCTTGACATCTCCCACGGGTGTGTACATGTGTTCATATTGAATGACATTACTATGGAATTTGGTGCATGATAAAAGTATCTGACAAGACGAAATGTGCCTTGTTCGCATCAATGTACTCGCTCTGAAAGATGAAAATCATTTATTTGTTAACTAATGAAGGTAAGAAGTTGAATATTATGAGTCTGTGGATGTTAACAGGACGATTTGGATGATCCTAAAATACTCATAATATATATAAATAAAAAAACATAAATTGATTTTTATATATTAACACAAATATATGTTATTTACTCGTATGGGATAATGATAATATTTCACAGGTTAGTAGGTTACTAATATAGTTTACAGTTTTTGTGAAGCGATATTAGAATTGTTACATGCACGAAGTATTCCACCAACTAGCAAATGATTGTTTGTGCAAGGAGAATCATTGCATGGTCGTCACGGTAAGCGTGCTAATTGTATATCTAATTGCAGGAAGAGGTTATCCGGATATACCGACAAAGCGGTAAACCTTTAGTCTGTACTCTTTGTTTTAATCTATGAAGAAACTTTAATCTTGATGTTGTTTCTACTTTGTTTAAGTTCTTGCCATTACGAATTGTATGGTTGACTTTGATCCATATGGTTGTGACATTTTGACCACATACTGATTCGGCTCAACAATAATTTATGTCTTTGGTTATGCCACTAAACTAACTAGTTATTAAGCTAATTGCAGTTTCAAACATAGTAACATTTATATCTACCTGAATATTTCTTTTTTAAAGAAAATGACACATGATTGAAAGATAATGAAGCTTCCTGAGATTATGTGGATTGGGGTGTATCCTTGAGATGCTGCAAAATTTAATGTTTCTCAATAATGTCTCCTTCCTGTGACAACTGAAGGTGTAATTCCTCATGCCTTTAATGATATTCCTCTAAATTATTAAACTATCTCTCTTTTTGCGTTATTTAATTAATTTCTTCTATTTGTTTTCAGATACGATGAGGCAATTCTAAATCAATGCTACTTGCAGATGAAAGTGCCAAAGTGGATGTTTTTATCAGATAATGTTCCTCTTTTGATTTATTTATTTGTTATCACTCTTTATTACTAATAACAATCCTCTTAAAACCTACATCTTCTTCTTACATTACTACTTCTAATTTCATGTTCTGTTGACACTTGACACATGATTGAAAGATAATGAAGCTTCCTGAGATTATGTGGATTGGGGTGTATCCTTGAGATGCTGCAAAATTTAATGTTACTCAATAATGTCTCCTTCCTATGAGAACTAAAGGTGTAATTCCGCATGCCTTTAATGATATTTCTCTAATATATTAAACTAGCTCTCCTTATGCGTTATTTACTTAATTTCTTCTATCTTTTTCAGATACGATGATGCAATTCTAAATCAAGGCTACTTGTAGATGAAAGTGCCAAAGTGGATTTTTTTTATCAGATAATGCTCCTCTTTTGATTTATCTATTATGTTATCACTTTTCATTACTAGTAACAATCCTCTTAAAACCTACATCTTCTTCTCATTACATTACTACTACAGATACCACTGTAAAATGGAGTCAAGTTTGAGATTGAAGCCTTGTCGGTGCACTCATTTACCTTATTATCAAAGCAACTTCTGCCGTATGAGATTCAAGGTGAAATTTTCCATGCTTAATGACAAAACATTAAACACAATAGAACTTTCTTGCCTTTGGAACAAGATACGTAAATAATACATCCCTTATTTCCAATCTTTAATATTGCTTTTAAGTTATTCATTTTTTGTATTTTGACTCTAATCGGTCAAGTAAGATGGCCATGGAATTTTAAAGCAAGGTGATTAAATTTTATTGTTGTTTCAGATTCTCAGAAGCTGGTTTTTGGAGATTTCATGAATGTCTTCATAAACGGTTTATGATACACTGCCATAAGGATTTGTTTCAATCGTAACCATATAGTTTCTATTGTGGGAGACTCTCCTTCAAAACAAAATAATGAGCATTTTCTTTTATGATATGATCATCAAGATTTCTTAAAACCCATGAAATTCCGTCAGGATTCTGCTTTCCTTCCTAATCTGCTGAGTTTTGATTTAAACAACAGACCGATCTCCTATACTCATGTATGTATTGTCCCGGAATCCACATATGTATGTTTGCATCTCTCAAATATGAACCCGTGTCATGTTTTTTTTTGTACTTTTTTCCATTGATTAGTTCAATTTACTAGTTGGATTGCTGATCTGTGTTGCAGCGATGAGAATTTTTCAGGGTTTTTGTTTGCTCGTTATGTTTCACAAGGGCTCTGATGGGTATGTTTTTCTTTCCTATGACTAATTAAAAACCAGAAACTAACGAGTGTTATATAAACTTAATTTTAATTTGGTTAGAGTTTTTATCGCACTCGTAAGTAGGGAATATCTGCTGATCTATTATTTGATTAGACTTAGTAATAAACATTGTTGAAGATGTCAAAGGGCCATCACGTGTTTCATCTGGACCCAGGATTTCTGATTTCCATTCTAATCTGCTACATTCTGATTCAAACAACATCTCAGGTAAGTTTCAACCTCAAAATCTGCATATGTAGGTTTGAATAGATCTCAAATTAATAAGAACCTTGTTGCACAAGGGGCTGCAATTGGTATGTTTTTCTTTCCCTCAACTAGATAAAAACCAGTTGAAAATAATGAGTTTTGTCTTACCATTAAACTCAGTCTTAATTAGGGTTTAGAGTTTTGAACATGTTTGGTGAAGGAGGATTTGGTAGGGGTCAGCTAGGGTAAATTAAAGATCACTTATTTTTTTTATTTTTTTAATGTTTTTTTATTAAGTAATTCATGTTTGCTTCTGACTCTAGTTGGTCAAGTAAGATGGACACGGGCTTTAAAGTAGGGTGATTGAACTAATGTCTGACTTTTAGTGTAGATCTGTATCTTTTTATTGAAATGTGTTGCTTAAATCTTGGTACTTGTTGAAATGAGGTAAAGATATTTGAAAATGGATTTTGGGAAGTAACCTGGGTTTGAAAATGGAATCGAGTGAGCTAACAACATTTGTGCCTCATACTTTTGTTTCTCTCTCTATTTGCCCTCTTAAGTTTGATTATTCTTATATGATATTGTATTACTTTGTTTATGCTGTCAGTGGCTGTCTTACATCTTTGAGACCTGGTCAATGGTTAGATTTATATTGTGGTACAAGATTTGTGGACACATAGGCTATTAGTGGAGGATGCTTTCAGGTATTTTTTTAATTTTTTGAAATTAAATTTCCATTGTTTTCAAGGAGTTGTTACCCAAATAATTTTACCATTTTTTTGTTGCAAATTTGCATGGTAATTTGTGGAGATGGATCCATGGGTTGCATGTTCTATGGCCTAATATATAGTGGATGCAATCTGAGATCAAGGTGATTCTTCATGCTTTTAGACAAAACAACACGCCACAAGTAGTAATTTAGCTGTTTAAGTATTTAATTAAAATTGATTATGCCTTTAATCGAGGAACTTCAAATCAGGACGAGGTAAACGCGTTTTCAACTTCATAGGTTTTCTTCTTCTACTCTTTTGCCCTTCAATTTAGTAGTTGCTTTGCTGGTTGTTTATATAATCTGCTTCCTTCATTCATTCTCATCATTTAACCAACATTCCCATCGTTTGCGTGTTGGAGACAATTATTAATGTTTCAGGGTTCTAGTCTGCTTCATTCTAATGAATCAAACATGTCTCCGGTAAGTATCTTCCCCTAATTTCGCATACGTATATTTCAAGCCCCGTGTGAACTTCCGACACCCAAATAAGGAGGTAAAGTGTTTTCTGTTTAGTTTAATTTTCTAGATGAAGCCGTGACTTGGGGGTTTTCTTTTCCACTATTTCTCGTTCATTTTTCCAGTAGGCTTGGTGATTGCCTGTGTGTTTAAGACTATAATATTTAGGGCTTTTGTGCTTTGCTGCTTGTTATATTGCACAAGCGGATATGGTCATATGTTTTTCCTTTTCAAGACTAGTTAGAAACCAGTTGAACTAAATAGTTTAATGCTACCATAAAACTAGGGTTTAGAGTTTTGTTTGCACTAGGGAGAATATGTGGTTCTCTTAAATCTGGGTTTGGGGTCACTACTATAGCTTGTTGAAATTGGTTCTTGATTTGTAGGTTATATGCAAAATACTTGTTAGTAATATGAATGACTGATCTCCCGAATATTGTTATTAGGTTGGGACTGTTAATACCTTACTTTGCTGCGTTTATTTTCTCACTCAGAAATCATTTACTTTATCATTGTTTCAGATTAGTGGAGTGGTTGTGTTACATTGTCGAATCTGATTCTTGATTTGTGGGTTATATGTAAAGTACTTGCTACTAATATATACCAGTGACTGATCTCTGAATATTGATATTTATGTATTTTCATTTCTACATACTTCTAATGTCATGTTATGTTGTTCCTTCCTTGCAGCTGTATGCCTCAAAGGGGTGGGGATGGTGAGACTCAACATCTTACTCTGCAAAGTTTACTACTTTATCACTCATTAATCATCTGCTGTATTGTCATTTCAGATTACTAGTTAACTTGGTGGTTGAGACTGTGAGAAGCTGAGAGGAGATCCGTTCAATAGCATAGAGGATCCTTAAATCAACTATTACTTTCTGTTTTTCAAGTGGACACACTATATTCTAGTACTTGTAAAAGAAGTGTAAGATGCTGAGAACAAATTTAATTTCCACATATTAAAATAGATAAAAGTTATGTACTTGTAATGGGATGATGATAATATTTCACAGTTTACTAATCTGTTCCTTGGTTATTTGTAGAGATGTTATCAGTGCTGGAGACTACATACTAGTTGTGGAGAAGGAATCACACGAGACCTTTCTTCAGCAAGACTTGTGGGCCCAACCTTCTTGCTGTTTGAAATTTATATAACTGATGCATGCATGTATGCCGTATTCCAACAACTAGCAAATGATTGGTTTTGCAAGAATAATCAGTGCATTGTCATCATGGTAAGCATGCATTCAGCAAACAATTATTAATGGCAGGGAAGAGGTTTTCCAGATATTCCAACAAGGTGGTAAACATCCAATCTGTTTTCTTTTGTTTTAATATGTATTGAAACCTCAATTTCATGTGGTTTGTATTTTGTTTATTTCCAAAACAGATTCTCCTGGTTACTCTTTGAACACCTGCACTTGCCTAGTACCTATTGTTTAGTTGAGTGTGATCCATATGGCTTTGATATTTTGACTGCCCTTTCTTAAAATGGTATTATGTTCTAATTAATTGTTTTAAAGTATTGCTAATTGAACAGGAAAGAGGAAGGGAAGAAGGAATCAACATGGAGGGATTTAGGCAAGATACGTAAATAATACATCCCTTATTTCCAATCTTTAATGTTTTTTTAAGTAATTCATTTTTGTCTTTTGACTCTAATCGGTCAAGTAAGATGGCCATGGACTTTTAAAGCAAGGTGATTAAATTTTATTGTTGTTTCATATTCTTAGAAGCTGGCAGGATATTCAGCTCCATAAAGGACCTGGTATGTAAGAAGGAAAACAATATTTTCTATGAGTTAATGTTTAACCTAAATCAACGATTGAAATAAGGAGGTAAAGTGTTTCTTGTTCAAATTTATTGAAAGTGTCTCATGGCTTTTCAAATTTACTAGTTAGACTTCTGATCGTTTGCGTGTTGGAGACAATTATTAATGTTTTAGGGTTCTAGTGTGCTTCATTCTGATGAATCAAACAACATGTCCTCGGTAAGTATCTTCCCCTAATTTCGCATATGTACATTTCAATCTCCGTGTGAACTTCCGACACCCAAATAAGGAGGTAAAGTGTTTTCTGTTTAGTTTAATTTTCTGATGAAGCCGTGACTTGGGGGTTTTCTTTTTCTACTATTTCTCGTTCAATTTTCTAGTAGGCATGGTGAATGCTGCGTGTTTAAGACAATAATATATAGGGCTTTTGTGCTTTGCTGCTTGTTATATTGCACAAGGGGATGGTTAGATATTGGTTTTTGTATCAAGTTAATATTTACATTTGTTTATGTTCATTTACATTCAAAATGTGTAGTTTTTTTATTTACTAATGATTTTTGGTTTCATAGGTACATCACGTATACATGAAAGATAGAAGAGATAAAAAAGTGCACATGGGTTACTTCCGTTTCTCTACAACTGTACTACGCACCAGCTCATGGTATTTTGAGGTTTGTTTTTATCCCTTGACATCTCCCACAGTTTTGTACATGTGTTCATATCGAATGGCATTACTATGGAATTTGGTGCGTGATAAAAGTATCTGGCAAGAACAAATGTGCCTTGTTCGCATCAAGGTACTCGCTCTGAAAGATGGAAATCATTTATTTGTTACACTAATGAAGCTAGGAAGTTGGATATTATAAGTGTATGGATGTTAATAGGACGATTTGGATGATTCTAAAATACTCATAATATTTATAAATAAAAAAACATAAATTGATTTCCATATATCAACACAAATATATGTTATGTACTCCTATGGGATAATGATAATATTTTACAGGTTAGTACTAGAATATAGTGTGTCCACAGGCACGCAGTATTCCACCGACTAGCAAATGATTGTTTGTGCAAGGAGAACCATTGCATTGTCGTCACGGTAAGCGTGCTAACTGTATATCTAATTGCAGGAAGAGGTTATCCGGATATACCAACAAAGCGGTAAACCTTCAGTCTGTTCTCTTTGTTTTAATCTATGAAGAAACATTAATCTTGATGTTGTTTCTACGTTGTTAAGGTTCTTGCCATTACTAATTGTTTGGTTGACTTTGATCCATATGGCTGTGACATTATGACCACATATTGATTCGGCTCAATAGTAATTTATGTCTTTGGTTACGCCACTAAACTAACTAGTTATTAAGCTAATTGCAGTTTCAAACATAGTAACATTTATAACTGAATATTTCTTTTTTTAAAGAAAATGATACATGATTGAAAGATAATGAAGCTTCCTGAAGTTATGTGAATGGGAGTGTTTCCTTGAGATGCTGCAAAATTTAATGTTTCTCAATAATGTCTCCTTCCTGTGACAACTGAAGGTGTAATTCCACATGCCTTTAATGATATTCCTCTATATTATTAAACTAGCTCTCCTTGTGCGTTATTTAATTAATTTCTTCTGTTTTTTTCCACATACGATGAGGCAATTTTAAATCAAGGCTACTTGCAAATGAAAGTGCCAAAGTGGATGTTTTTATCAGATAACGCTCCTCTTTTGATTTATCTATTATGTTATCACTCTTCATTACTAATACAATCCTCCTAAAACCTACATCTTGTTCTCATTACTTTACTGCTACAGATACTACTGCAAAGTGGAGTCAAGTTTGAGATTGAAGCCTTGTCGGTGCACTCGCTTACCTTATTATCAAAGCAACATCTGCGGTATGAGATTCAAGGTGAAATTTCCCATGCTTAATGACAAAACATTAAACACCATAGAACTTTCTTGCCTTTGGTTTGTTTGAATGTGATCCATTTGGCTATATAGATTTGGCTCAGAAGGAACTAACGACTTTGGTTATGCCCTTTAAAGTATCAAACTAGCTTTCTTTTCACATTATTTTAGTTTATTTCATCTGTTTTTTTCCCAGATAAGATCAAAACAGAGTCAATTTCAAATGGATGCTCTTTAAAATATCAAACTAGCTCTCTTTTCACATTATTTTACTTTATTTCATCTGTTTTTTTCAGATAAAGATCAAAACAGTCAATTTCAAATGGATGCTATTTATAGAGAAAAGTGCCAAAGTGGATGTTTTTATCAGATAACGGTCCTCTTATGGTTTATTATTATTTTTTAAATCACTTTGTATTACTAGTAACAATCCTTCTAAAAGTTGTTTTTCTTCTCATATGATTGTGCCTACAGTTGCTGCTGTAAAGGGTAGTCAAGTTCAAGATGGAAGCCTTGTGGGTGCACTCGCTTACCTTATTGTCAAAACAATATCTACCTTGTGAGATCAAGGTGATTTTTCATGCTTTTATACAAAACAACACTTCATAAGTACTAATTTAGCTGTATAAGTATTTAATTAAAATTGAAAATACTAGAAACCTTACTATCTTAGACTAATATTGCTACACACAGTTAGGCGATGGATGGAGGTCAATGCAAATGGTAGTTAAAATCATAAATTATTAAAGGTAATCATGATTTAATGTTGTGCTTTACATTGTTTGTTTCTCATTGCACCACAACCTTTTCCCATGAAGCTACTTTTCTCGGTATTATGTCACTGTTAAGAACAATCCATTGTAGACCGCACCATTAACATCTACGAGGGCAGCTCCTTTGATTTAAATGTAAGAGCCCTTGCTAGGGGCCTCTAAAATAAGAGGGCCTTCAGTTTTCATCATAGTGATTATAGTTTTGCTATTTAAGGAGTGCTACATGCAAGTAAGACTGAAGAACTCTGGGATGTATTATGGTACTCACTTGAAAGTGGTTGATCGACATGTGAGGCTTGCTTCCTTGCTGAGATGATATTCGTACTTCAGAGTGTGATTTGTGGTTGATCCTCTGTTAGACTTTAACTGTTGTTGATTGTTGTGTGTACTTGATAACACACTTGGTATCTAGCTTTTTGTTGATGTATTGTTTTACATACTAGTATATTGAACATGGAGAACAATGAACTTTAACATTATAAGTGGTAGGTTCTTGGAGGGAAAGCAATGAGGAAGACATTACCCATGAATGTCCACCCAATGTTGGAAGTAAGCAATGGTGCAGCCTGGGCATGTTACAGGTAGTTTTACACAGGATGAAAGGGTTATACACATAGCTCTTATGTTCAACAAAATAAAAAATGGTTTCTTTTATGACATTGTATTAACATAAGAAACGTATTACTTTGTTTATGCTTTCAGTGGCTGTCCTATATCTTTGAGACCTGGTCAATGGTTAGATTTTTTACTGTGGTCCAAGATTTGTGGACATAGAGGCTATTAGTGGAGGATGCTTTCAGGTATTATTTTATTTTTTTTAAAAATAAATTTCCATTGTTTTCAAGCAGTTGTTACCCAAATGATTTTACCATTTTTTGTTGCAAATTTGAGTGGTTAGATTTTTACTGTGGTCCAAGATTTGTGGACATAGAGGCTATCAGTGGAGGATGCTTTCAAGTATTATTTTATTTTTAAAAAAATAAACTTCCATTGTTTCCAAGCAGTTGTTACCCAAATGATTTTACCATTTTTGTTGCAATTTGCATGGTATTTTGTGGAGATGGATCCATGGGTTGTCTCTCATGTTCTATGGCCTAATATAGAGTGGATGCAATCAGCAAAATATTAAAAATAGGCTGTGAGCTTGAGGTATGTATGCTTCTAAAGTTTGCCATAGTTTTATTTTGTTGTATTGCATACATAGTAGTCTTCTCTTTACAACTTATTAGAATATTAACGTAATGCCTGAACCTTTGATACAGTGGTACATGTTTGGAGTTTTTCATGAGCTATTCTCTTGATTCATAGTTCTTTTTTAGTTGTACTAATCGACTTCCATTCTCTTTTAAATTTCAGACTTTTCTACACGAAACTCTTAGCCTCCTATTCAAGCTTAGAGCTTTTTACAAGGTATGTTATTGAATTTTACTTCTTTTTTAGTTGTACTAACAACTTCTATTCTTTTGCAGTTTTATGCCGAGTCCCACTCTCCTATTGACAAGCAGCTCTTTCAAGATTAGAGCTTTTTAACAGGCATATGTTCTTGGATCTTACATCTTTATTTTTTTTTTGTACTAAAAGACTTTCATTTTCTATTTTAGGCTTCTCTATAGGGGACTTGTAGACTTCTATTGACAGTGCAACTGCTTTAAGCTTAGGGTACGAGCATGTTCTCAAATATTAATTTTTTTGTAGTTGTAGTAATTGACTTTTATTCTCTTTCATATTTCGGGCTTTTCTACACGAGACTCACAAGCTCCTATTATGGTCCAATTCTTTGAAGCCTAGAGCTTTTTACGAGGTATGTTCTTAAAACTTACTTCTTTTTAGTTTTGCTAACCGAATTCCACTCTCTTTAGGCTTTTCTTCATGGGGCTCCTAGGCTCCTATTGATTTATGCTTAAAGCTTTTTAAGAGGTATGTTCTTCAATCCTTACTTGTTCACTTCAGTTGTATTAGCCAACTTCTATTCTTTTTTAAATTTCTTCACGGGTCTCCCAAGTTCCTGTTGACCACCCAACTCTTTCAGTCCTAAAGCTTTTTACGATGTATGTTCTTGATTCTTACTTATTTTCGGTTATGCTAACTGTAATTCGGTATCGCCCAATTTTCTGTGTGTCGCTTTTCTTTGATATTCAAGAGTATATTATTAGCATAGTCTTGCTATGGGTTCCGGCCCATCGATGTATAGAATAGTAGCCTGCCCTAGCACTTTTATATTTTTTGTAAATACCATTGTAATTGTATTTTATAAAGGGGTCTTTACCTTATGAATGGACACCAAATATTTACCATTCCCATAGAAGCTTTCATGGTATCAAGAGCGCAGGAATAACCTACTGCCGCTGGTCCCCTTTCTACTACCTTCTACCGCCTTCCGCTACCTCCTGCTGCTGCCCCCTGCTGCCGCCCACCCTTCTTCTTCTTCTTCACCATGACCACCCCTATACACCCTGCTGTCAGTGTAACCAATATCAAAAATTTCGTCCCTATCACCCTAGACATCGACAATGGCCAATATCTCTTCTGGGCCGAGCTCTTCAATATTCATTGTCAAGCCTTTGATTGTGCTGATCACCTGTCACACCCCCGCTAAAAGCGGAAACACGGGGATGTAACGAGATTGGGATCGTCATAACACATGGTAAGCGATAGAGATGCAATATAATAAATGATGACAAGCGTGTCATGACGACACCCGACAACAAGGGGACTTGTGTCGTGTTTAGTCAATATTCACGACAATATAGCCATAAGCATAACATGTTAAATGATTCACATAATCACATGAAGATAACATCGTAATGTAAATTCCCACAACCCCGGAACAAGTATCAAAAGATTGTAATTGTTTAATCAGATTACAATGTTGTATCAAAATGATTGTTTGTCAAATATGTTTAGTCCCAAAATGCATCCTAGGGTCTCCACTAAGGCAGCACGCCTAGATTCCTCGATTTGCATGGTCACCTGTAAAGATATGCTCAAAATGGTTAACAAAATTGTTGGTGAGCTCGCAGGTTTAAGTAGTAAATAAGTAAGTGATGTTGTATATAGTAAATGATGTGGAATACCGTGAATACAGTTATATAAACAAGTAAAATCACATGACAATGAGCTTTGCAACCAAACCTAGCGATGTACACAAAGATATTGTCGGAATATATTCACCCAAGGGCCCGTTCCTGGCCACTGATGGTACTAACTAGTATACCAACAAACAAGGGTGGGGGTGTCAACCCAGTAGTACTACCAATACCTATCCGTCGGTTCCCACACTGGAATTAAATAGTTGCAAAGATAGAACCACACAGCAGACCCAAGCATGTATCAGATAAGTACTTGTAAAACAGTATCACGTTGATTCCAATTGTAAGTAAGTTGTACAACATTGAAAATGGGTGAGCATACTTTTCCCCCAAGTTGTAAATGATTGAAATATTGTAAGCGTAAAAGGGGCCACGAAACTCACTTGTTAAGTGGTAAGTATGTATGATCAATGTATCCAAATATTGTATGCAAATGAACGGGCAAACACCTATTGACAGTTATTGTTAAGCATTAATGATATGTATGAAGCATATAATATTGTTCGGTCGGTTCGGGTTGTATCGGCTGGGTCGCGTGTAACACACAAAAACAGACACACGTATTAGATCTTATGTAGATCCAAGTACTAGACATTGTCGCCATTGCTGATGATATTTGAGTAAAAGTTTTATGGTTATTGAAGATTATTTGATAAACATCAGTAGTTACAAATCGGTTGATAATTGTAAAACGTTAGATTAATTTGATTTTGAATAGTATTTGTGGCCTTTATAGCGTTGACTTTAATCTTTGTGGCCGAACAATGGCAACTGTATTAATGTTACCTCAACATCACACGACATACACACACCACACATACAAAGGAAATCATACAAAACAACTTCAGTCGCACGACATGACCAGATGTACGACTCAACACTCCATTCGGACGAATCAACCCTCAATCGTGCGAATCAGCTTCATTCGTACGATTGAGCCTTCATTCGTATGACTGGCATTCAGTCGTACCACACAACACCCAATCGCATGACTCAACCTCCATACGCACGAATCAACCTTCAATCGTGCGAATCAGCTTCATTCGTACGATTGAACCTTCATTCGTGCGATTGGACTCCAGTCGTGCGATACACGCACAATTGCATACATTCATTCGCACGCATGACTCATTCGCACATATACACACAGTCGCACGACACACCCAGTCGCACAACTCAGTCGCGCGATTGACTCAGACGCATGGCTCAGTCGCACGACTCATCCAGTCGCACGACTCAATCGCATGACATTCCCAGTCGCCTGGACAGCAGAATCGCGACTGTTGACGGGCTGAGCAGCCTTCGGCTGCTCTAAACACGAGTTTTACACAACAAGGACTTCCAGAAACACACTACAAACATACACAAACATGAAGCACACGCAGAAAGACCTCACACGCACCCACACGACCTCATGTGTTCGGGTTGAACCCGAACACCCGAAACCCTAGAATGGACAGCCGTGAATAAGCAAGAAAAGGGACAACCAAGGTCGTCTACCTGCTAGAATGGAGTAGACTAAGCTGTAGATGAAGTCTAGACGACGAAAACGAGACTAAGCGGGTCGGATTTGGTGCTAGAATGAAGAAAATGTGAAGAAGAGGATGAAGAAGATGAAGAAGAGGTGAATGAACTAGGGCTGGAAAATGGGGCTATTTATACCCATTCCAAGTTTGCAATATGTCAAATTTTGTCCCTGCACTTAACCCCCGAGTTTCCCAAATTTGTTTCGGTTGAAAAACGACTTTGTTAGGTTAATCATATTAATTATAAAAATGTATTTAATGATATTTATAACTTAAAAATGGTTTTATTAGTGACGTTAATTTTATATAAAAATGATATATTTGGCGGTTACGATGATGAAAGTTTTAAAAGTTTTTAAGGTTAACATATGATTACAATGAAAGCACAAGCACACGATGATTAAGCAAGCATAATATCCACATAAAGAGTTAATAAAGATGAGGAATGATTGATTAAAGAATGGTTAACGGAAAATCACTCTCTTTAGGCTTTTCTGCATGGGGCTCCTAGGCTCCTCTAGATTTATGCTTAAAGCTTTTTATGAGGTATGTTCTTCAATCCTTACTTGTTCACTTCAGTTGTACTAGCCAACTTCTATTCTTTTTTTAAATTTCTTCACGGGTCTCCCAAGTTCCTGTTGACCACCAAACTCTTTCAGTCCTAGAGCTTTTTACGAGGTATGTTCTTGATTCTTACTTATTTTTGGTCTTGCTAACTGTAATTCGGTATTTCCTAATTTTCTGTGTGTCCCTTTTCTTTGATATTCAAGAGTATATATAATACAACCAAACCTAGTTTAAATAGGACAATACAGACATTGAATGATACAATAATTTTGATACCAATCTACCCTAATTAACTGGATGGGACAACTGTGAAATAGCTTTCAATCTATCTTGGCTAATGTACCCCTGCAGTCGAAGCATGAGGTTGGAGGGTGTGGATTTGGGTTACTATAATTTTACAGTTAATTACATGGTTGGTTTATGTGGTATTCTCAATTACAAAATTGGTCTAAATTTTGAAAAGTAACATCATTGGTCCTAAATGGTTGTCAAACCATAACACGCGTGGTCTCTAGAGTGAATTGATGCTAGTTTTTGGTGTTAAGTGATTTTTTTTCACCTTGAACCAAAAGACAAATAAACGCATCTCGGACCACATATAAATATACAATTAGCATTAAAACTAAAAGTAAAACTCTAAGTCGCTTAATGATATTTTGACCCGGATTGTCATTCATAAACATGATTATGGTATAAAATATGATTGTTTTTATGGCATAAAACATTGAGACGCAACATATTCATTATGTGACTTTGTAAAATCAAATCATGTAGCACAATAGACCGTATGTTTATGAATAGCGTGGGCTGTCAAGATCGTTCATCGTTTGCTTAATTTTAAGCTTGGTTGTAAACGAACTGATTGGCTCATTGGCATGGTTTGGTATGTAAACGAGCCAAGCACGAGCAAAGGTTCATTTGGTTCAGAAACTCATGAACAACCCTAGTCACAAATTGTTGTTCCACAAAACCACCACCAGTACCATCCTCTTCTTTAACTCCATCGTTGTAAATAAAGGGATCTAGAAATCACCTGGATACACTAAGTAACTTCTAGCCTAAGCTTTCTAAGCTAGGATCGCAATACACTGCCTGCAGATAAGTTAACACTCAAATAGGTTAATTTTTGTCTATATTTGCTGCCAATTCCGCTGTCAGTTTCGTTGGCAGTTTCGCTATTAGCGTCGCATGTCAGTTTCGCCTAACTTTCGTTGGAATTCCATGGCTGCGAAATTACCTGCAAAACTATAGTATCGTAGAAAACTCACAGTTTCGCAGCTTGAGCAAACAAATTCGCTGGATGTGCAGACAGTTTCGCAGAACACATCAAAATTACGAACCAACCCGTTTTTAACCCAAAATCGGAACTTTTTACGTCCAAATCTTTAGATTTATTATCCATGAAGCTATATCTAAGCTTTTTACATGATCTCATACGTAAAAATATGACATTTATGCGATTCTTTGCAACTTTACAAAACCCAAAACCCTAGAATTTTTTTAGAAGATGAGAGGGTAAAATAACATATAATTAATGGATTTTTTATCCATCAAATGGAGGAAACGTGTTGACTTTTTTTCAAACCTTAAAACTAAACTTATAGTTTTTCAATTCTATAAACGAAATGTGAAATTTAAGCAAACCTTAGGGACAATTCGTGTAATTTATGCTTTAAATAAAAAACATAAAGATTAAATATATGAAAATATTAAAACTAAAAATTTACAAATTAAACTTCCAGCCATGTATCCGGGTAATTTGACTTTTCCGTTCAAAGATGTTTTTCAACATTGGTTCAAGGGTATCATCATGCGGTTTAAGAAAATCTCATTTGGCCTATATTTTTTGGAGGTTTGAACATAGGATTTTGATTATTTTTATGGGATCCATATTTTTAAAATAGAATGTAAATTTGTGTAAGAGAAGATAGTCATAATGGTGTAAATTTTGTGATTTTTAGGTTAATATATATATAGTGTTATTTACCTTTTAAATTTTGGTAATTAGCCGTTGGGGGTGGGGTGGGTGCTCCAACTGTTAAAAAAAGGGCATTTTGCAACGGTCAAAAGCCCAAAAATAGGGTTGAGTATTCACAGCGAGTAGGCGGTGTTGTCGCGCGGCGCCCCACTACCCTAATATATTTTTGTTGTAAAATTTGAATGTAACATTATAATATGATTATCTGTACATTTGTTTCCATATAAACTTTAATCAAAACAAACCGCATAAAGTGCTACCAAATCCATCCATCAAGCATTTATTCTCAATGTTTTCACGCTCGGATCGGATCGGCCGGTCTGATTGGGATTTGGTGTTGCCGACGGTCCGATCTACCCTAGTTCATTTTGTATCTAGAAAACCGGTCGGTTAGAAGCGATTGGCGGTCGAACTGGGATTTGGTGAACCGGTTCGCTCGGATCTGAACATGAAAAGTCAGAGCCTAACGTTGAAGATATGAACGGAGTAGGTAGGATCTGTTGCAGCAGTAAACTTTGGAGCTTCTGCATCAATGGTAGACGCCGGAGCTACTGCATCATTGGTGAACATGAGGGTTGCTATAAACTTCAATGAAGACTTTTTGTGGAGATGTGAAACAGGGGTTGTTGGTATTTTTCTTGATCTGAAAAGGTGGAGATGATATGGGGAAACTGGAGATGGTACGAAGATGGTGAATTGAAGGTAGTATGAGAATGGTGAATTAAAGATGCTATGGAGATGGTATGCTATTATTGGAAAGGAGAAGAGTATTTGTGATAGGATGGATGACTTTGTCTTTAAAGCTAATATTGTATCAATGTACATGCTTTTCACAAAAAAACTTTACTAACTTATGTATATTATGTATATATAATATGTAATATATAAATATGTATATTATTCTTTGGTTTCAAACGATTATATTTAATGGTTTTGAATTACTAATATATATATATATATATATATATATATATATATATATATATATATATATGTATATATATATATATGTATGTATATATATATATGTATATATATATATATATGTATATATATATATATATATATATATATAGAATTGGGTTCATGTGAGAACCCTATGAAATTACAAGAACCCTTTAACCTTAAATCTAACCATTGATCTAATATAAATTAATTTAGATTCCAATTCAATGGCATAGATCATCAAAGGACAGTTTGGTCATTTTATCCACTAATCAAAAAAGCAGCTTTTAATAAGAATGTGACACATGTCCTCCCCTATTTCCTCCTAATTCTTTTTTTCCTATTTAAAATTTTTACCCCTTTTATTTTTATAGCCTTTATAATTTTCTCATACATTATTAATTTTTTATGTAAATAACGTCATTAAACTCGTCTCATTATTCTCTTTAATTCTAATATAGTCTTGATATTTAAAAAAAAATCTGGACGTTACATATTACAGTGAATTACATCATTTTCGTATGCTTAACCTAAACAACATTAAACCTTAAATTACATCGTGATTTTAAAAACAAAACAACATTAAACCCATGTTACAAGTTACAACGTTAATTCCCATGTAATGTTGCAAACGACAATAGATCATATAATCTTGCATTACTCTACCAAATATTTACACCCGATATTACACCACTCAAACTAACAATTTTTTGTAAAGTATTTTTCAACTTGTTTTCATTTTTTAAAGAATGATTTATATTAGTTTACAGAATGGTTTAGATTGGAAAACATTAGTGGTATAGTTTGTTTTAGTTTTCTTTTATTTTCGTTATAATATGTAATTATAGTGTTAAGTTACAATGTTGAAATTTTATTATAATTGTGTATTTTCATGGTTTGAGTTTGTATATTTTAACTTAATGTACAGAATGTTGAAAGAATTTGTTTCTTATATTTTTATACTTGCTTGTTACTAGCCTTTAAATAAGTTATTTTAATTGTGTTGTGAATTACACGATGTATCGGTAAACAGTCTATTTGCATTTACGTTACACATTTTACATAACGTTACACCTTCTTACATTAGTGTTACACTTGTTTATATTAACGTAACATTAAGAAACAATGCTAAAACGTCCAAATAGTTGTAATACGCATAATTTTACGTTGGGTTACATGGTTTACAGTGATGTAACTAAAACGCGCAAACAGTTTTCAAGCTTCCAAACAGTGCTCAAACGCCTAAATGGTTGTAATGCGCCTAATTTTTACGTTGGGTTACATTGGTTTACAGTGATGTAACTAAAACGCGCAAACAGTCTTCAAGCTTCCAAACAGTGCTCAAACGCCTAAACAGTTGTAATACGCCTAATTTTTACGTTGGGTTATATTGGTTTACAGTGATGTAACTAAAACGCCCAAACAGTCTTCAAGCTTCCAAACAGTGCTCAAACGCATAAACGGTTGTAATGCGCCTAAATGCATATAACCCCATAAAATTATGTTGTAAATGGGAGATTATTCATATGTTTCGATGTTAGAAAAACATAACTTTAGAGTTTTGATTTGAATTTGAAAATAGATTTGAATCTATTTTATGAGGTTCTATTTTTGTTGGATTTTATATATGTATTTTGACGTAATGCATTGTAAGTAATTACAAAATGATGTAATTTACTGTAAGTATTTTTTTCTGTAAAAAGTTTTCAAAATTTTTCGAAACTATATTGGAATTAAAGAAGAAAATGAAACGGGTTTAATGGTGTAATTTAAATAGAAAAACTAACAATGTATAAAAAGTTATATAAGTTTAAAAAATAAAGGGGGTAAACTTTTAAAAAAAAGTAGATATAATCTTTTGAAAATAGATGATGACACTTGTCAACACCAAATTAAAAGCTGACTTTTGTCATATGAGTGAAATGTCAAAAATGTCCTTCTCTACTAAAAAAGGAACATGGACACTTGTCATCATCTTATGGTTTGTAAATATAATCAATGGCTTACAAAGAGTTAATGAGTTCTTACAATTAGTATGGGTTCTTAATAGAACCAAACCCTATATATATATATATATATATATATATATATATATATATATATATATATATATATATATATATATATATATATATATAGATATATATATATATATATATGTATATATATATATATATATATATATATATGTCTATATGTATATATATGTATATATATATATATGTATATATATATATATATGTATATATATATATATGTATATATATATATCTTAAACTCAAGATTTTATATCTTTAAAAATTACAGTTACTTATGCATTCATTCGGTTCATAAATCCAGTCCGACAAGTCCAACCAGTAAGACGTTCGATTAAACATCCGATCCGGTTCTAAAATCATTGCATATTCTAGTTTTTTAACAAAAGTAATAGAAAGTTTATTTCAAACGAAAAATATTACATAAATAGTTCATGAGGTTTGACAAAATTGCACGTTTAGTTTGCGGACTTTGAAAATTACAAAGTTAATTCAAATTTTTATATAACCATGACAGATTTGGTCCTTAGAAATTGCAATGAGTATACAATATTTTAAACTAACTTTACAATTTTTAAAATTAAAAAACCTAACATGCAATCTGAATAAACCATTTATGTACTCAAATGCTATACATTGATTCTTTGATATAAAGCTGATTTTGTTTATTCATCATCTAGTTGCAAACAAACATACTAGTTGTATAACAACTTGTTTGAAAAATGTTTGGTTCCTCTAGTCGATTCCCATGGCTTCTCATCATCGTCCTTCACATCATTTAGTACATAATAAATCAACAAATCATATCAATAGTATTTCTTACATAATAAAATCATCAAATCATATTAATAGTATTTCTTACATAATAAAATCAACAAATCATATTAATAGTATTTCTTACGTAATCAACAAATCATATTAATAGTATTTCTTACATAATAAAATCAACAAATCATGTGAATAATAATCTCTAAATTTGACCCGACCCGGTTGAAATCAACCGGGTCAAACCAAGTCCAACCCACCGTCATCGTAGCTATGCTCCGATGACGAGGCTGAAACGCTAACTAAATCATTCAACTCAGAAACACTATCTTGCAAGTTCAATAGCAAATGTGAAGTGCTATAACTTATTGTTGGCTTTGCCCTTGGCACCACCGGCACACTCGCCTCGCCCACAAGCATCTGAACCACGGTTCGCATAGTTGGTCGAACCACCGGGTCAGGGTGCGAACACACCAACCCGATCAACAACACCTTCCTCATCTCCGCCTCGTCAAACTCCCCACACAACCGCGGGTCCGCTGCGGTCAACAACCGCTCTTCCTTATGCAGCCCCCACACCCACTCCACCAGATTACTATTCTCCCTCGTTTTCGCCACACCAACCGCCTCCTTCTCTATCGGGCGCCGCCCCGTAGCCACTTCCAACACCACGGCCCCGTAGCTAAAAACATCGGTTTTCTCACTCGCTCGACCCGTTAACAAATACTCGGGTGCTAAGTACCCCATCGTCCCAGCCGCCACCGTGGCGTCTGGTGACTTATCGTGCTCGATTCTTCGGGCTAACCCGAAATCACCCAACTTTGCATTGAACCCTTCATCTAACATAATGTTGCTAGTTTTCACATCTCTATGAATAACTTGATTCTCACATTCTTGATGCAAATAAGCCAATGCAGAGGCCACACCCATCAAGATCTTGCTCCGGTGAACCCACGAAAGCGCCATTCGCGACTCGAAAAGCGCCTTATCGAGCGACCCGTTCGCCATCAGATCATACACCAACAAAATCTCTCCTTTCTCATGACACCATCCCTGTAACCTCACAAGATTTCGATGCCGAAGAGTTCCGATTATCGACAATTCCGATAGGAACTCCGACATACCTTGACCGCCGGAGGTATGACTACACCTCTTCACGGCGACAATCTCGCCGGAATCCGGCAAAACCCCCCGGAAAACAGTCCCGAATGCCCCGTGCCCGATTATTCGACCCGAATCGAAGCATTTTGTGGCGGATTTAAGCTCTTTGTAGGTGAATTCTTTAGGGGTTTTGATGATTTCACAACCAAAAGCTTGAGGCTTTTTTGATCTTTTAAACTTCTTTGAATAAACCCATATCAGAAAGATCGCACACAGTGCTAACACAAACGCTCCGGCGGTCACCACCCCCACCACCGCCACCGTCGCCGCCGCAGCCGACGCCCCTTCTTTACCCTTCTTTTGTACTTCACGGTGGCTCTCCGGCGACTTTGCCGGCGCCGGCGCCGGCGGGTGGACGGAGTCAGCGGCGGGGTTGGTGAACGTGGCGGAGGGAGGCGGTGGGTGCGGCGGAGCATCATCAAACGACGAAGTGAAAGTCCACCACTCGACCGAGTGGACCTCCGTACTGCCCTGAGTCGACCCAGTGAGTCCGACGAACATGAACTCGTTGACGTATTTGTTGAGATCAACACTCATCGACAACACGGGTGAAGTGGGTTTCACGTTGGAGTACGAAACCGACACGTTGAGTTGCTGAGTCGACCCGTTGAACTCGACCCACGAGTTCACCAGGTCACCACTTCTCAAATCGACGTTAACAGAGTCCAAATCGACGACTTTTTCCGACACCATTGAGTCAAAATTCACCCCCAAATGGTTCCCATTAATATCCTTAAACTCAACATCCATCAACGTATCAAACTCAACAGCAACAGATCCCACCGGAATCCCCAAATACCCACCGGAGTTTCCGATCTTCTCATCCTCCGGCGAGATCACAAACGCCAATCCACCACCGATCGAATCTTGATTCAAGTTGGATATCGAGAACGAGAAGAAAGTGGAGAAGCTCGCCGGAATATTCGTTTGTGGGCGTTTGAATCTCACCGGAGTCTTGTACAAGATTCCTCCGGCGCCGGAGTTGGGGACGGTGACGTCACGAGTGAGCATGATACTGGTGTTGACCAAATGGGCATCGCCTAAGAGCTTTAAGGTGTTGATTGAGAGTGATTGGAAGTTGAATGAGATTGTTCCGGCGAGGGTGTCGCCGGAGAAGATGATGAATAGAAGATATATGACGGTGATTTGGCCGGAGATCGGAGAAGCCATTGAGGGTTTTGGGGTGGAGGTGATGGGGGTGAGGGTTAAAGGGGACAGGTGGGTGAGTGGGGTGACACGTGGCGGACATAACGGTCATATTTTCGGTCCACCGTGTGAAGATTCTCTATATCCATTGCCGT
Source organism: Flaveria ramosissima (assembly GCA_025215565.1). Taxonomy (NCBI): domain Eukaryota; kingdom Viridiplantae; phylum Streptophyta; class Magnoliopsida; order Asterales; family Asteraceae; genus Flaveria; species Flaveria ramosissima. Next base: position 38,024,459 of record CM046041.1, read on the forward strand.
AAAACATGACTTTACACGTCATGTAATGTTATTGTAACATCATGTAATAATATTTATGGAAGTATAAGGGAAGTATCAATAATCGTTGGCCGACGGAAGTTCTTGAATCAAAAGAGTATTTAAACTCATTTCTCGTTACATTAAAAAAAAATTTTATTTTTTCTAAATTTATTATTATTTTTTTATTTTTCTTCAGTCACAACCACTTAAAATATATTAAAATTTATTATAGGGGTTTAAACACTGTTTTATAAAAAATACAGATTGATTAATAAATTTCTCATATATTTCACTCACAACTACTTAGAACCATATCATATAATACAGAAAATTCACTCACATAATTTTAGGGAACGAGTTATAAGTGCTTTAAGTTGCTCAAATGGAATTTTTAAGGTTGTTTTTTAAAAACATTTATAACTTGTTCTTTATCTTATTCATGTAATTATATTAAAATGTATTTTTATTATTTTCAATTAAATAATATTTTTTATGTCTTTGTTATTAATTTTTCGTAACAGTGTCGTGTATTTGCGTGCAGAAAAATAATAATAATAATAATGTTTAGGGAATGTTATGAAAATAGATAAAGTTAAACCATTTTAGAATGAAAAAATCCAGCTAATCAAAGTCATGAGTTTATGATTTGCCGCAAGGCCGACCCCAAGAATACTCAAAAAATGTGAACCATGGGCTAGTAGAAAAAAAAATAGCCCCTATTATATAAATTCAATAACTCGTGTGTAAAAAATATATAATACGACAATATTTATTATACTAGTAAACAAAAGTATTGTAGAAAAATAATCAAAAAAAATTTGGCGTTGGGCGAATCGTGAGACTCTTCTAGCGTTTTTTAAACGAGTTTAGATTGGATAAATGATAGTTGACTAAACTAATTAAAATGATAATGAGCCCTAAGTTTTAATATGTCAAGATAATTAAATTAATATGGGCTTTGCTAATTAGTTTGTTAATAGCCTATAGTTGTTTTTTAAAAAATACATATACATATATAATATAAAAAAAATTAAAAAATTTCGGTCCCCTAAAGAGATTAGGCCCTGGGTGATCGCCCACCCTGTCCCCCCTTAGGGTCGCCCACGATTTGCCGACTAAACAAGTTAGAAGCTTAGCTGAAACCCACGTAATTTTCTCGTGATTAAAGTAGGAGGTTGACATGCGTCATATTAAAAGTTGAATTAATCTACATTCAGCTCATATATACATGTCAGCTACAATTCAAATCAATGTATCCTAAGAAAATTGCAGACTAATACAACGTTGAATAGTAATGTTTTTGAGTCGAAGTTATCGGCTTTGCTGGTTGAAGGCTTAATCTGCGGCATTTGTGTTTATTTTACTTGCATTTTTAGAAGAAAAAAAAATTATTATAATCCTCGTTCGTGTTAATTGTCCTGATTTCAACTTTTTATGCCAATTAAATTTGTTATTACTTTTGAGTTGGTCTAAATCAATCGGTTTTAGAGAACTATAAACAATAGGATGATGAAAAAACAATTATACCATAATTTATAAAAATATAATAACAAGATTTAGTTATTAGGAATCTAACGGTAACAATAATATTATTAATCAATGGGGTATGATCGTGCTTGACTTTCAAGGCCTGTGGAGTTGTAAAATTTGACTTATTGAGCCACAGTCTGCAATTATCATGGTACGGACACCACGTGTCATCTTGTGTGCGTATGTGGGTTTGTGTGGGTTCAGATGAAGAAAATACTTTATTAATACCCAACCTGTTGATACGAATAAAATATTAAATAAGTATTAGGATAAATAAATTATTATTAATACATTAAAAAAAAGGATGGACACCACACTTTATAAATTGACACCTTTTTATACGTTTTGTATAGCATTATACGCGTTGAAGAAACTAAAAACGAGAAAAATTCAAGGGTTTATATTTTATATATAGCTATATACGACCCCTTATACGACACATATAAGCAACGCGTATAACAAATTTCAGCACTAATCCTACGAGGAAAATTAAGGGGGTTGTCAGAGGGGTTATACATACGATCCATCTATACGACGCATATAGTGCTATACGACCCGTATAAAAATTTAGGGTGTTGATTTATAATCATGATGTGTATCGATATGAAGGCCCTTAAAGAAATGCTAAAATACATTATTAAATATTATTAATGTACTAGAAGTCCTGTCTGGCTAGTTCCATATTAGTGGTAACGTTTCCTATAACACATGACACAATATATCTAAGCTTAATGATAAGAGTTGAGTCTTAAAGAAGATTAATTGATGTTTAAATCTAAACATGAAATAGATCCATAATTGTAGTATATAATAAAAGTAGATTAATATGTGAATTGTAGTATATAATAAAAGTAGATTAGTATGAGAAGTCGTTGTAAGAAAATATAGAGATGATGTTTGCATGAATCATCATAGATAAGTGATACCAATTATATTGAAATCATGATATATATACGCATATATCTATATGTGTATTTTTTAACGACAAATGTACGACCTTGTTTTGGTGGATAGATGTTATCTTAATCGGGCTTACATATTCGTTTCCCAACCGAGACCACACTCCCAACCCCCTCAGAAGGAAACTAATAACGGGAAAAAACCACTGACTCAACCCTTGAGCATTTTGCTCAGAGTAAAACTTACCCATGATATCTCTACATTTACATGTCATGGGGACGACACCCTCAACCCTCTCATGATGAAACCCAAAACTGTGTATGTTAAGGTACAAATCTATTTGTCGGTTTCATTGGTTGTTTCTTGTCATTTGTAGCTTGGAGTTAGATTACAAACAATAAGGAAACCATAAGAAAGGTTCCTAATTAAGGTCGGCCTCTCACAAAGCACCCTATGATATTCAAGCTAGTAACATGTTTACATAATAAGTGTGTATGTATAATGCGCGAACATATGTATGAATCTTAACATTCCCCCTATGACATTCAAGATAGTAACAGGCCGAAATTTTAAACTCGAACTTGCCTAGTTTACAACTAGAGCTCTTGCGAGCAAGCACACGTTGGCTCGAGCTCAGGTTGAAATTTACACAAGGCAATTCAGGTTGATAATTATACAAGTCGATTTCAAGTGACCTTTTTCAAAGCTCTAGTTATCTTGGGTTCATAAGGAGGAAGTAGAGAATTTCGGTCCCATCAAGAGTTCAAAATCGAGGGTAACAATGTACAACCGATTATTAATGGCAATGAATGTGAGTTATAAGATTATTGATATCCATTACCACCTCTCCTCCTGTTTGAGGATTTGTCTTCTAATAATAAATACATAATTACATATTTACAGTATAATGATGATAAGTTTACTTCTGTTTAATGGGTTCTGATTTGCATATGGGACACAAGTTCTTCATTGACAGCCATTTCTTTATGCATCCAACATGGAAATCATGTTTGCAACCTTTTAGCATCCCAACTTCATCCATGTTTGCATACTCTTCCTGCAATAATATTCAAATAAAGAATTCAATAAACATTTCCAAGCATAGAAGCATTCAAATTATTTTAAAGATATAAAGATCTGCAGATAACACGTCGTGTAACAAGCGATGCCTTGAATTGGCAATCACACTACCCTGATAAAAACTACCCGTTTTAACCTGTTAGCCATTGCGGCCATTTAGCATTTTTTTGCGTATTGTATAAGAAATCATAAATAACTAAAATGAGAATAATATTATAACTTTGGTAAAACCGATTTAGGAAGCTGTATCTTGTATGCATTAGTAATACATACTGGACAACTTTCAATCCATTTGATCAGTTTATATTACCCATTATAAAACATAACCCCAAACCAACTGATTCATAAGTAAATTGAATGGGTTGAATTCTCAGATTTGTTTAGAACCAATCAGACGGAATCTCACCAAGCAGATCACACATGTTCCTTCCTCTTGTATTTGATCAGAAGAACAGTAAATCGACTCTCTCAAACACTTTGATATCAGATTCTCAGATAGACCAGTGCTAACACTCCCAATTCTTTCCCCGAGTGCAAGAAGCTCCTGTTTGTTTTGTTATTTAGACAAACAGATAGAACATGGAAATGAAATTGTCGAAAAAAACCATGAAAGTTTTGCTAGATTTGCACATAAGCCATGCACTTCAAATTTAAATGATTAAATCCCGTAACTTCTAAAACTTAAGGATAATATCCTTCACTTTATTATCAACATAAAAGGTCTTTTTCTAATAGTTAAATCCCCGGACTTTACAAACTTTATCAAGGTCCTTTTTGCATGATTAAGCCTTCGGACTTCATTGAAAGAACTATTTTGTTAAGTTTAGAAGTTTAGGGATAAAAAATAAAGTCCGGGCACATAAGTTCCATTTCAGTGAAAGTCTATAGATATACGAGACATGACATGAACCCGTTATGAAAATAAAAGGGTTACGGTTGGGTGTAAATGGGTCCGGGTCGTAAGTGGTCGATCCGCCAAACCTATTTAATAAACAAGCTTCGTTCGAGTTGTGGGCTGTAGATTAAATAAGTGAACCTGCCAACCCGTTTAAATTTTATGTTTCAAAAACTGTAAAAGTGCAAGTCCACCTAACAACCCATTTACCCCATTACCCATTTACAAGCCGGCAACCCCGTTCAACCGGTTTAGATATCCGGATTACAAGGGTCGAACCTGGGTGTCTGGGTGATAACGACCTGGACACAAAACGAATTACCACCCCTATTTGAACTATAAATGGTTGGTAAAAACTTGCTAACCTCATAGCTCATGTCATCTATGTCAAGCCTCATGTCCTGATGATAATCAAATGGATTTCTAGATCCAAAGGCTGATCGATCCACAATCATGAGACCCTACAGTTACACGAATAAGTTCCATATGAAAAAACCAAGTGGCTGAAGTGAGTTTTGTATAGAAATAATAGGTTCCAAGGGCATTTCTGATTATATAAAAGACTATAAACTTCCACAGTGCTAGTTCTTGTATTCCAATTTCTAGAGGAAAATACAAAATCTAAACAATTTTTTTCATCCACAAAGATAACATCATGGCTACATATAAAGCAGAATATGTAAACCTAAAGGTGGCAATTTTGACCAAACAGGTTGAAAGTCTGCCAGGGTGTACTTTTTGCTTTTAAAACCTCTTAAATCACTTTGTTTGAAAGATAAAAGTAATTTGAAAAACTATTTTTTGTAATCAGATATGACACTAGCCTGTTTAATAAGTTTGAGCAAAAAGTTTTCCTGGTTGACCCAATGTGTTTCTACCGGTACAAGATGACCCGTTTAACCTGTTAACCAACACATCCACCCCGCCTATTTTGCAATCTCTAGCCACAACCAACATTTACAAGTAATTCTAAGGTTGCCACTGACATTCATCTAGTACATGTGATTATGTGAACATACCTCAGGCACAGGTCGATCATGGAAATCCGGCTCCTCAAAAAATGATTGATATCTTTCAATTGAAATCCTTGTTCGTGCATTTCGATCTCCAGAACGCCAGACTAGAGTAGGCCTTACATGCGGGGAAGAATAATTCTCAGCGGCCAACTGCAACCCTTCATCTGAATGCCCCAATTGCAAGCTGCTAGACCTTTGAATGTAATTGCTTCTGGTTCCTCTAACAGATTGCACTTGGGTACTCTGATCATGATTGCTTCTGGTTATGATGCCACTCTCACTAGAATTACTGCTTCCAGTGAGGAAGGGATTTAATTCGTGACCTGCAATTTGGTATTCGGAAAGTAATAATGGTTATTGTTACAAAATAAAAGACTTATCCCATCAAAATGTAACTCACTTCACCTTTTTGTCATCATATGCAAAACAAAAAACTACAAGTGTATGTTAAATAAAATGTGAGTTACATTTTGGTGTCATTAACCATTTTCTAAATTGTGCAGAAATCTTACTCTGAAAAGAAGAAGACAAATGAGTCGGGTTCCACTCCCTCATTGACCCACCGGAAGAAACATCCATGGGTCGACTAGTTGTGTGATAATCATTTGACAAACTGTTGGGTGCAGCCCTGCTTCTCACATTCCTAACAGAACTTTCACCTTCATGACCACGCTTCAGATTAGGGTAATCCCAAGGGGTATGAAAAACATCCATATTTTGAGTTTCCTCCCATGGGTTGGTTGGGATACAGAATTCTGGTGCGTTTCCACTGTTATTATTATCGTAAGTACTACTACTACTACTATTATATCTGCTTGTATCAATAGGGCTTTTACGTTTATACTGCCATCTTCCATTATCACCCTCATGAATGGGATGCCTGTTGTAGCTGGATGAAGATGCGATATTCCCATTATTTTCATGACCCATAGGAAGATTTGATGGGCCAGAAGTGTCCTGTTGATAATGTAGATTTTGGACATCATGAGCTAATGAAGTATATGCATTTGGCACAGGAGCAGGATTACTACACTGTTCCCCATTAATCGACATGTTATTTACTGGATATGCAAGAGAACTGCTTTCAGAACCACCACTCTCTGCTGAAAAGTAAATTGACAAAGAAATCATCAAAAAATATGACCAGAAGTCAAAAAAAGTCAAAACATCTACTGTGTCTTATAGAAGAATGTTACTTTGATATGAAAAAAATATACACCGGCTAAAGCTTGTGCATGTATTGCAGATTAGAGGTTCTGAAATGCGCGAGTTACATTTAGGAAATGGGTGCGGGTCAAAACAGGTGCATTTTTTATGGGAATCGAAATATGTCAAATTAACATTTTTTGTTCCACATGATTTTTATAACTAGTGTCAACTATAAATAAGTGAAGTTTCATGCATTAATAATACATTTTTGGTGACTTTCTACTCATTTGACAGATTTCTTTTTCTGCTAAACTTTAATTTTCATCTTCAATATGTTAGATATAGTCACTAGCCATAAAAGATTTATCAAAAAAAAAGCATGTCAAAGTTGGAAATAACTAAAATTCAAATACCCGTAAACGCATAGGGATGTTCTATCAAGTTCCATCTCTGATCATCATCAGTCTCAAACATATAAGATGGGCTGAAAACATGTCGATGCCCCATGGTTATGGGGAACAAAAGAAATCAGATTAATGTATCCCCACTGCCGACACCAAAATTATAAAAATGTTAGAAACCATCAATCAAATCTCACACAGGAAATCAAAATGCACAATAAGAAGATAACACAATTAACCATACAATTTCTAAACAAAATCATCTAGAAACAAGAACACATGAAAGAACAACTACAACAAACCTAATTAACAGCATGGAGAAACATAATTAACCTCTTAATCTCCAAACAAAACCTCACAGGTGAATCCAATTTGCAATTAACGATCAATTAACAAATCCTCGATTAACACACCTACAGTTCGTTAACTCCTTCCACTTCATTTTTGTTATACGTATTCCACGATCAAATCCATCAACAACATAAAGCTCATGCACAAATCATCTAGAAATAAGAACAACACGAAAGAAGAACAGCAACAAACCTAATTAACAACATGGAGAAACATAATCAACCTCTTAATCTCCAAACAAAACCTCAGAGGTAGATTCAATTTGCAATTAACAATCAATTAACAAAATCATCTGTTAATACACCTACAAATCGTTAACTCCTACCATTTCATTTGCCTTACACTTGTTTCACGATCAAATTCGTCAACAGATAAACATCGAACACGAATTCAACCAAAACAGAACATGAATTGATGAAAACTTGCAGATAACTGACATAATGACGATTAGAATAGCGTTAAATGATAATCTACATAATTCATACACAAATCAGCGTCAAAATCATCTACAAACAAAACATCACGAAAGACGAACAACAACAAACCTATTCAACATCAAGGAGAAACACAATCAACCTCTTAATCTCCAACCAAAACCTCAGAGGTGAATTCAATATGCAATTAACGATCAATTAACATAATCCTCGAAAAACACACTCATTTGCGTTATACGTGTTTCACGATCAAATTCATCAACAGATGAACATCGATAACGAATTGAACCAAAATAGAACATGAAAGTTTCAGATAACCGATATGATGACGATACGAATAGTGTTGAATGATGATATATAGAAGATTGTAAGCAGATTAGGGAGGAAAATGGATGAAATTGTACCTAATAATTGCGGAAAATGGAAGGTGTATTCCGATGAACGGAGGAATTGGGGGTGTGAGAAATGGGGAGATGGAGGAATATAAGAGGTGTTGGGTGGAAGACGAACGTAAAGGGTGCACGTGTGAGTGTATGAGGTGGCCCAAGCCCATTGATGATTGATTCACCACCACATTTTGGTGTTGGTGATCACTTTTCTAAAACTATTTTAGGAAAATATTGTTATAAAGAATTTATAAAAATATGTTAGATAAATAAGTCAAGATTGAATAGGGTTTATTATCATGTCAAAAGTTTTATTAATCATTGGAGAGGATCTTTATTTGTTTGTTGATGATTACTAAACTCTCGCCTATACTTTAGGCAAATTGGGCCTACCGATGGGGCTTACCTTGGCCATATAGGTTTTTAAGAAGGGCCTCATTACAGAAGCCGCAGTCTCAGAAGTACAGGTTGTGTTATACAAACACCCTTGTTTGTTTTTAGACACTCTATTGTCTCTATTTCTTTTCATGTATCTATATGTATGTATAGAAAGAGATAGAGATGATGAAAATAAATAGGGTGTATCTATAACATATCTCTTTTAGTAATTGGTATGTTAAAGCATTCATAATAGGTTTTTTTTTATTTTTTATTTCAATGTATGCCCAATTTTTAATTAATTAAAATAACTAACATATTAACTAGCATTATATATTATTACAAAACCCATCTTGATGTACAGTAATTTACAACCTTCAAAGCTAGGTTTACAACTTATATCATTATTACTTTATTAGACAAACATTTTTTAAGCTTTGTTTTGCAAATGATAATTATTATTTTAATTTAACTATTATATGACTTACAAAATACAATTACATAAGGTAAAAGAAAAAAAGAGTTAGCCCCATTGATTAACGTGAATAGTTCTTATTGATTTTTTTATTTTTCTTTTTATTAAAGTTTAGACTTACGTTAATCGGTACACCCACTGGTTATATTGGGTTTCACAAATGTTAACACCCACACCATATCAGTGATACCATTTCAAGATACACCTTTACGGATGACGACACCGCCGCGAAGCGCGGGTGTCATACTAGTTTTAAACGAAAGAGAAAGTTTAACTAAAATATTAAATTTACTCAAAATGAAAAATGTTCTAGATAATGTTCTAGATCCCTTGTCATTTATTTTTCATATTTCCACAATTCCATCAATCTGCATACAAATGAATGTGTTTTTAACTTTTTTTTTTCTCATCATTCTCCCTTAATTGAAGAAAATTCATCCTCAAGTTCTTTGAGTATGAAGTTTTATACTGATTTGTTGTTTCTGTAATCACTTATATTTTATTATTTTCTCTTCGTGTTCCCATCTTCATTCATTATAAATTTTATGACATCTCAATTCGTAGTCCCTTTCATTATGGGAATGTCATTGATGTCATGCCTTGTCTACCTCATCTATAGGCATTTCTATTCAACCGCACGTGAGATAAGATCTACGACTCTACTACCATCATGCCGAATTTCTTCAACGGGACAGAAATTGAACAACTAAGTCACTGTCCTTGATAATATGTTGATTTAACTTCATAAACACTCCCACTATGCTAACATCATTTGCCACCTCTAACATTATTGATCGGGAATCCTTGTTATTGTTATCAACATTTATATTCAGATTTAAAACATCTACATAATCTTGAGATTCTTTGACTCCAAGAGACCATGAGCTACGCTTGTGCTACCGCTACATCCCTCACGAAAGAATCTCAAAATTATGAAGATGTTTCAAATCCGGACACAAAACGAATTACCATCCCTATTCGAACTATAAATGGTTGGTAAAAACTCGCTAACCTCATAGCTCATGTCATCTATGTCAAGCCTCATGTCCTGATGATTATCAAATGGATTTCTAGATTCAAAGGCTGATCGATCCACAATCATGAGACCCTACAGTTACGCGAATAAGTTCCATAAGAAACAAACCAAGTGGCTGAAGTGAGTTATATATAGAAAATACATAATGCTAGTTCTTGTATTCCAATTTCTATATTGAATAACATGTTTAAACTTCCACAATGCTAGTTCTTGTATTCCAATTTCTAGAGGAAAATACATAATCTAAACAAAAATTTTCATTCCACAAAGATAACATCACGGCTACATATAAAGCAACAATGCAGAATATGTAAAACCCAAAGGTGGCAATTTTGACCCATTTACCATATGTTGTGCTGATTTAGGTTGTGGTTCATCTCTAACGAGTTAAATATGTAAAAATAAAAAGTTACCTAAAAAGGAATATGACCAAACAGGTTGAAAGTCTGCCAGGGTGTACTTTTTGCTTTTAAAACCTCTTAAATCACTTTGTTTGAAAGATAAAAGTAATTTGAAAAACTATATTTTGTAATCATATATGACACTAGAAACAATTGACATGTTTTGGCTCGTTACCAAAACCAACCAAAACTTAACCAATTTCGCACGCTTATTTTACCACCCAAGCTTCTCATAGCCTGAGGCTCGGTCCTAAATTCTGACTCGAGGAACTGAAGAAAACCCGACAATACCAAGAGAGTAATCCACACAAAAACCTCATGATCCGAAAAGTATAATACTACTAGAAAGCGTCAATAGAAACAGACCACAAAGCGTAAGGAAATAAAATAAAAATATGTACAAAGCAGTAAACACGAGTTAATAGAGGGTTCGATGCTTGTCAAACTTGAAACCACGTCATCATTCTGTACATTTTCTTCTCCAAGACACGAACCATCTAATACCTATTCCTGTCTTAGCTTAGCAGGTATCTGACACATTCATCCGTGTGATCACCATCACCACCGTTATCACCACCATTATCACCACCAGTGCCTTGTGTCATGTCCTCTGTACCACCACTGCCTAACCTGATAATTACATATTCACAGCATATATACCTGCTTTGTTCAAGCGCCACGAGCTTAAGAAAGATGAAACGACCCTTGGCCTTCTGTTATAGCGCATAAGAGCTTTTCCTTCATAGTTTCCTGCAAAAAAGGAAAAGTTAGAACTTGTTTTAACTGTTTCAGTTGATCACCACATACGCAGAGGATTCGAGTACATCTTATCTATAGTGATTATAAAAAGGATAAAAAATGGACATAAGTGTTTGTGCGTCAACCCAAGTAGGATCTTTTTGACCCGTTTCACGCAAGTTATACACCAATAATGTATAAAAATAACCTCTAGATGCATAGCTCATAATAAACTAACCTTGGAAGAGTATGGAGGCAATTTGAGATAGTTAGCACATGTCATCACACTAGGGAGGTCAGCATCAACCGTTTTATCACAATGCTGTCAAGAAACACACACAGAGATAACCAATTTGAGAATAAGAAGATTCAGAAAAAAAGTATACAGATTACAATACAGACCTTGCGTACGATGGTGAGTTTTGGGTTTAGTGATGCCAAACCACCAAGTGGAAGCCGTGGGGCACCAGTCACAAACCTCAAAAAAGCTTTTTGCTGTTCATGATCAAACTCTTGTATGACTTCCAGAAACTGCATTTTTGTCAAGAAAATAATACCATAAGCATTGGGTTACTACGAAACTAAACCAATAAACAATCTGTTAGATAATTCAAATAGGTTAAATGGACTTAAGGAACAGAAAATAACAGAGTAATACTGACATGTAAAATTGGAGGACTGCTAGCAGTATATCCATGATCAAACTTGATGAGATCTGAAAGTTGATTTGACTGCCAAAAAAACAACCATGAGAAACTTCCAAATTTAGCATATGGAGATTATAATTTAAGTTTAAGAAATTAAGTAGACCAAAAACATACATTCCAAATTTCACTTTCTCCACATAAGAGACGTTCTAGTTCCTCTTCAGTGAATATCTGAAGATTGCTGATAGGGAAAACCTAAAAAACAAAAACTCAAATGGTTCAGCAAATTATTACAATCAATTTATAAAATATCTAAATATAAACTATAACAGATTCCTTTTGACAATCACGAATGAATATCGCAACTTTTCTTGTAAGACACAGTATAAACATTACAACACAAAAACAGAACAAAAAAATTTACCTGATTAAACCCTGATTTAAACGCTTCCATTTGTCTAGAAATTCCAGAATTTATTGTGGCATCGACCACAAGTTCAATGTATTCCTCCAAATTTGCAGAATCTACCTGGAAAGTTGAAAAAACATTCATCAAATTTAGCTTTAACAGGTCTAGATTGAAAAACTGAAGATGACAATGAAGATAAATCCCTAACCATTTCTTTATTGGGGCCGGAAGCGAGAATGTAATCAGGATAGCCCGGAAGGGTAAAATCCAGGTGTAAATCCTTGACTTTTGTATCCCGGAAGCATGAATCAAGAGCATCAGCTGAAGTTTCTCCAACTGATTCTAAATACTTTCTCCTTTCAACAAGAGCCTGAAACTCAATAAGAGTCTTTCCTAGAACCGGGTCAAATGAATGTATGTCATACAAAGTGAGTTCCTGCAATACCACCAATTTCACACATTAAAAGAAATGCATAATATCAACATTACATTGTACAAATATTAGGATGTTTGTTGGAATGAAATCGGACTGGACCAGACATGACTAAACCAGAACCGAACCCAAAATGGAACCAATCCTGGTTCAGAACCAGTTCCTGTTTAGGACTGGAGCAATATAGTACAGCTCAGTCTTGGTTCGGTGCTTCGGTTTTGTTAGCCTGGACCGGTTTTTGCACACCCCTTTTCAAATAGAAACCAGACCTGTCCAAGTATTAGTTTATAGAAAGCTTTGGCAAATGGAAGATCCAAAACCCGCCCGTCATGAAGAGCCTTCGCCACAATCTGGCCCAATAGAAGAAATTTTCTTTTCACCTCTGAAAACTCTATATCATTTGAGACGCTGATGGAAGGACACCATGGGCGTGGAAAGAGCCCAAATAAAGATTCAACAATCCCAGAATCCAACAAATTGTCTCCTCTCCACATCCCGAGACCCGGCTTTTGAAACTCATTACTGACAAGTGTAAAGAACTCCAATGTTGGGCCAAGACCAGTACCAACTTCTTCATCATATTTCACTTCAAGAACAACTTTTTGTTTGGCATGAAGATCCATCATTTTAGCAGCTGATTCAAGAATTTGATGTCTATAAACCAGGAACTTTTTTCGAGGCAGAGGAGAATCATTTTGGACACCTGAATTTGACCCTGATGAAACCCGACTTTGACCCTGAGGGTTACCAAATGCTGCCAACCGGAAGTATTTACATCTAGCTTCAAAACTAAACAAGAACGGGCATGATGCCATTAATTGTGTACACCATGACGGCATACCACCAGTAGAGATGGATAACGGGTCCCGCATCTGCTGCTCTAGTTTTTCTGTTAACCTAATATTTATAAACTCGTTCTTTAAAGTACCTAAAATATCCTCATCTGTTGCTCTTACACCATCAAAGTCGCTAATTCCACCTTGAGCAAACGCATGGATTTTTTCATGTGACATTATATGGAACCTAAACCTGTTCGTGGCTTCCAACATTCTCAACAAAAACAATATATTGTAACATGGAGTTGGCTTTTCCACAGCTGACCCAATCTCAGAAAAAAGCGTTTTTTTCAAGGCAGATGGCCAACAGGTGTGACATCCAGAATCCGCGGAGCTGATATTTTCTAATTTTGATGTTTTCTTGTATGTTACTTTGTGTACTTCATTCCACAACGCTGCATGTGTGATAGTGTCATATTGTGCTTTGTGGTGAGAAATAACAGCTTGATATAAAGTCAATACTCGGTCAATTTGCTTTCCTTCAAGGTAAAATGTTAGATGACCATCAATTGTACTGGATTCAGGATGTTTGGCAGTGATGCCAGTATCCTTTTCTGTAGCATTTTCTTCATGCTCCATAGATTCCTGAAATAAGAACACCAACTTGATATAGAATACCACCTTTATGGAAAAAGAAGTATAACGTAATGTTAAATAATCAAAATCATTAAAACAGGGTGTAGGAGATATTGTTTTGATGTGTTTGTGCGATACCAAATTGTGATAATTAGATGTTTTGAGTGTTTGACAAAATCTGATTATTTAGTAACTCTGCTAAAAGGATCGATAAAGACTTATCTGTTAAGTGTGTCAACTATCTAAATTTAATATATATCCACTTAATAATATCTTATGTAACTTATTTATTAACAAGTTTAAAAAAAACTATCATATGTAATTCCAACTTATCTTTTGTTATTACAGAACTGCTTCAATCACAAATGTAAGATGATAAAGAAGGTTACATAGTTACTTTCAGTTTTGCCTTAAAAGTTTACTTTGTTGCAGCTGGTATGAAACATATTATAAGGGTCAAATTATTTGGACCCTAGATAAATAGACAATCAGAATCACTATATCCAAACACTCAAAACTAATAAGCATAGATTTCTCAACTTTCAAAACTATAAAGATAGTAGTAAGATACTGATGTGTGCAGTAGTAAGATATTTACTAATCTATAGAAAGCAGATAATTTTTGGCAAAACTAATAGATCAAACATGAAAGGATGAACTTACAGATGGAGATTCATTCGCACATGATGACTCAGCAGAAGTCAGACCAACATCCTTTTGACTTGTAACAGGCCCATTTTCATCATCTTTCTTACTTTCTGAGCAAACTTTAGGCCATAAGAACTTTTCAATTGCATCAAAATCAGAAAACGGGTCAACATTTTGAACATCTCCTGAGTAGTCAATTAGAGTTGACTCTCCATCTCCCTTCCCAAACATAACTTTCAGACATGGGTATGTCGTGCAACGCCTATATGGAACAGTAGCATATGAACCTCTGTGTTTGGATATACTGTTCAGTACAACAGGAAAATCTTCAACAGAAGATAACCCACTTTGTAATTTAGAAATAAATTCTGATAATGAGAAGTTTGACCAAAAAAGTCTCACAAAAGTCTTCAGTCTTCTCTCTGCAATACAGTGTTGACTTCTTGACCCATTACTTTCAGAAACTCTTGTAGAACATTCAACACCGGATAGATACTTAAATAACGACTCCGTTATTCCGCTTTCAATAAATTCAAAAGTCGAAATAACATCTGATCCATTAAGATGTGCCATGATTTGATGCAATACATGATCACACTCATCTTCAACCATACTATGAGTCATCAGAGAAGCTAATTCAGTAGATAAAGATTTCAACTTTTCAAGAATATCAGTTGTTCCATTTGTTGACGTGGACGCATTTTTCTCAAAGTAATTTCTTCTTATATTTTTTGCAAGAGTTTGAAGACAATCGTTTTCCAACTTACAGTTCAGTGATTCTGAAGCTGATGAAGACTTACAATTGTCAAAAGCATAGCATAAGCATCGTTTTCGACTTGAATTATTCGATAATTGTATATCGTTGAACATCGAAAACATGAAATTTGAACCCTTTTCTGGGACTATAAGTGCATCAATGGCAAAAAGAACTCCTTCCTTAACAAAGGGGTCCACAAAAACATCACCGGTTTTTTGAAGGATAGTGTCAGAAATATTAAGGGCTAACATTATTACATGTCTATCCTTCCGAGCGAACACTCCAGCCAAAAACCTGTCAGGTCACACATGAGCTCATCAGCCTCATTTTGAAAAATAGCTGAGGTGGCAAACTGGGTCGAACAGGTAGCTTTTTAGTTTGGGTCAAAAAGGTGTTGGGTCCCACAAATACTTTTTTTTATCAGTATTTAATTTTATAAATAGACAATTAGTTAAATATGATTAAGAAGTATGTAGTAACAATAGTAAATTTATTCTTTTTATGATAAAGCAATTTAGAAGGTTTTATGCAATTAAATACAAGTTTTATGCAATTGAATACACTTTAAAAGACTTTTTAGTTAAATCTGCTATTATAACCCAATTGACCCAATGGAGATAAATCGGAACCCAAATCAACCTGTTTGCTAACTGTACTAAAACTAAATTGCAAAAGTTTAGAATCAAGATTATTTCACCTTGAAATGTTGGTTTGTTTAAGCAATTCGAGAAGCGTATCAGAGTTGATGTAATAAATTAACTTGTCGATAACACATAGACATCCATAACAAACATATAAATCTACACCCGAATCAACAACCTGTTTGGGGATTATAAGATGAAAGAAATAATAAGTGTAACATGCCAATTATTAAAAAAACTAGTATATAAGCCTTAAAACATGATAGCAACCAACCTGGATCAAGACATGTAATAAATCATTCCCAAACTTCTGCAGAAAATTAGGATTATTCACCAAAAAAGTAGTCTTTTCTTCTGCCAATGGGACCTCATCATTTCTAGCTACAACAGGCAGCAGCTGAATCAACAACTTCAAAACTTCTTGTGCCTGATGGAAAAATAATGTCATTCTCAAGAATGAATAAAATAGATATAAATCATCTTGAACATGTGCATCATTTGACCTGATTGCTTTGACCAGCTGCCCGAGGGGAAGGCATTCCATGTGAAAGATTATAAGTTGATAAAATATCCTTCAAAATGCTACT